>VZTQ01011063.1:0-25725 GCA_013400755.1 Pelecanoides urinatrix
TTGTCCCCTGTTAAGCTCACCTCCAATACAGACTATTCTTGGCATCCCGCTGTCACTCCAGAGATCCAGATGGGTTCAGTGCCCCTATACCCTGATGGCACCAGCATACACTGTGCACCAGAGTCTACCAAAGCCTTATACTTCTGTGGGTCTGATGTGCCAGGCTATTGAATCCACACAGTCCAGTATACCCGGTCATCTCTTTCCTTCTCCTGGCCGAACCATCCTGTTGCTAGTCAGAGTATTCACTCTCTGACCCTTTCCGTGCCAGACCAGAGTCTCCTCACCAGGATCAAGGGAGGTGATCTCAGTCCTTCTATGTCTGGGAGATCGTTGATTGCCTTCTTGAGTCTCTACAGCAACTAAGCTGACAGCCTTCTCAGATGGCCCCTTCTTAAGAGCTGTCTTCCCTCTCAGTTTGCATACATGGGCTTCCAGCTTAAAGGTGGGTTCACCATCCCACTCCCTATTGTCCTTTCCCTGGTCACGCAGGCAGAACCAGAGTGCGCCACATGACGTGCGCCTGGAGCTCCCTTTCCCTCTGTCCAGGGCAGGGGGGGACTGATTTCTTGGGGCGCTCCTGACAGCCAAGGCACTTGGCCCATAGGGATGAGGAGGGACAGAGATTTCCTTCAAAGTTTTGGAGCCAAGAAGACGCTCTCTCCACAGTTGGTGCATCCGTATCCAGGCAATACCTTGCTGCCAAGAAGTTAGAATATGATGCTGGGGCACTTTGAATCATCTTCCTCCATGTGGCCCGTGTGCACAGGACATCCTCTGGATCTTTGGAGACCTCATCATTCTCTAGATCACTGTAGATGACTACCGCTAATTATCTCAGGTACTGGATGCCTTCATCTGTGGCAATCCACTTTCCTGAGTAGTTCACAAGATCTTTCTTGAATGGATATCTTGCCCTCACACTTGAGAGGAGCTGTCTCCAGAGACTGCAAATTGCTGCCTTTTTTCCAATTCCTCTCTCAGTTCGCCAGTTCCTAGCAAGGGATCACAGCTGTTGGGCTTCCCTACCTTCCAAATGCTGACTGTTGGCCTCATTATCCCAGCATTGGAGCCGCCAGGCAGCAATCCACTCACCTGACTGGTGGCTGCAATCTTTCCTCATGTCTCAAAGTTCTGATGAGGTCAGAGACAGGGTAGTTTCTGCTTTTTGTCCGAATTCCCTCACTCCTTGCTCCAATTTCTTTGCCAAAGGACCAGCTTCTTGATCAAACCCTTCCTCTTCATCCTCCTGCCTTACTAATCGATGACATAGATCCGTTGACCTCTGTCCACTGTTTCTTTTTCACTACTGCGACAATTACTGTAGTTGTTGTTTGGGTCCCTATCTCAACCATGGTGTCCTCAGATGCAGTTTGGGTTCCTATCTCTACTATCATGTCCTCAGATGTAGTCTGCAACCTGGTCTCAGTCAGTGTATTCTCAGAGATGGTTTGGGTCCCTGCCTTAACCACAGTTCCCCGATAGTACTGAACTGTGGCTCGGAAGGCACAGGCCAAGCCCCAGTACAGTGCTAGAAGCTGTTGGTTTTCATTGGGGTAGGCAAGGCACCCTTCTATCAGGTGGCGTGTCAGTTTGCCAGGGTTTCTTGCCTGTTCAGGTGTAAAGTCCCAGGTTATGGGAGGTGGTAACCACCCTAGGCACCTGCCCAAATCCTTCCACACACCCTGCCAGCCAGGGACTGGCCACCTCAGGGCACGTTTCAGTATTGCCTCACCCAAAAGTTGTCTTCTTTTACCCCAGGATGACACCAGATTCCACAAACCCCATATATGCCAACAGTGTTAATTAGTAGTATTAAACAGCTCACATAGGAGTGAGCAAGGACCTCAGGACCCTGCATAATGAAACCACCCACATCAAGCCCGGGTAGGAAAAGGGAGATGTATTCCCTCATCCTCTCCACAAGATAGCTCCCCCAGCACAGCAAGGCCATCAATGCCAGGGCAAAGCACATAGCCATTGTGTGTACTGACATGTTCCCAAGCTCAGCAAAATAAAGAGGTAAGCAGTGCAGCCAACAAACTCTATGACTCGCACAGAAGCTTGCTACTTAATAACTACTGTAGCTATATCACGCTTAGTACAAAACTGCTGTTGTCTTGTGCCCCATGTTGGGCGCCAAAAAGGACTATAGTGGGTTGATCTTGGCTGATACCAAGTGCCCACCAAGCTGCTCTATCACTCCCCTCCTCAGCAGGACAGGGGGGGAGAAAATAAAATGGAAAAGAACTCATGGGTCAAGATAAAGGCAGTTTAATAAAGCAAAAGCAAAGGCTGCACGCGGAAGCAAAGGAAAACAAAAGATTTATTCTCTACTTCCCATCAGCAGGCGATGTCCAGCCACTTCCCAGGAAGTAGGGCTTCAGTAGGCATAGTGGTTGCTCCAGAATACAAATGTAATAACGAATGCCCCACACTCCTCCTCCTTTCTCTTAGCTTTTATTGCTGAGCAGACGTCATATGGTATGGAATATCCCTTTGGTTGGTTTGGGTCAGCTGTCCTGGCTATGTCCCCTCCCAAGATCTTGCCCACCCCCAGCCTACTGGCCTTTGGGGGTGAGGGGGTGGAATGTTGGAGAGACAGCCTTGATGCTGTGGGAGCACTGCTCAGCAGTAGCCAAAACACTGGTGTGTTATCAACAAAGCACAGCACTATGAGGGCTGCTAGGCGGAAAATTAACTCCGTCTCAGCCACACCCAATACAGCATCTTGGGGAAAAATATATTTTATAAGTGAAAAGAGACCTCTGAGGAGACTAACTGTGGCTTGATGGGTTGCAAACAGCGTCACAGCCACTGCCCCATGGCTCTGCCACCCTGGTGCGGTGACACAGCCTGGCAGCACAACCCGGCATAGCTTGCTTGGCCTTGCAGCAGGGAGGGGGGCCTGGGCCCTCTCCTGAGGAGGTCTGGCAGGAAGAAGGGGAGAATTAAATAGGAGGTGTATTGCTCCCTGCTGAGCTCCCAGAAGAGAGGAGTGGGAGAAAGGCAGTCGGGAGCTGCTGGGAGGGCTGGTGCTTCCCACGGTGCCTGGGAACCTGAGCCCTGGGCTCAAGGGTGAAGGAAGAACAGGCTTATCTGGGCATGACCTTGCACTCATGGGAAGCCTGCCGAGAGCCGGTGTTGCCCCAGCACTGCAGGCAGGACAGGACCCTGGGCACTGCCACTGGTTGCTGCAGGGGGATTTGTCTGGACATGGGGACATTGCCCAGGAGCCATGTGCTGGGCAAGGAGTGCCAGGGAAGTGGGGGCAGCACCAGGGCAGCAGGGCAGGGACTCTGCAGGGTGCTGGGCTCCTGGAGCACAAGAGTTTTTACTCCCCGGGCTTGGCTTCATCCCTACCTAGAAAGGCTGCGACACACACCTGCCGCCTGGCTCTCACTCCCAGCTCTAGGTGTTACGGCAAACACGGTGAAGCTGGTGCCAGGGTAAGGAGCCCTGGTACAGCCTTGTCCTTGCTGCCAGCCCTTGGCCATGCAAAGTGCTGCCAGCTTGTGCCCTGATGAATGCATCACACGTCCTGTGCTGCAGCTGGGAATTGGGCCTCTTCCTTTGTTCCAGCCCTGGTGCCCAGCTCTGCAGCTGCTTCTCCAAGGCCTGTACCCAGTGGTAGCTCCAGCCCACAGCATCTGCTCTGAAACACTCCCCAGCACATGTGCCCTCTGAACAGCCCTGCCATCCCTAGCCTTGGCCACCCCCATTTCCTCCAAGCCTATGGCTCTGAGCAGTGGCTGCCAGGCACCCCGGCACCCATTTCCCCCCATAGGACCAATACAGCTGGAGCAAAGCTGGGGAAGGCTCCCCCACGCATCCCCCTCTAGCCCACAGAGCTCAAGCTGCCCCAAAGAAGTGCCCTGTGCAGTTTTCATGAGCTGGGACTGAGGCCTTGCAAACTTGACACTCACCAGCTACCACACAGGTAGCTCAGGGGTGAGCAGCATCCCCAAACAGCATCATCCATGGTGGCAAGACCACATAGCTGCTGACTGGCTGGAGATGGAGCAGCTGCCAACACTGCAGCGGAATTGGGACCATGGAAGCAGGGATGGGAGCTGCCTCCCCAGCGCCTCCTCCCCACCATGGCACTGGGATGCCGGAGGTGCTGTTGGAGCCTTCCCTGTGAAAGCTGCAGCTCTGTGAGGTCCCTCCCTGCTGAGCTGGGAGTGGCGTGGGAGAGGCAGCAGGGAGAGGAACGTGCCTGGGCTGCTGAGCTGCCTCTCCAAAATACAACTCTGCAAGTGGGGGCTTGTCCCAGCTCCATCGCAGCCACAGGGCTGGCAGCGGCAGAGCTGCATGCCACCACTGCAGCCTTTGCCCTCACCTCCTCGCCCAACCCCAGCTCATCCCTGGAGCCCCTTGGCTGGTTATCAGGGACGTGCTGGGTGACAGGGTGGTGGAGCAGGCAGTATCATAGGAGGAAGCACCAGCCATAATTTTACCCTGATGTAGGTGCACAGGCAGGTTGGGGCTTTGGGAGACAGCATGAGGCATCTGTTGCAACATGCTTATCTGCTGCCCATCTCTCCTGCACTGGTTCCTGGAAAGCCACGGAGGCAGCTGGCAGGCACCGGCTCACACCCTTGCAGGGGGGAGCTTGGCCCCTGCTGCAGCAGGCTCTTGCTCGGGGAGTCACAGCAAAGGCGCATGGTGGCAGAGTGGGCTTTGTGGCAGCAGGGACAGAGGAGGGGGACAGAGGAGCACATGGCATCCCGGCTGCCTCTTGACAAGGGAAGTGCCTGGGCAGAGGGCTGGAGGGAAGCTGCTCCTGCTGCTGCATCAGAGGTGTCTCCACCCTATTCGCAGGTGATTTTGGGGGAAGCAGCAAAGGGCCGTATTCCCACGCTGACCCCCGGCTCATATCCTGCACCGCACCCTCTGTGCCCAGCTTGTACCCTGTACCATGTTCTCTGCACCAGGTCCTGGTCCCCTGTGGGCAGCAGGACGTTCCCCCACAGGCTCATCCAGGGAGGTTAGGACCCGTGACACCACATGGTGCCACCAGCAGCAGCAGGGGGGCACCCAGCCTTGGGGACAGCAGTGTCCCTGGAGAGAGGACATGGACCTCTGCCTTGTCCAGACAAAGTGAGGCGACATCTCCTCACGGGTGACACCCACCACGGAAAGGCTTTGATCTTGTTTTTCCACCCCTCGAGGTTTCCTCACATCATGCAGGTACTCGCGCAGTCGATAGCAGTCTCGGGCACCCCTGGCGAACCTCAGCTGGCTGTGCTGCAGATTGTGCACTCAATGCACCCCTGCTGCCATCACTGCCATGGGTTTGGACCCCCACCTTGTCTCTCCCAAGCTCCCCAGGGTGCCATACCCCAGCTGCTGCCTGCGGAGAGGAATAAATCATGGAGTGGGGGCTATGCATTGGGAGCAGGGGAACAAAACAGCTTTTCATGCCATAATCCTTTGTAATAAGGCACCAGGGAGAAGAAAGACGATAAACAATGTCTCCTGTGTGAGCCAGCTGCTTCCTAAAATAAAGCGCTCCTCTCCGCCATCAGCTGCCCCGGCTCGGGCACAAGTGCGGGCACTGCTGCATGACACCGGAGCCGCATCCCCCGTGGGAGCACGTGCTCCTGCAGCTCCCAGCACGGCTCCACGGGCCTGCGGGAATCTGCAGAATGCAACTGGAGGGGCCAGAAACAAGCAATTAATTCTGGCCGCTCTCAGGAGCAGGCTACAAGCCACCGAAGGGCTCAGCACCTCTAGGCACCAGCAACATGCATACTGCTTGGCGAAGGCATGCGGCAAAGCTGCTCCCACCTGTGCCCCACGCCAGCAACAACCCAAGCAATGCAGGGAGCGTGGCGGGTGGCGGGGTGGCTCAGTGCATAACTCCCCAGCTTTATTTAGACCTGAGTGCTGGCAGGAGCCCAGTCCTCGCTGGGGCTCTGGAAGAGAGGGCAGGAAGCTCTGAGCATTCCTGGTTCAACATTACTCGGGCTGAGCCCTCGCTGGCAGGGGATGAGTAAGCTCCTGCTGGTAAACCTGACCTCCCGGGCATTATTTCGAGAGCAGCAATAACTTCTCTGCTGCTGGGGAAGTTGTCGGGATGTACCGAGCATGGCAGCCTGGCTCTGCCAGCCACGGTGCAGCCCGCAGGTGAGTTTACCCATGCGGGTGTCCGGAGGCACTTGGCTTGCTGTGTTGGTGCCTTTGCACCCACTGGTCAGGGACGGTGGCTTTCGTGCCCCATGGCCACAGGGGCTTTCTAGCACGGCACTGCTCCCTGCTGCAGGATGGGGACAGCTTGTCTGTTAATCCTCCCCCTGTGTCACTGAGTGTTCCCAGGGGATGGTCTGACCTACAGTGCCACATTGCCCACACTCTCCCACCCCCGTGGTGGCCTCCCCATCAGTTCCATTTCCAAAGGACCGTGGTCGCCAGCTTGCACAACACTTTCATTTCCCTGTTACTGCTCAGCCTCTTCTGCTTTCCCCTTTTACAGCCAAACATATAACTACCCCTGTGCACACACGCACTCACACACCTATCCTCCCTAACAACTCCCCGCAGAGGTTTTCCCTGGCAGCTCGTGCTTGCTGCCCCCTCACCTCCCCTCTCCACCACTGCCACCACGGGGTTCGAGCTCTGTGCTTGCAGCGTGTCCACCCAGCCAGGGGGAGACCTGGTGGGGAAAGCTGACCCGGGCAACGCAGAGGCAGTGACATGTTTTCCCCAGGGATGCAGGGAGTGCTGGAGGGGAGGACCTGCATGTGGGGGAGCTGCAGCATCTGTCCGGCCATGTGGCCTGGCTTCACCTTATCCTGTTTGCTCTGGTGATAAACCCACACCTTGCAAGAGGGTGTTTGCTTGGACCGACCGTGGTGTGGGCTGGGGCTGGCAATTTCCTGCTGTCCAAACCTGGGAGCTGCCCCAGGCCCTGGTCACTGCCACCTCTTAGCTCTCACCGCTTTCTGCCACAGGTCCAGGGACTGCCAGATGGAGAGCAGCCAAGGGAAAACCATGGCTGCTGGCGTGCAAAAGCCTCCCTTGCACTGGGCGATCCGTGCTGCAAACCAGCGTAGTGCTGCAGCCTGGCAGGGTGGGTGCAGAGCCAGGAGGAAGGGACACTGGAGTGCCCAGTGTGGGGCCATGCACAGGCTGACTCAGACACCTACTGCAAGAGATGGGATTATGATCCTCCACACAAGCATATATGGGGCCAAATCCTCTCCCGGCTGAGTCAGAGGGGATGGAGCAGTGGCGGGGGCAGACGCCCATCCCAGCCGCAAGCCCTGATCTGAATTCACCCTGTGCTGCTGATCACCAGGTATTTGCCCAAATTCCTCCTGACAGTGACTCAGCCTCCTCCTCCCTCCTCTGCAGCACTGGCCACAGCTCACCACCAGATCGAGAGATGGGAAGAAACTGCCCTGGGAGCAGTGGGATGGGCCCTGGCCAGGGAGAGGCATGGATATTGCCAGGAGGAGCTGACACATATAACTTACCCAGTGCCTGCCAGGAAGGCCCAGCTCCCGGGATGGCATCCTCTGTGCATGGGTGGCTGCTGGGGCAGCCCATGCTGCCGAAGCCACCATGTTTCTAAAGGACGCCTGGCAGGCATCCTGGCCTCCCACGTCGCTGGCAGCCATGTGCCCAGGCATGTTGGGGTGAAAAAGGGAAGGTCTGGGGCAGGGAGGGAGGAAGTGTTGATATAAAGTGCTTTTCTGTAATGGTTCTCCCCTTACTGGCTAATCCTCTGCTGGCAGCAGGGACATTTTGGGCACTGGGTTGCAAAAGGGCTTTCTCTTTATCCTCAGACCTGAGGATACAGGGTTTGGTGTGTCTGGTACTTCCCCGTGCACCATTCTGGCATGGAGGCGGGTGGGAGAGGTGCCTAGACTGCCCTCATTTTGGGTGGATACAGATATATCGGCCATACGACCCACTGAGATAGGTTTGCTGGGGCCTGGGAGCTGCTCCCAGCTCCAACGGATGTCCCCGGGGCCGGGCTGGAGCTGCCAGTCCCTGGAGTGGCTTCCTTGGGGCACAGACCCGGCTGTGCCAGCACTTAAACCCATGTCTAAACCTGCATCGCTGCATCCCCAGGGTGGCCACAGTGAGAAAGCAACCCAAACCCAAGTGCATCGGCACCCCTGTCCTCACCCTACAACTCCCCAGGATGCAGCAAGGTGGTCCCATGGCCCGGTTCCACAGGCTCAGGGCAAACGCTGGAGCATCGCCAGCTCCTGGCACCAGCAACCCTGCCATTTGGG
Organism: Pelecanoides urinatrix; assembly: GCA_013400755.1. Lineage (NCBI taxonomy): Eukaryota > Metazoa > Chordata > Aves > Procellariiformes > Procellariidae > Pelecanoides > Pelecanoides urinatrix. The sequence goes on from VZTQ01011063.1 coordinate 8,250, forward strand.
GCAAGCGCTGGGGAGTTGCAGCCCTTGTCCCAGCTGGCGAATTGGTCGGCCCCATAGGAAGGGGGTGCACAGTCGGCAGGCACCTGGGGCACCTGGCACCCCTGGGCAAAGTCTCTGCTGCCCATGTGTGCCACACAGGGTGAGGGGGAGGTTTCTGTGAGCACCGCAGTGTTGGGGATGGGACACTCCCACCGTGACCTTGCAGAGGTCATAGAATCAGAATCATAGAATCACTAAGGTTGGAAAAGACCTTTAAGATCATCAAGTCCAACCATCAACACCCCCATGCCCACTAAACCATGTCCCTAAGCGCCTCATCTACACGTCTTTTAAATACCTCCAGGGATGGTGACTCCACCACTTCCCTGGGCAGCCTCTTCCAAGGCCTGACCACTCTTTCAGTAAAGAAATTTCTCCTAATGTCCAATCTAAACCTCCCTTGGCGCAATTTGAGGCCGTTTCCTCTCGTCCTATCACTTGTTACTTGGGAGAAGAGACCAACCCCCACCTCACTACAACCTCCCTTCAGGTAGTTGTAGAGCGCAATGAGGTCTCCCCTCAGCCTCCTCTTCTCCAGGCTGAACACCCCCAGTTCCCTCAGCCGCTCCTCATCAGACTTGTGCTCCAGGTCCTTCACCAGCTTCATTGCCCTTCTCTGGACATGCTCCAGCACGTTAAAGTCCTTGTTGTAGTGAGGGGCCCAAAACTGAACACAGGTCGGAGTGACTCAAGGAGAGATAAGTTGACCGGTGGTTTGCCATGCCTGCAGAGTGGCCCATTGCAGCATGACTAAGAGCGTGCAGGAGAGAGAGGCACTGGGGCAATGTCAGGAGCAGCCAGGGTGCTGCAGGCAGCCACTGAGATCTCCCTATTCCCAAAAGCCCCGCTGAGAAGAGGGGATCAGCTCTGCCACTTTGTGTTTCCATCCCAAAAGCTTCACTTGGTTCAGCTTATGCTCTGGTTTTCAGGGACAGGGAAAGGGCTCAGGCTAGCTTTACCTCTGGGTTTGACCCAACTCCCAGCCTGGCCGCATCAAGTGGCCAAGGGATTGCAAATCCTCTCTGCAGAAGTGGGAAAAGCTGAAGCAGCAAGAAGGTGCTTAACCTTTAGTGGTCTGCAAGTCCTGCCTGCTGCTCCCGAGCCCAGCTCTTGCTGACGTGACCTTTTCTACCTTCTGCTTTCACAGAGGAGTCTGAAGAGGCCCCCTGCCCCCTCCCCACCAGGCTGAGCCTACCCTACCCGGTGAGAGAAACCACCCCCAAGAAGGGACAAGCCCTGCTGGGGTGATGAGTGGCTGCTGCCACCCTGACAGCCTGCCCCAGTAGTTGGCACTGGGAAAAGGATTCCCACATCCTGGGTAGGGTGCTGCTCTGGAGACATCAGGGTTGTGAGGGGGCACAGCCACCCTGGCATGTGCTGAACTTCCCAGTACTCAGCCCAGTGTAGCAGCAGCCCCACCATCGCTCTCCACTGCCCTCACCCCATGGGAAACCCCGCACACTGCCCTGACAGCACACAAACACCAACCTCTTACCTTCAGCTCTTTAGATTCTGCTTTCTGAGGGGTGAAGGCAGTTGCAGCCAATAACATAAGCAGCGTTATTTGCAGCCCTTGGCAGGCAGTGTGGGTGGAGGTACTAGGCAGATAGGCACTGTGTCCAGACAGGCACAACAGCCTCATGTTTGTCTCCAACTGACCTGGCTCACTAGGGACACGCGGCCAAAACTCTTAGTTGGCAAATCTGCCTCCACCTCCTCCATCTCCATCAGCAGCCCGTCCAGTGACCCTGCAGGCCAGGTGGAGGTGAGGAAATCCTGGCAGCACCCAGGAAGCCTCAGCATAGACCTGGAGGCACTATCAGACCCCAGCTGCCCCTCACCCACACTGTGCTGGAGGCTGACTGCAGGACACAGGAATCTCCACTGCTGCAAGGCAGGGCTGGTATCAGCCTAGAGGGTACCCAACAGGTCTACTGCATTAATCCATCCTTACAAGGCTGCAAAAACCTCCTTCAACCAAGGGCAGGGGCAGACATTGGTACAAGGTGAAGAGGAGGGCTGTGCCAGGCAGCAAGGGGAGAGCTCTGCTCTGAGAACCAGGTGGACAGAGCCAGCCTGGCCACAGCACCAGTGGGACCCAGGCCACCACCCACACTGCCAGCACAGGCACCTCCAGCTGTGCAGGTAAGGAGCCAGCCCAGCTCCACAAAGTGATGTTTTAGGCAGGGGACACCAACCTCTTTGAAGCAGGAGGCTCAGCCTTCTGATAGGCAGAAAGGCCCAGGTAATCCTCTACTTGAAGATGCACCAAGAAACCGCTATGGTGGTAGGATTGCTGGTAGAACACAGTGGCCTCAGCCAGTGGAAGCCCCAGCCTCAGCAATGCTCCCAGGCCACCCTTAAGCAACACCAAACTGCCAGCCTTGCTGCACCAGGCAGAGACCCTCCCACCCCCCAGAGCAAGCCAGGCTGCAGCCTGATCCTTTGTCAGGGAAGAAGCCACAAGCCATAGGTAGGTCATTACATTTTTTTATTTTATAATAAATTTCTCATTTTTCCCCAAGGAAGACAAAAAACTGTGAGTGAGGCTACAGAACACCGTCAGTGAAGAGTATGCGAGACAGGCCACAGGCCAGGCCAGAAAGGATCCCCACTCCCCCAGGCAGAAGGGGTCCATCCCCAGGAGCCTCCACAGCCTTTGCTCATCTCGCCACCACATTAGAGCAAGATCAGCGCTGTCAACGGGAGTCAGCTGACCAGCAGAGATGGGGTTGGGTCAGGCTATTGATGGACTGAGAGGGCCATGCTTTGTTCCCCCCACCTGCCAAAGCTGCCAGCAGTGGTACAGTGGGTTAGGTGATGCAGCTGTTTTCTATACATGTACATAATGTAAATTTAAAAAAACACATGATTTAATTCAAAGCAAAAAAATCAAGTGGTAGCTCTTCCTGCCAGGCCATCTCACTCTAGGAAGACTTCACACATTCCTTCTCCTGCTCAATAGCTGCAAGAGAAGAGAGATCTATTAGTCTCTGGCACTTTTTTGTGGCAACACCCACCGGAGAAGGTTGCAGAGCAATCACTCAGGCCCTGATGCCATTTTATGGTTTGACCCCAAGTGGGGTAGACAAACCCTTCAAGTCAGAGGGTGATAAGACACACACACAGAGGCGACAGCAAGTTGGGCACCTGCCTTCAGTTCTTCTCAGGGAAGTCATGCCCTGATACAACAGCTCTCCGCACGCGATCATGCCCGCTGCCCCAGAGGGCCGTACCCTGACCCCTCGCCTCTCGGTCAGTGGTCTTCTCTGGGTCTAAGCCTAACTGCCCCAAATGGCCTCTCACAATTGGATGCCTCGGTGGTGAAATCAGCACCCGAGGACACCCGAGACAGCACCACGGACTCCACCTGCCATGGCCAATGCGTGCCTCCCGCACCGCCAAGCACCAGGGCCCCACCCTGGCCCCAGCCAGACCCACCGCCCCCCGTGCTCGGTACTGTACTCACTCTCCTTGGAGGGCAGCGTGTTCTTCTCCTCCGTGTTGGTTTTCTTCAGCTTCTTCTTGTCGAATTTCTCCACCTCTGAGAGGTCTGGCTTGTCGCACATTTTGCCTGCGAGACGGCCCCCCAGATCAGCCGAGGTCCCCGGGGATGGGGATCAGCAGACAAAGGCGGCCCGCCCCGGCCCCCCCGCCCGGCCCCCGCCGCGGACAATAGCGCAGGGCGGGGCGCACCGCCGCCCCGGGCACCGCGCCGCTCCCCGGCTCCGGGGAGCCCCGCACCGGCCCCTGGGGCGCCCCCCCGGTGCCCGCAGCCACTAGGGGAGACCTCCCCGCCCTCGCCAGCCGCGCTCCCCGCGGCACACAGCCCGTCCCCGCCGGGACCCCCCGCGCCCGGAGCACCCGCCCAGGGCAGCCCCTCCTTACACCAGCCCTGCGCGCTGCCTCCGCTCCGGCACAGCCCGCCCCCGCCGGCGCAGGCAGCCCCGCGGCGAGAGAGCTGGCGCCGTACCTGCCGCTCTGCTGCGCCCTCCCGCCCCGCTCCGCTGCGCGTCCAGGTGAGGCTGGAGCGCGCGGCGTGGGGCGGTGCCTTATATACCCCGGCCGCCGCCCAGCCCGCGCGCTCCATTGGCTGCCCGCCGCCCGCTCAGCCTATTGGGAAGTGTGGTCCGCTCGCTGGCTGCCGCGGCTGCGTGGCCCGCGGGAGAACTACCGCTCCCGAGGTACCCCGGGGGCGGGGCGCTGCACGGGCCGCGCGCCCGCGGGGATGGGGCTGCGGGTGGGTGCGTTACCGAGAAGGCACGGACAGAGCTCCCACTGCCCCCGCGGACGCACACACTCGCACCCAGCCCCGCACGTGCCCGCTGTGTGCACACGCACCCTTTGCATACGCATGCCCCCACGCAGCCCTGTGCACACCCACAACCACCCTACGTACTCACAAACACATACCCGTGCCTGCACACTCAGCATGCGTGCACCCCCATGGCATGTGCACACCCAGGCATACTCACTGCAGAAGCACACGTGCACCCAGCTTCACCCCCCGCAGCCCCACAGCATCACACCCAGCCCTGCTGCTGTCCCTGCTCCCCACACCTGGGTGCCAGCTCTGAGGGGCAACAGGGTGATCTCCATGGGCCACCATCCCAGCCCCAAACCCTCCCCAGAAACAGGTGCCCCACAGCCATGGGGGGCAGCTGTGCCCTGTGCATGTGCCCAGGGATGCACTCACCGCTGGCCACCCCCCCACACCCCCACCCTGCTGAAGCAGAACTTCTTTAAGAAAGCAAGCCCTTGGGATAAAAATAACACCGTATTTTCACAGCTGCAGGAGATGCTTCTCCACCACCCTCAACCTGTGGCTGTGCTGGCTCCAGCCATGGCTTTTCCTGGCGAGGTCCGGTCACTAAAGCAGCAGCAGCAGCAGTGTGGCTAGGCAAGCAACAGACCATGCTCGTGGGCAGAGGCTCTCACTTGGCTGTAACAAGGCAATAGGGTGCAGAAAGCCTGGGGGGCAGCTAGCACAGACCAGATGGGCTGGGGTGCATGTGGAAAAAATACCTTTGGGGGGAAAAAGCTGTGTGTAAGTGCAGGCAGCCTATCTGTTCCCAGCTGGGCTGGGGAGCAGGAAGGGTAGTGGAGGTCCAGGGGGCACCTGCACCCTGCTCACCAGGACAGGGAGTGATTGGAGGGCCAGGATGCCTGGGAGGCCTTGCAGTAGGGTCCTGTAGGTGCTGAAGAGAATGAGGAGAAAAAAACCCAAACATCCTGACCCCCACAGCAGGCTTGCCAAAACCCTTCTGCAGAGATCCTGGTGTCATGGTGAGCAGGAACATGCTGTAGAGCACCAGGGGTAGCTGCGCTGCAGCAACTCTCATACCCGCCTCCACCTCCTCCCGGCCTGCCAGCCTCTAGGTTTCTCTCCAGGCTTATTGGAGATTTTGCAGAGAAAATCCCCAGCAAGCCTGAGAAAACATTCGCTTTGTGTTTTTTAGCTAGAAGACTGCCATCTTGGCAGGGGGACTTCATGCTTGCCAGCAACAGCAGGTCTTGGCCGGAGGTGGCCCTTTGCAGCAAGCATTGAGAACCCAGGTACCTTCCTGCTCCAGCCAGCAAGTGGGCTCTGAATTAAAGAAATGCCAATGGTAGGTGTACACAGAAAAGGCAAAGATCTAAGGTCCTAAAATGTGATTGCTACTCTGAGAGAAGTCTGGATGGCAAACAGCCTCCAGTCCCCACCCCCCCTGTGGGAGAAGATGCCCCAGGCCAGGCTGCTCCCAGAGCAGCTTTGGTTTGGTGCTGCACCCCCCCGCCCGGCAGGGCCAGGTTTGCAGAGTGCCACATAGCCAGGAGTAGCAAGCCCAGGCAAGGCTGCCTTCATACGCATCCTTCAAACCCACCCTGCAGAGCCTGCATCACAAAGCCCACCCTGAGCTGACAAAGGGCTTATTTTGCCAAAAGGAAACAAAAAACACACCCAGTTTCAAAATGAAAGCAGGAAACCCTTTTTGCCTTTATGCAAATAGTCAGACAAGTGTTTTACTGTGTGTTTACTCTCCAGCTGTGCCCACCTTCCCCCCAGCTTCCCCCTCTTTCTCTGCCTGTTCTCCACACACTTTTTTGTGGATGCTGCACAGACTGCTGTAGCTTTTGTCCCCAGCAGGCAGTGAGTGTGGAAGGATCTGGTCCCTGTCCTCCCCATGCACAGCCCCTTGCCAGCATTAGTGGCACCCACTCCAGCCAAGGCACAGCCCCTGTGTGACGTGTTGCATCTTCTCGAGCTCCCCCTTCCCCGAGCCAGCCACAGCCACACAGGCACTGCCACTCTGCTACAAACCACAGCCGGAGCAGCTTTAAAGCCAACCCTCTGCATTTCCAGCAGGCAAGGTGTGGGGCTGCTGCTGGGTAGCTTTTAAAACCCATCTTGCACAAAGAACAAGAAAGGAGCTTATATCCCAGTGAGAGCTTTTTCCCCTGAAAAATTTGCAAAGCCTTCCATAACCACACAACCTGCTTCTTTCTTATGCATTTTGGTATTTCTGCTTTCAATAATTTATAACAAAAGAACTGAGACATCAACAGATAGGGGAAAAGTGAAAACAGCCCTGACCTGAAATAGAAAAGAACAACTACCAACCATTTTAGATGAGTTTTAAATCTCTCACAGAACAAGGCTGTCAGGGCTCAGATACAGCCTTGCTGAGGGCCAGTTCCAGGAATGCTTTATTCTCTCCTACAGGAAGGAGGAGGCAGGTGGTTTTCTCTATCTGATCAGAGAGTTTTTTTCAGCCTCCTGCCTACAGGGACAGGCAGGGCACCACCACAACCAGCCAGAACCTGACCCCCTTCAGCCACCACTGCCCAACTGTGAGCCAGTCCCACTACTCCGCAGGGCCACAGTTGACTTTTTCCTGCTCATTTTTAATCCCAGCCTCCTGCCATGACCCTTTCCTTCCACCAGGGCAAGAGCAGAGAGCTGAGAGCCCCAGGAAGCAGCCAGCACACTCAGGCTGTTGTGTCTCACACCAGGGCTCATTCCTCCCTTGGATTTTGCTGCTCCTTGCAGTTCAGAGAAGGGCTTTCTGTTAACTCTTACTACTTCCCCATTGCCCAACAGCAGCAAGGCAAGCTGCTGCTTTCTCTAGATCACAGAAACACCAGCTCTAGGAGATAAGAAATCATCGGTACACTAGTAAGGCACAGGGAGAAGCAGCAGGAGGGAGCTACCAGTGAGAGCAATTTGAGATGTGTCTCGTCTTGTTCCAAACAGCGGACAAGTCCTGCTGCCTGCAAGGCACAAATAGTAAGCCCAGTTTTCACAGTGGCTTAAGGCATCCCCAACTCTGCGTGTTAGCTTCAGCTACCCAGGCAGGTGAGCTAGGCTAAGATGCAAGACTTTTGATTGATGCATTCCCTTCTGCTGCTGCTTTTACAGCAGGCAGCAGACAGACATGAGACAGCTACTGGCACTGGTATCAGCATCTGCACACCTGCAGCCACACTCCAGCTGTGTCTGTGGCACAGCAAGCTGCTATAGCTCTGTCCTGCTCTTCCAGCTCTCCAACTGCGAAAGCACAGCAAATGACTCGCTTGGGATTTTCTCCTGGGGAAATAATGACTTGCTTTCTATGGTATTTCTTCAGCACCTGTGAAGAACGCCTGAGAAGACACCACACAATTCACCTCCAGAGCACCCTGCATGCTCTGTGCTCACTCCAGCAGCTCTCCAGGACAGGCTGAAGAATCACCACCACCACAGCAGGTAGGTCAAGATAGCACAAGCATTTCAAAGCACAGCTGATGCTGCTGGAGCTGAACTTGCCTGGGCTAGATGATCTCTGCATCACTCCCAAACTCGGAGGACACTGGAGGAACTTGTCTCTCTGCCATTCACACCTCAGGGGCTGGTTTCCTCCAAGCCCATGCTGCAATGAAAGGACACCCTTCCCATGGCTGCCTGGTACTACATCCATGACTGTCCCAGACGGGGAGAAGAGTGCTTCAATTCTACTACATGCATGTGTCTCTAATAGCACAATGGTCACTTCTAGTCCATCAGTCACAACCTGCCTACAAACAGGTTTAGTAATTAGAAAGTTGGGGTTTTTTTTTGGTTGGTTTTTGTTGTTGTTGTTGTTGTTTGTTTGGTTTTTTTTGTTGTTGTTTTTTTTCTTCATTTTGGGAAGGAACTTTGATAAAGTGTCCAGCCCTTCTGATCTGAAGGAAGTCTCCGGAGCAGAAGAGCTTTATCTCCTTGGGACAGTTCTCATACCCTGTGTATCACCCATCCTTTTAAGAGCTACAATGCTGTCACACAGTATTTTAAGTCTGTGCCATCCCCCACTCCAACCCCCAGGTTTTATTAAAGTAACTAAGAAAACAGTATATACACACCAATAGCAATGATCATCTTTGTGCACATTTTTAGCTGTAAAGCTCATGTTCTGTTTCTTCTCTAAGGAAGGTGAAGTCTTCTACATCACACTGACAAGACCCACATTATCACCCCTGCTATTTGAGGAAAAAAAATTATACAGTTCACTTACTTGTTGACCAGTACTGAAATATATTTTAACAGAGGAATGACAGTAGTGACCCTCAGCAAAAGTCTACCTGAGGCCATAGTCATGTTTCCTGAAGCAATGTTCAATCTAGGCCTGGAAGTCTATTGCAAGGCCAAAAACCTTTCTCTAGACCTGCCATCTCATCTTTCTGACTTCATTTATACTTTGCCAGTCTACAATACACAATGAGAAAGGATCATGGTTTATCAGAACAAGTGCTTCTCAGGACATAATCCTGCTGCCTCTGATCATTAGCTTTGTGCAAGATACTTAGCAATTCCTCATTTGTACTTGCTGAACTATTCAGGTTTTCCCCTACCTGAACATTATGTGAACAGATCTGCTCAGATACATAATTGAACAGCACAAGAGAAAATGCACTACCACCTCTTAACAATTAAGTCTAGGAAATCAGATACAGACAAAAGCCACTCCCCAGTAAGAAAAGTAGCTTGGTCCCAAGCTTTTTCTTCCATGCAAAGTGAGCACAGCCAAGCTGAACCTCACAATCAACCCTGCTGCAAGACGGTTAAACCAGATGACCTTCCAAGGTCCCTTCCAAATAACATTACTCCATGATCTACCTTGCAAGTGACCCAACTCAGAAGACGCACATCACCTCTATAAGGTTTTTAGAAGCATTTATAGGCGGAGGCCATGTTTTTTAAATAAAAGTTTAATTCCTTCATCAGGTCTTAAGTTTAAACACAAATGCTGCTGAAAATCCTCACACCGCTGCTCCGATGTCCTGGCTCTTGGCTCTCAGGGCATTGGCAGTGCGGCAGCAGGGGCTCCAATACAGGAGGCAGGAATCAGACTCTCGGTAGAGCTCAGTGCAGGATGCAAAGCAAAGAAGCAAGAGACACACACTTTCCAGACAAACACCAATTCTTATACAAGAAGAAAAACTCTACACTGTAATAGAAGTGTTAAGGTTGCCAGGAGTTCTAGGAAGGTTGCTAGGAGTTCTAGGAAGGGAGAGAAGTCTTCAGTAAAAGGCACAACTAAAGAAGTACTTCCCTAGATCTTAACCAAGTCTTTCAGCTAGTTCCACTTATACCCCGGCCCCTAGCCTCTCAAAGCCATGCTGGTTACTCTAGCAAGTAATTTCAAGTTCCTTCTTTTCCCTTTTTCCCTTCCTCCAGCTCAAAAACAAATAAAAGAGGAGTGCTTATGCATAAAACAGCTTGGTCTATAACGCCATAAGAGTCCAGGAGAGACTTAACAGTTTACCTTACAATTGTCTGGTACAGTTACTAAGTATTCAAGTTTCAGATGATACTTATTACATTTGGGAGCCTCAGCCAACTCTAGTTTTGGTATTTTTCTTTCAGGCACTTTGCTGCCTGTCAGGTTGGTGTTAGATCTACAGTTTTCCCAGTACTATGTATCACCAGCCTCTTCAACCCATTGCCATAAGCACCCATTAGCAGCATCAGACTGACTCCAAGGGCTTCTTCAGGTTTTGTAGTCCTGCAACCTCCTATGCTCCTTGGTTTAAAGATCTTTTGCAAGGAGCAACGCTTTCAAGGCAAGGCAGACAGTGATCAGGACAAGCAACCAGAACGTGTCAGTAACTTACAGGACAACAGGATTGCAGGCAATGAGAGGCTAAGTCAGCTGGACACAAAGCTGTTGTGTATTAGGTCACCCCAGCATCTGAGCAGCCACTTGCTAGATGCAACAACCAAGCTACTATGGGATAAAGAGGCTCAGTTTACTAGTGTACTGGTAAAAAAAGGATCAAGGATTTGCACAGCAAGTCAAGGTGCAGCTACAGTACATGACAGCCGTGCTCTAATCACTAGCAAGGCTATCAGTAAGCTGTACAAATGAGGAACTGGTTTTAGCCTACACTAGAAACTAAAGCACACAACCACCATGAGTCCTCTACATAAGAGGGAGAAGAATGCTTGTCCAGGATGCACCTTCACCACTAAGTTAACACAGCAAGGCAGTACTGCACAGACTATACTCTCACCTTCACTTTGTTGTGTAACATGCTAAAGGGCATTTAATTTCATTAATAATTAAGATGAATTCAAGTTTGCAAGCTACACTGATCTCCTTTCATGGGAGGAAGCTGTAGCAGAACCACCTCCCAGGTGTCCCCCAGGGCTCCACCTAGGGTCAAGCTTTGCCAAGATACAAGCCTTCCCCACTGCTCTTCAAGGGCTTCTGTCAGGTATAGAGTGGTAAGACAGACAGCAGTCTCTCAAACTCCTGCTGTAGATCCAGATCGACATGTCCTAGGGAGCTCTACTTCCCAAACAATTTAGGGTGCACATGCCAGATCATCTAACCCTGCCCACAGACANACATGCACCCCCCCCCCCCCCCCCCCCCAAAAAAAATAATTGTGGCAATTAGCCATGCGTCAGTCCCGCTCTCCACAGATCTGCAGAATTGAGTCAATACTACTGATGAGCCCCAATGCACAGGGTTGCTGGTGGAGTTGGGAGTGTTACAGAGATAAGCTTCCCCCGCCAGCCTCCCAGTGTTGGGATCAGAGTCAGTAAGCCTGACTTAAGTAGGAGGAGCTGTGGAGAACTGCACTGGAACAGCGTCTTCTACTGAACTTTACAACAAGCTGAACAACTTTTGGTTTTAAAAAAAGCCATACAAGCAGCAGCTGGCATCTGTTGTTATAAAGGGACATGGCTGAATAGGTAGGAGACAGATTCCCCATTATGAGTCCTCCTGATGGCCTCTGCAAGGATCATGGAGATGTCAATCACCTGGAGGGGAAGAAAGATGCATCAGTGTCACTGAGAAAAGACATCAAGCCTGGAAGAATGGCTAGTAAGTTAGGAAGAACTTAAAAAGTAAACTCATCACTCAAATTTATAACATGCCAGATGCAGACACATGACTTCTACACAGGATTGGGATTTAATTACATATAAATCTGAAGATCTTCTACATACAGCACTACAAGAATTATTTCACTGTTGATCTTTGTCAGGATGACAGTCTACTGTCACCTTTCTTTGCTGAGACTCCCTAAGCTCAGTCTGCTTACCCTAGGACTATCTTATTCACTTTGTGTAGGTTGTGAAGTTAAGGGAGTCTAAATCAAGATCAGATCGCTCCCCTTGAGTCATGAGGCTTTACCATCGCTGCCAGCAGTCTAAGAAAGATGAAGCTGCTGTGCTGCAGCTCAGCTCCCAGTCACTGTGCTGGCTCCACCTGGTGGGGTAATCCAGTTAACAGGAGGGAAAATCAAGTCTCAATAAAATTCTATCTCTGAACTCCAGCAGCTAAAGCATTTTGATATACACAGTCTCAGTAAGAAGCACTGTGTTCATGGTGCATTAAGGAAACTAAGTGAAATCCATATTTAACATTTTCTTTCTTCTGGATAGTTTGCCTCCTAAGGAAGGAAAGAAAAAAAACTTAAGAGCTGCAGAGCAGACAGAGCATGAGACTTATGACAAATCTTTTAGTTCTGTATTTCTCAACACTGATCATCAGATGTTAGTGTAAAAGAGTGAGATATTAAGCGAGAACCTGAAAAACTCCTCCACTGCAATCTTTGGCTACAGCTGTTTACATACTAATTACAAGTTTAACATTTTGCCTACATTAACTGTAGTGTGGAGCTTGGAAAGAAGTTGAACAGACTTTTAGATGTGCTCAGTTGCAGGAATATCATCCGGAAGTTAATGCTGAAAAAAATGCAACCCAATAGCAGTTTGCAATCACCTTATAGCTCACTTCCAAAAGCAACTTAAAATTCACTGCAACTTCAACCAGTTGAGCTTCCTTTTCATCAGAACCCCAGTACTGGCAAACCTGCTACACTTACAACTAGCTGAGTCTTAGCAGTGCCATTCACTTTCCAGAACTTCTCCAAATGCCTGTGTCCTACATATCTGTGCTGTGAAAGATGCCCTTGGCTATGTGTATGCTATAGCAGTAGAAAGCTGCGCCTTCCAGCTGTTTATTAATGCAGGAAATCCTCAGGTTTTGCCTAGCTCAAGTTGTACAGACAATTTTTTTCTTCCAGGAAGTCAGCCTCAGCTTGGGAAACAAAATGCCACAGTACTTTTCCTAAATGGAAAACCCAAGACACAGAGTTAGCATCAAGAGATCAGCTTTTAGCTTTCATATGGATGGCAAAGTGGTTTTGTTTATCTTTGGCAAGTATTTGAACATTGTACTGTGGAGCTGTGTCAACTGCTTTTAGTCAAACCAGCAAGACAAGTCTGTGGGACAAGACTGCACTCCCTCTCCAGCTCACCTGCACTGCTATTATGACCAGACATGAAACATTCACCTTCCCCAGACCAGGCCTACTTTGCTTCACAAAAGGAAGGGACACTCTGCATAAAGGGCTGGGCATAGGTGATAGATACACAACTGAAGCTGGAATTACCAAATTCAGAAGTTCCTATCTACTTCTGCTTTAGTATTACATGTCATCAGCATATCACTTCTCCAAAGTGTACAGCTACAACAGCTTGCTTACGTCACAGCCCCATTAGATCACTGATCTGATCTAGGTAAAATAAGTCCTGAAAAAAATTTACTTGAATGAACTGTTTAAGATGAGCTAGATTAGAAGCTGCATTTTATCAGTGTAACAGGTCTGTTACCCCACAGCTACAGGAATAAGAGAACTAGTCAACACTGCCATTGATTCTAGTACCAATGAACGTGCTGTAAGCACTAGACAGTATTACAGGGTTTTCCCACCAACAGGAGGACAGACAAGTGCTACCGCCCCCCAGGAGTAACAGAAGAGAAAGTAGATGCTCACCTGGATTTTAGGGCACTGCTTCATCTTGTCCTCCTGGGGTATTGTGTTTGTGACTACAACTGCCTCAAAACAGGCATTGTTGATCCGAGAAATTGCTGGTCCAGAAAAGATCCCATGAGTTAAGATGGCATAAACTTTGGTGGCTCCAGCTGACACAAGCCTACGGGGGCGGGCGGGCAGGGAGGAAAGGAGAAAGATGAGAAATTCTTAGCATGTATTAAACTGACATTAGTGCAGGGTACATGGTAAGCATGAAAGGAGACAATACCATATGCTTAGGGGACAGGCTACCTTTGATTCCCCCCCTCCAGCCCACTATTGATTTTGGGGAAGAAAACAGTTTAACTAGTACCATAAAATCCACCACAGGCAAGTATACATTGTAAAAAAAATAAACCATTCTTAGCCCTGGGACATTTGGACTGGATCATACAAATCACCTTCTGTGATTTTTGCCAATACAAGGTAGCAGATATTTAATATTAAGCGTTGCATATGCTGGTGTTTCTAGTGCAGAAGGCTTGAAAGAAATCAAAGCTTGAAAAGCTTACTTCTAATAGAAATTCAGATTTATGGCCTTAAGTTGATGGACCAGACAGCACTTAGTTCTACTTAGCATAGTCAGTGATGGTCTAGTGGAAGACATACAAGCATTTTTCAAATAAAAGAGACACTATGGCCTTCTAGCTATTCCCATTCTGAGTACTTCAACTAGACTTTTTACTTATTTTGTATGGTATGAGGTAGATAATCAAGAAACTGTATGTTACTTTATGAAACTTGACATGCAAATAATCTGATTAACTCATTACATAGCATTCACTAACAATAGGTTGCTGATTTAAGAATCAGTCAGCTCTACTCACTTGTCCGCAGCATGACAGATGGTACCACATGTGTCTGCCATATCATCTACCAGAATGGCCACTCTGTCTTTCACATCACCCACCAGCACCATGCGATCCACTTCATTGGCCTTCTTGCGCTCCTTGTGAATGAGGGCGAAGTCTACATTCAATCGATCTGCAATGGAGGTCACTCTGAAGAGAGAACAGTTTCCAAACAACACTTAACTCCACACAACAGCTTCAATCGAGTCTCTTAAAGCTATTAAGCACAAACTGCCACTGCAGTAAGAGAAGCTGTCACCACATCTGTTACTGCTCCCAAGCAATTAATAGAAGAGACTCTGCCACCTTACTTTCCCTTCAAGAAGTTAAATTGCAATCTCTGATCTAATCTCTCCCGATGACAGCAACTAGATTAAGATAAAACAGTCTTTCATCCTGACCACTGTAATCAATTTGCATTTAAAGCTCAAAACAAACCCTACCCAGCAAGTTTGGCAAATATGAAGTGATCAGAATGCTTGGGAAGTTATCATCTCTGTAACACTACACTGGAAAGGCTTAAGTTGTGCTACAACAGGGAGCTACTTGCACTCATATAAGCATTCAATTGTCATGCATACAAGTACTTGCACAAGGACAGTGGCAGGGGTACACATCAAAGAAATGCAAGTCCACCACCTCACATTTACTTTGGTTAAAGTGACCACAGAACCACCTTACTAGAGGGACCTAAACTTTATATATTGATACTGATGAACAGTAAAGATTTTAAAAGTATTAAGAGTGAGAAGGAACAAAATACACATGCCCCTAAGAAATTCTACACTTGAGATGAGTAGACTCCTAGCCTCAGTAGATCAGACTCATCACCCTGGGAGTCCTACACAAGATTGTTAAACTAAACTGTTTACTGAAGTATTTAGTTCTGCAGTATCTCCATAAAATATTGCACCAGCTAAGATCGATGCATTTCAGTTTAAGTGGCTTTTGAAGAGGTTTTTTCAGGAGTCAGATTATAGCTCGCCGACCTGGCATTTCATATACTGCATTAAGCAACAAGCTACAGAAGTAGCTGAATATACAAAAGGTGTTGTCCAATACACGGGCCACAACAAAGCTACAGGAAGACATACAGCAACCTACAGCAGTAGTATTTCTTGGCTGTTTATAACATATAGCTTAAAACACTCTGAAGTATGTGAATCAGGTCAACACGCACCAACATTTTGATGTGACAGTCCTGGATTAAAGAATACATCTGTGTCCCTTTGCTGTTCACACGTAGCCCTTACACAGAAGCATCAAGGAACAGCCTAGTTTCTCCTAATAAGCACCTGACAACATTCTGAACTGCCCACAAACTGACATGTTTATCTGCAGAAAGATGGGAGATTGTCAGACTACCAACGTAGAAATGTGCCATAACATATGCTGCTGCTTTTTTGAAAGGCACCATCTATCTTCCTTGCTCTCAGGGAAGAGGAAGAGTAGCAGCAGGCTTAAGTCCCACCTAGATATTCAAATCAAGAGTAATAAAGTAACAAAATGCCTCAATAGACTAACCTTAATACTGCAAAGGAAACAGCCTGGATAAAAATGTATCATTAACCAGCAGCAGTAACCTTGTCTTGGCATAGGGGTAGGAGCTACATGATTCCCTCCTTCAACCTGCACAATTACCCTTCTACAAAAAAAAATAGTTTTAGTCCAGTAATTGCGCAATTCCTACCTATGCAGCTGTGATTCTAGAAGCTATTTAATTCTCCATGTAGCCCAAGAAACCTTCTAAACATTCTCTAGGAAGAGTATCTGACCATTCTTTACTAGCTGCCACAGACTGTCTTACAGAAGGCAGGCTGGCAAAGGGAACATGTGTCTTAAGAATAAGGTCACAAGCACTCTCAGGAATTCAAGTAGATACAGAAGCAGCACCTCAAGCTAGCTGTCTGACAGCTTACCTCTTGGCTCCACCAGCATCTGGTGAAACAATGGTGCAGTTCTTCCACTCTGCAATATTCTCTTTGATCCATTTCAGTACAGCAGGCTCAGCATATAAGTTATCAACAGGGATATCAAAAAACCCCTGCAAGGAAGACAACAGGAACAGATGTAGTTGAAGGTCACATTCCAAAAACAGTTGGAAGAAGCCTTCTATATGATCAGGCATGCAGCCACCGTCTTTCCACAGCTTTCAGCTTTCCTTTCTACTTCCCTTAATGCAAGGACAGTATAGCCTTTGGGATACACAGAATAGTAATGTAAGAAGTCTGCAGAGCCAGAAACGATTTAGCAGCATAAATAACACTTTACATCTGACACCTTCACAACACAGAACTAGTTCTATCCTAAGGAGGTGCAGAAAACCAGTATCAAATGCACTCATTTGCAGAGCAGCTAGCTGCCTGTTTATAAAGTCAATCTTTAAAGCTCATTACCTACACTGTTTGCATCTACAGGAAACCTATGAAAAAGTCTTGAGTAACATTTGTTTTTAAACTAATGCAGCTGGTTCTATAACTTTACACTGACCCAGCAGACTCCTCCAGGTAAACCTCAAAGGTCACTAAAAGCCAGAAGTTAATCCTGGACAGGGAGTAATAAGCAGGAGAGTGGGGGCAGCTACTCTAGAGGAATGCTTCAAGGTATAGGGGGTAACACATCTTTCCTACCATCATTCCTTTTGCGCTCAGCAACCCAGCAACTACAAGAATCACGCTGAAACCAGCCAGCTGCTGGAAGCTTATATACACAAACCCAATTATTCAATTGAATTTCATCATTGCTGCTGGTGAAAGGTCAACCCTATAGCACTCATCACAACTCCAAGCCTCTTAGGGAAGAAGCATACCCGCTTGGGCTCTGTTCTTTTATTTCACAATCTTTCTGAAAGTCTTCTCAGCTGTGCACCCATAGATTTTTTCCATCTGAGAAAAAGTATTTCTGGGCAAGTTATACTGGAAGAAATTATACTGAAGTGTGAATGGCTGCATTTTCAACTGTTAAAATGACAGCCAGCTCACCTACTTCATCAGGCAGCAGGTATCTTATACTTCTGGATTCAAAGTGTTTGCAGCAATACAATAGATATCCTTCCCTCTGCTATACCCCTCTCAGTTGCACTGAGTTCGTTTCTTGGTCTCAGTGCACTTGCTCAAGGTGGAAAGAGACAAAACTCATAATTTAGCAGCTTGCTGTCCCTCCTCTCCCTGGTATATACTCTTGCCGCTTCTCTTACACAGCTCTGGACAAGATTTCAATTGCTCTGTGAGACTGCTCCCTTCTGAGGGGGACAGAGG
>VZTQ01011065.1:0-13428 GCA_013400755.1 Pelecanoides urinatrix
TCAAAAGTGACTTCCAACAAATATGAACGTGCTGTTTGATATCTGTAGTAACTGAGCTCTTCTGTTCAACTACTGAAAAGACGCAGCAGTGGTAGCCCTGGAGGGATATTCCCTACAAAACAGATGGTCCTCTAAGACCATTTCACTCAAGGTCCTCTTTTGAGATAGGCAACAAAGATTTTTGCTTTCATTAGGAAATAAACTTTAACCACAACATCATCTCACAGAGCACCTCAGACTTTAAACTACTAGGTCAACGATGTGAAATCTTCAGAAATAATGGTTAGACCAGAGTTGAAGCAATGATTGAGAGTGACAGTTTCTACATCCCATCGCCAAATCCCTTCAGGTCAGCAGTGCAAGCTTATGTCCTGGACCATCTGCTGTAGGAGAAAAGCCTGCTCACTTATAGGCCTCACTTATTCTTCCTCTCCAAAGGGAGTGGGAGACACCTGAAGATGGGTCTTAGCAGCCAGCACTGCACTTCTCTGGAAAAGCCATGAAAAACTCCATGTTCACATAAAAGGTGATGACAGAGTAACGCTGCCTGTTCAACTGCAGCAGTAGTGTGCCATGGTCGTACCCAGTCTTGAATTTGTACCGCATACTTGCAGAGGACAGTTCAGCTCTGGTGCACTGCCTGCTCTTCCAGAAGGGAAGGCTTTAATCCTATTATCCTGTGGAGCTGACTACTTTCTGGCAAGAGTCATTAGAGTGTTATCTGTGATTAGCAATCTCCTTCTCCACTGAGCCTGCATACCCTCCCTAAGGCAAAACAAAGACTTTCTCTCTCAGGGTTTCTTGTGTCATAAAAAATAGAGCTGAAAACACCCTACTCAGTCATTTTGTACATTTGGGTTGTGTTCTGTGCAGCGTGTTTTAGCTTTCTGCACAATGCAATTTCAAACTCTAAGGCATCTGTTCCTCAAGTAATGGATCTAATTGAAAAAAAAGTTTCTCCTTTAATCTTTACAAGGACATATGAGTGCATTCCTTCTCTAGAAAATAAAAGTTAATGGTTCCCTCTTTTCAGAGGTACATTTGATTATTCATTTTATATGTTTGAAAAGGGTTGTGTGCATAGTCTGAGATATAATATTTGATTTCTAGGCCCCTGTCAGAAACAGCAGATAAGATCATTAGACATTTTCATTCAATAAAGAAGGCTAAAAAGGGATAGCCCTAATGGACACCCTGTCACATCTTGTCCATCTTAATAGAATATGTATCTCATAGTAAACACAGAGCCTCTGAAATACAACAAGATGCCTCACTGGCCTTAGCTTTCCTTTCAGCTGAGCAAACTGAAGTAATTCACATTCTACAAAAACTATTCACAGTACCTTAAAAAGTGAAATCTCAGCCTCGGAACACCTGCCAAGAGAAGAGAACAAAATAATACGAGGGAAGACTGTGTAAAGGGATTCAAAAGCCTCAAATCCCTGAGAGAGCTATTATTAGCTGACGGATTTAGATTTCATTTCTGCAAGAAAAATTTCAGACATTAGGGACATTTTATCATTAGCAACAGAACAGAAAATAAAATGTTGTGACTTTTACCATATATCTTATTTGAAAAAAAAACCAGATACTTTAACCAAAAACTGTTCTCCAATTAGAAGTACAGATCAATATAGTCAAGACAGATTACTGGAGAGTTCGCCAATTTATGTCTCAGAGGAAAAGTAAAAATTTTAACCTTTCCTAATGATAGTAATTTCTCATGAAGAAGCTAGGTTGGCCAAGCAGGTCTCCCAAAATTAAATGGGTTGAACCACGAGAGAAGACAGACCATGGTATGACTAAAGGTTCTTCTATAAATGACTGGAAGATTTTTTGGGGGAACATTTCAATGAAAATGGTAGAAAGGAAGAAATTATCTTTGGGTTTTTTTCTGTTTCTTTTCACCTTTTCTATTTATTTTTTCCCCTCATAGAAAAGAAGCATGGAGAAAAAGAAAGAAAACGTCTTTAAAAACCAAAATGCCAAAAATGTTTAAGTTCTAAATAGCTGAAAACAGTTTAAAAAAAAAAAAAAAAAAAAAAATCAGGGTTTGAGAAAAATTGTGTCCCCTCTGTAGCTCTACTTACATGGAGCCCAGCAATGTTTTCTAACAATTACAGTGACTGCTCATGTGAAAAACACCCACATCACGGGCTTCCTTTCTTGCTGGTAAGCCACCTGAAGGGGCCTAATGGGAATAACAGGCGGAGGGGGGGGGAGGGGGGTCGTTCCATGGGTAGCAGGACTAGCAAAGCTTTATCCTGCAGTCTCCCCTTCAGTCAGAGCACTAGCAAGATCTCCCTTCTCTTTCTAGTGCTATATTTTTGCTTAATCTGTAGAAATTACATTTTCTTAAAGATTTTTTTAACTTCTGTCAAATGGGGATGAAATCAGACAACTGTTTTAAAAGTGATTTGAGAGAGACAGCAGTTGCAGGAAACAGATACAGACAGCATAGTAAGTCGTCTTTAGGAAACCAGACTATAAAAAACTAGTTGGACGGTGAATGACAGTACATTTTCTGCAAACCAGAAGGTTGTGAGCCACCAATAACTGCTTATATGTGGAGCTTTGAAATGAAAATGCACAAGGAAAAGTTTCAAGGCTAATGAAACATTTTCCAAAATACATGCAAAGAATTTTTTAAGAGAGTTCACATTATTCTGACGTTTCATCTTGCTGACAGCAACTTTAAATTGAATAGATAGAAAAAAAGTAATTCCATTGTTTAACACCAACTATTCATAGCCAGAAGCACGGAGGACACACATGTAAGGGATTGAGCTATAAGGGTCACAGGCTCAAGCTTGTGTTCTCTTCCTGGCCTTGATGTTGTCCTGTAGCAAGATCTTCAACAAACAGCACTTTTCATGCCTCATTCTCTGTCCCCTCAACCTTCTTGACCATTTACACAGTAAAGTACCACGATGCTAAAGTTACAGGCATGCTTCAGGATTTGTGCTCTATTTGCTCTCTCTCATACTTCCTTCTAATTAGGCAAGGTTTTTAAGAGTTACATTAGATTTCCATGTGTTAGTGAAAAATTATTTTAAAAGGCTTAAAGACTTTACAAATAGTTATTTTACATTAAAATAAAAGCTATGAATAACTCAAAAGCAGAATTCAAGCAATGGTCATACTCTGGTTGCACCTAGTGATAGCTAGGAATAAGAGTAATCAGCAAGGGTCTTTGCAAATGCCTGTAGGGATTTTCTCCTTCAATGCTATAAAACTTACATTCATATTTTATTTTCTATTCTCTGAGTTCTACTTCTTTGTTTTTCACATGCATCATTATACAACAAAGAAATATAAGAGATCTTTTATTTCTTCTTTTTCCTCTTCCACTAAAAAATATGACAAAATAGGGAGAAGGAAGGGGTTTTTTTATGTACTTTGGGGTTAGGCCAGAACATGTTTCTCTGGCTTTCTGCTTCGGAGGTACATCTTAAGGAAATATCAAGATTCTCTTGTTCTTTTCTTCATGTTTTCCTTTGTAAGGTATTCCTCGAGCTTTAGCTGCAATTCCTTCTTCTGTCTAGTGCTTTCTTCCCTTCTCTGCCCTTCTCACAGATAGAGGGAAAGATGCTGATTTATTCCAGAACAGTTACCAAACAGGTCCAAACCTAGCCATCAGTATGGTGAAGCTGAATAAAAAAGCTATAGTGTACTTTAAAAGGGAGACATCAGCTGAAAGGTATTGAAAGATATTTCAGTGGTAATAAGAAGCCCACTCCTGGGACCTCATACATATAACAAAAGAAACACTAAAGGATGGAGTGCCGTATAACGGATGGATATATAGGACAGGACTATAGCATAGCTCAGTCTCTGATGTGTCATTTTAGTCAAACTTGACTTAAGGAAATAAAGTGCTTAAGTGCCTGCACAAACGTTGCTAGCATCATGGAATAGAGGACAGGGTCTGAAAATAGAGGCTATGGAAGGAGCTGGTTGACTAAAACAGCCAGGCCACAGGAATTCAGGGCAGGATGCCAAGCTGGGATAAGACCCTTCCCTACAAAGCTTTATACCAGTCATATCACCAGATATTAATTAAAAAAAGAAAAGGGCAGTTTCTACAATATAGGCCACTTTGTTGGCTAAGATACTCTATAACATAATGCTTTTCCTCTCCCTTTCAGCTTGATTTGCTAAATAATTGAATTATTGGACTGTGAAACATGGCAGAAGGATATTAAAGGCTATTAACATGTGAAATGAGCTGTGTGCTGGTGTGGTTCTAACCCCATGTAGTGAAAATCTATGTAATTCATATGGGACTGATGGATAATTAGTCCTCAGTGCTGCCAGAAGTCTTTGATGTGTGAGAAATTAGACAAACATTCACTAAGCTTTCTTCTGCCACTTTCTTCCCAGTCACATCAATATGTTTCAGTTATACATGTATAGATATATGTTGCAAGGTTAAAAGCTAGTCCAAAGGCAGATATAAGTAAGGTAGCAACCCAAACCACTTCCTGTACTGCTGGTTAGGAGCCTGGTTCTGGCCTGAGCCCCACTTTCCACATTCTGCTGGGAAAAGCTCTGGAGACCGGCTGACAGATTGTGCTGCACACAGCTTATCCAGGTCCAACGGAGAAAAGTTAAAGTTCTCCCAAAGGCACCAAACATGAATGAACTTTGTCTTTGAGGCTCTCTGCTGCTTGGCATAAGTCTAGCAAAGCTTATCCTTTCACACTACTGCTGCAGTTGAGTTTAGTTTTGAGATCAAGCTAAGACTCACACAAAGAAGTAGAAGAATAAACATAATGGTAGAGCTCTGTGCTCCCCCTTTCACAGAATGTGGGGAGGCGTGGGAGCTGTGCCTGGACCGAAGGGTACCCAGACTCGAAATCTCTGACTGGACTTGGTTCCTGGTTACCAGGTTCCCCTTTTCTTCCTTTCTTCTGAGGTGGAGGCAGGCAGGAAGCCAGCAGTGCTCCACAACATTGGGACAGCACTCTGCACTTTTTTGTAACAACTGTTTTAGTGCTTCCTAAACTTCTGTACAGATCAAAATGAAAATGCAAAATGAGATTAGTGAATAAAATGGCATTTTTTCTGCAGAGTTATTTTCTTTCTAGCTTCTTTAGCCTGGGGAATTGCTCTTTGCCAGAGGACACTCTTCAACTCCAGTTCTGTACTGGGAGAATAATCCTCATTCAGACTAAAATAAAATTTACATTTTCTAGACTGTGGCAAAATCTATGTGAGAAATGTTCCTGCTGATGGATTCTGTTGCTATGCCAGCAAAGGAGACCACACTACAGCTCTTCACATTCTACCATCTACCAACAATATTTTACTCTATGGCCTCACTGCAACAGACAAAGCTCTTGGGTGTCTACAGAGTCGAGTCGATAAGAAGCCACCCAGATATACGTGCTGTTCAAAAACTTTCTGTTTGCCCTGCAGTCCAAATATATAATCTAGTACTCTCTGAAGCCCCTTGGAATCCATAAACTGCTCACTGTATAGACAGAGCTGTTTTACCTTTTGTCTGGGTAATATTTTGCATTCTACTTAAGTCTTTGAGAATTCAGTGTGTAAAAGCATCAAAACATAAACTGCTTACAGGGAAAACAGGGTGGTAAATTCATACAGAATACAACTACAGATTTACCTGAACCAAAAGCAGCTTACAAAATATTAATTGAGCAAGAAGGACAACATGACGAATTACAAAGGTTCTAGAAAAACTGAAAATCGAAGAGGAAGGAAGTTTATTCTATGAAGTCAGCTAAAGCACTAGCAATACACCTTGTTTTGTACTAATGTATCTGAATTCCATTTCACATTCTTTTTGTTGATATATGTGTGTGTATAGATATGTATATAACTATATCTATATCTATATGCTTAACATTGGTTAAGCAGCTGAGATTTTCCAGATTCAGCTGGACAATTTTTATTTATTTTATCACTCTAATCTCTTTCACTGTGTAAACATTTGCTATTGGAATATCTGGAGAGAAGGAAAATTTCCAAAAAGACAGTAATGTGTAAAAGTGACACGTCTGAACAAAACTTTGTAATCCCTAACATTGATAAACATTGTGTGGTACATGTAAGGAACAAAAGGCATCAGAAATGATTCTTTCTCATCCTGTGTGAACTTTTTACTTACCTGAGTTTGAAGAAAATGAGAAGAAATAAGAGCACAACTGAGGAACGAAAATTATTTCAACTGAATTTGCAGGCAGTTGGAGATCCTAACTGCCCTAAGAGCTGCTTTGTCCCTTCCTCTTGGCATCAGTACTCAAATGGCTGCATGGGTCAGGTCTTGCCTTCTGTAATTTGTAACATGGTGTATTTGATAGCTACCTGGCACTGTGCTGCTATCATACTGTAAGATTTATGGAGTCTACCACCATCTACAAGTTGACCATTCATACATCTCTCTTGCTTATCCCTTTCCTTTTTATTAGGATGCACTGGGCTTTTTTTCATTAGAGATTCTCTATTTTAACACTTGCGATAGTAGTAGATAATTATTGTCGTGGTTTAACCTGNCTTTCTTCCCTTCTCCTGGAATACAGCTGCTTTGGGAGTTAGTTCCTTTGCCTGAAGTTGCAATATTTAGTATAATTCACATTCTCAACATTTTGTTGGGGATATAAATTATGAATCTTACCCTGTACATGACAGAAATACAGATTTGCTGAGCTGTAGAATCGTCAGAGTAAATCAAAAGTTGTACCATTCCACCAATCTATCATATTGCTTTAGTCCCTTTACTTTAGTTGAAAGTTATTCCTTTTAACTTTTAACTCGTAAGTCTAGTGTATGCAGTAAGTTACTGGAGAATGCCTCATGGAAGGGATTGTCCAAGAGCATCCAATGCTCTTGTGTTCATGCCAGTCATCTGTGTTCTATATTCCCTGCAGCTCATTTGCAAGCATTAAGCTTGTGCTGTAAGTTAATACAAGCATTCATCCAGCTAAGTTCGGCTTCTGCTAGCCATGTAGCTGCTGCAGACCAATTCAGCTAGAAAACTTGCCCAGGAAGCTAAATAAATATTCAGGCAGCAAGCCCACACTGAGCTCCAGTCTGCCACAGCTATGTTGATAGCAGTATTTCATTTGTCGAGTTTAAAGCTAGTTTCTTCTTCTATGTGTTAGATGAAGTCACGGCAGTGTTAATAATATTCTCAGGAACATACAGAGCATAGAAGTACAGGACTGTAGGGCAGCGAGTGCATCACCCAAGCCAGGACTCCCAGTTTCAGGGAACCATGCAATAAATGTCTGTCTAGTTCAGAAAGTCACACAACATCTATTCCACGCCTATGGCACAGGTCACAGAACAGCACCATAGTAAAAGACAGAGTCTCAATCATAATGTGCCTCGTGAAGGGAACAGGAGGGGTCAAGGGAAATCACACCTACAACTTAATAAATAAAACTTGTAGATGACTTTAGGTAGTGACTGTGCTGAGAGGGAGATGGAAACCTACAGTGAAACTCATTGACCTGATCTGGGCCCTCCCTGTCTTGATTGAAAAATATTACTTGAAATAAAGAACGAGTTCTTACCTACAAATGAGGATACAGGTTACCATGAAAGAAATTTGAGTTTGCTGTCTAGCTTCTTAGTTCCTGGGGCTGAAAATGTTTGATAATTTTCTGGGAAATTGCATCCACATCTCTCTGCCAAGATGATCTGGGATGGAGCAAAACCTTGATGAGTCTCAGGAACCCCACTTATTTCAGTTTTGAGTGCAGTTATATTTAGCATAGATACACTGTCTTAAAAATAATAATTAAAAAAATCTCTAAACTACTTACCGAAGAAAGTTTGTGCCCATATATGTGATTCTGTGTCATAACAGCTCAGGCACTGCTCTGAGTCTTAATGAAGCTCATGTGATATCAGTTATAAATGGCAACTGTGCAGAGCAAGTGACATAGTGTATCTGAGAAGGAGTTATAAAAAAATATGCTAATTCTGAAAATAAGATTCTTGGAAGGAAATGTGAATATGTGAACTCTACAGAAAGCAACATATTCTTCCACAAAGACCTCGCTGTTGCCAAGAACTTCTTTTTACCCATCTTAAATGATTAGTTTATATAAATGCAGAATTGGTATGTGTTTTTACAAAAGAAAGAAGATTCTCTCTTAGCGATGTTCACATGCTCTTGGGGATGCAGAATCTTTAATCAGCCATTATGCTATACAGCTTTTCAGATGTCTCTTGATCTCCCAAATTCTGATGACTGAAACATATTTAGAACAAGAACAGCTATAATTGTAAAGACTTGTGCCTTTCTGAAAAGTCATAGCTAATGATAGTTTTTTGAAATGAGTTTCTCAGTACTCTTATCTTCTAGAGGGCTGGTGTGAGGAAGGAATTACATGCGTTCCTGGCTGCTCCCTTTAGTTCCTCATTCTACTTCTGAAATCTTTTATATACCTTGCTGAACCAGCTATTGTGAAAAAAAAAAGACAACTGAAGCCCTTTGTGCATTTGTCAGTTGCATCTTAACCCATTTGCAAAACCAGTATATTTTGGAAACTACTCATACAAAGAGTTCCTGTGAACACAAGTTCTGTCCATTTTTTACTTCTTTTTTTTCTCAGGTCTCTTTTTCCCTGCCTTGGTTGAAACTAGAGGAATGGCTGAAAATTTTCAAACTGTTTTGTGCAGGAAATTCTATCTAATCAGTTAAAAACTTTTTTTTTCAAGAATGCTGATTTTACACAGGTTGGTTTGGTTTTATATGAAAATGGAATACCTTTTGTTATTCATTTGAATGTCTTTCTAAAGCATTGCTTTAGTGTTTCGTACTACCTACAGTTTGTGTTCAACTTCTTTTCTCCCCCATGAGCTGGAATTCCTCACTGAACTATGTGTCTATGCAATGGCCAAGACTCTGTATCGAGGAGATGATGGTGTGCAACCACAGATTTAATTTATCCAATACCAGCTGTACAAAAAGAGCACCAATCCATTTCAAGATGGAAATAGAGCTATTTTCGTTCAAAACATTACATGGGTTATTTCCTGTGGTTTTCATTAACACTCACAATCTAAAGTTTCTCATTGTTCATATGCCAAATAAGATGTAGTGTGGTAAAATTATTCAGCATGGCTGCTGTAATGTGTAACCTAATTCATGTGATACGATTTTAGTTCTTTGATAAACCTTTAAACACAGTAAAGACCAATGACTAATAACTGTTAACAAATTAAAGCACAGGTCTAATTGATGTAGTTGTTAAAATTACAGTAGCAGCTTATATCTCTCTGTTCTAGGGCTTCCAAATGTGCAGAATTGAACCAGGGTCAGTACTGTTGCTCCTAGAGACATTACATTATACAGTGCTGAGAAAATGGAATACAAAATCATGAAAAAAGTCAAGAAATCAATACAAACACCAACGACAATCTTGTTAATTTCTTTAGTTGCTTTAGCAGCTAACATATTTCTGCCAGAAATGAAGCCTCCCCTGCTTTTTCCCCCCTGAAGATACTGATAATTAATGTCAGAGCAACACAGAGCACGTGCATTTCTGTTACCTAAAATATTTGACCAGAAATACTTCCTGCTCCTTTTTAACTCAATAAACATCAGAAAAAATGTATTGGATTTCTTTCCTTTATACTATTGAAATGAAAATGAAGAATAACAAACTGCAAACACAGAGTGGGGAATGATCCCACCGTGTCAATTAAATTGACAGCATATGGAAAAATGCTAGTGAATTCACTATATATTTCATTTTACAACCATTTCAGCTTGAATAGTATATCTGGGAAAGCTTCTTATGTCTACAAGAGGTTTTTCCAGAAGAGAACATTTATTATAGTTGTCTTGGCAACATGAGCTCTGTGGAAACATAAATCAGAGCTTAAGGTTTTGGTTTTAATCTCTGAAATAAAACAGAGGAAAAATAAGACAACTAGGTGAGCAGAACTTTATCATCTGGCCTCTGTTAAATGCATGAAATGACCAGATCCATTACACGTTAATGTATTCCTACCTTGCTTCGTGCTGATGAAACTTTGAGTGGAGTACAGTCTTAAACAGGAGCCAGCAGCAAGGCACTGAGCAAGATGTCAGCAAGCTGCATGGAACCCACATTAAAGCATCAAACAGGATAATGGGTTTAGAGGAACAGGACCCTTGACAAAGTGAGAAAGAATCCGGAGTAGAAAATAGAAGACAGAAGGCACACATGATCGTGATTTTTCAAAACCTCAAAGTTGTTTTAAAAAGAAGAGTTATTAATTGTTCTACATGGGGATCCCAGCCTTGAGAAGCAATGCAGGGAAAGAGTGAAAAATTCAGATTAAATGAAGCAAAATTTTAAGCTGTTAGTTAATGAATGCCTTTAAATCATGTAAGAAGTTACCTAGAAAAACCCTCATTAGTAATTTTTAAGGACAGACTAAATGAGATTTCTTCACAACTATTCTTGTAAAGAAATTGCTTCAAAGGTTTGCAAAAATATAAAATATTCGATCCCACCACATTTTTTTTTTACTGGAAAAACCAGCAATCCCTTCCTCTCGCACACTGGCTGAGCCTAGCAGAAAGCTGGGTGTTTACAGTGCTGCCACCCGTGTGGCAGGTGAGCCTGGACACAGCTCCACCCGAGCGGGCACACAGCCTGTCCTAGAGAAGTTGCTGCTGCCGTCATTGCCTTCATATTAACATTTATTGAGAATCATGAGCTTCAAATTGGGAATCAAAGTCTAATAACCTTTCTTCTCCTGTTATTTTAACTAAAAAGCTTGTCTAGCAGCAATTGCAAAGGGAGAACAGAAATGATGTGCGACCCTGAGGAAATTGCTTAGCCTTCAAGAGCTGCCTGGCTCCCGTCACTAGTTTTGGTCCAATACTATGTAGGAAATAGGTTGTGAAATTCAAAGAGGTAGCTGAAACACTTCTAGCTAAACAGCATGTAAATCTAATTTGAATTGAAGACAGAGAAGAAAGTACTGAACTAGCCAAAAGACAAATTCAGCCTGGAACCAGATTACAAATAAATTTTGCCTGCACTTTCCCAAGACCCCAGCTGTGGGATGTCATGTAAAGATCTTATTTTCTGTTCATTTTTCTGCACAGTAGCTGTAGTATGTTTCTAGTTTGGCACCAGTATAGCAAAGCCAAATACATTTCTTTCTTCAGTCAGCAATCACTAGTAAAATTTCACAGGAAATAATCAGTTAAATCTAACCTGACATCAACCAGACAACAGCCAGGTTGGACAGGATAAATGCCATTTTTGTGATCTTATTGATACTGTTACATTTAAAAATGAACTGTGATCTAAAAGGAACAAAAAGGGATAATCAGAGACTGAAGTTACTCTAATTCAGTGTGATTTTCACATATTTCACTAACACTGAGAACTTTTTTCCTTTTTTAATCTCATAAACTAATCTCATTATAGCTAATGTTCTCAAAACACACCCAAGGACATTGATAGATGAAACTTAACACAGAAGCAGCATGTCTGGATAGAAATCGCTCAGTGTCCCAGTAAGACATTTCCGTTCTCTCTCAAAGAAAGGATCAAAACCTTCTGATCTTTAGAAACTCTTAGCTTGTTTCCGTAAAGGTAAAAAAAATCAATGTCTCCCTCCACTTTTCTTTATTGTTCTTTTTCCTTTACTATATGTTAACTTAGAATGTAATAAATCACCTCTATGCAGTAGGGCAGACATACAATGCCGAACTGTGATCTTGAAACTTGCTCGTCTTCATTTCAGATGCAGTGAGGGATGGTCACACCAGCTACAGGAAATGTTTTGAGTTTTGTCTTGTGCTACATGTCACACAGTTCTGCTGCGTAAAGAGAAAACTGCTCCCAAGTACAACCCACTTGGCAGAACAAAGTCAAAGTATAAAGACGCAAATGACATAAGGGCACTTACTGAAGCTCTGAAAGGCAAGAAAGAGTTCTCCTGCTTTAAAATATTTTTTCAGAAAGCTGGTGTACTTTATGATCATCCACCCATGTAAGTTTGACTGTTGTCTACTCACAGGTTAAGGATTTGTCTTGGCTAAACTTGTTAAATTCCATCTTTCTACCACCAACAGGTAGCTGTTATCTTGGATTCTGCTGTGCTGCCCATTACCAAAGTATCTGTGGAACTTAAAATCTGTGATGCGCTTATCTTCAGTGCATCCCAGTGAAACAAAAAAAAATACAATTTTCCCATTTTATTGATAGGTAACAGAGACAAAGGGCATTTAAGGTTGTAAGCTTCACTCTTCCAAATTTCAACCTGCCACGCGAAGCCTTACTGCATAAAATGCTTTTTCTCTCTTTCTTTCCCTATTTACTATGCCAAGTTAGAGTCCGTGTGTGACTTTTGATAGCAACAGTAAAAGTGCAGGGGAAATGAAAACTAAGATATGTTTATAGCATCTTGATATACAAGAATCTTCCTCCTTGTTTGTATGGGGATGGTTTGCAGTGCCAGCAGTTTCATTATGTTGAATCAAATTGGACTGTGTTTGAAGCAGGTGTTTGGACTAGCTTTAGCACTTTACCGAGTGTGATTCTGTGCATTGCTGGAATGACCCTATTTGACTCCAAACTAAGAAGAACAAATTGGCTACTTGTGGCTGGATCATGCAAATATTCTCAAACAGGCTGCAAAGCTTTGTTTTGTTTCTCATTTCAAAGGTGGAAGAGCATACACTTACATGACAGATGTAAGAAGGAAAAGGATGTTTAACTTTCAGTTGGAGAAGACAGATGCTGAATTTTCACAATTGCCTGCAATGATGTGTTTTCAGAAGATTCTAAAAGAGTCTAAAAGCTGCTCTTTCACTTGCCATATTGTCCTCAGAGACAGGTTTTGCTCATGTCAAGGTTGAGTGATCTCAATATCTGAAATGGCAGCATGACGACAAGCACAGAAGAGAATGAGAAATAAAAGTACTCGCTCTCTATTTCAATCCCATTTCATTTGATGCTTGCTGCTGATGCCACTGCGCCTGAAAGCATTGTATTTCTGGTGCAGAATCTCTGGCTGGAGACTCAGAGTGGGTAGGTTTAAGAAACAAAGTGATCTTGTTCACTATTCTGATTGTCAAAAGATACTTTTGCTTTACTAATGGAATCCAGCGCGAGCCTGTTGGAGGATTTTCCATGCATGGGAGAATATGGCAACTATCAAAGGAACTTTAACTTACTTTACTCCAAAACTGGCTTCCTGGCCTCCAGCTGTTAAAAAAATGCGCAGAATATGTATGCATTCTGTAGGATCAAAACAGCTGCAGGGGTATGAGACCAGATCCTATATTGACATTAAGGTTGTCAAGTAAGCATCAGCTAGCTATAAGGACATCTAAAGAGAAGAGGTAGAAGAAGGAACCAGCTGTTGTAACAAGATGGTTACAAACACTCTCTTCTTTGGCTGGCTAGATTGTCCCTCCAATTATTCATAGAATCATAGAAT
>VZTQ01011069.1:0-16755 GCA_013400755.1 Pelecanoides urinatrix
ATCCTCTCTGCTCACCCCTTCCTGCGTCACACCTTCGGGGAGTGAAGGCTTGAACTTTCCACTCTTCCATCAAGGGCTGGTCTTCAAAATCTCATGTTTATCCAGGAGCTGAGACTGTGTTTGGAGACCAGGGTTGCAATTTCTCTCACCTGCCTTGAGGTGTCTATGGTTCATGTGTGTCTGTCTGAGTTAAGTTTCTAGGTTCCCGTTATCTAGTCTCTATCTGGGTGCAATATGGAATTGAAGGTGTAATTCATCCCATCAGAAATTATGCCTAAATGTGGTCAGAGGAATTTGCCCCTGAATGCTTTATGCACTGCTAAGTGTTAGGTTTCATTCACCTGTAGTGGGAACCCAGATAACTTGTACAAGCAGATATCGATAGCACAGATATCTTCAGTCAGGAGGGAGGAATCTCACCATGGTTTTTATTTGCCAGTGTTTTCCTGTGGTGTGTATAGTGATCAAACAGTTCTTTTGCAAAGTAAATGTGGGTTCATTGAGAATGCATGGGAATAACTCAATCCGATGGTGATGGAGGCTTGAATTACTCTGTCAAGTTCAACCTCTGAAAAGAAGAATTGATGCAATGGAGGGAAATACCCATTTTGGATAGCTCTTCAGGTTGTCTTTTCCTTCAGATAACTTCTGTATTGTGATCTTCTCATCTTTTATGAGTGGTTTCTCTTTCAAAGCTCTAAGGATGATGTTCAGAAAGCATTATCTTATTGCTCTGATAAAGCAGAAGCAGTTCTGGTCATGTACAGAAGCAGAGTGTGTCTATGGGACCAGTGGGTGGTTTAGACCTTCCACCAGGATTTCAAAACAGGCATGCAAAGGAGAGAGGTGGAGACAAGACTCCCTCAGAAGCCTGATGGTACCCCTCGTTTTAATGAAATGAGTGAGCAGATTCCATAATTTATATGCACTGCTAAGTGCAAATAAAATGTCCCACAGAAAATCTGAGCGTATCTTCTCAGACTTCTGCTGAAGCTCACAGCAGGTCTCAAAGAGACCTTGAAAATTGTTCCTAATGAACAACAATCGTAAAAATTTAATCAAAAGAATCAGCACAGATTTTGGTCTTTGTCCAAAAAGAGAGAGAGAGAGAGGGAGTTGCTTGGTGCTGTTTCAACAATGGGATGAAAAGAAGAATTCTGGGTCCTATTGGACATTTCCTCCCCACCACAACATTATAACGACCTTGGGAAAAAAGCTAACAAGATCAACAACAGCTTGAATGCATTGACATTTGAAAAACTCCATAGGGTTTACATTTTGTCTAATTATGCAGCATGTTAGCTAGGACAAGGAGAAATGCTGTGCTCAGCTTCGGAAATATTTCTGGTCACTGAGAAGTATTTTGGCTAGGTCTCTTCTCCACAATCAGAAAGTGTCATGTGCCAAGCTGAACCACTCTATTTGTTGGTAAATTCCAATGCATATGGAGGGAAAAAACTGTGCATAGTAAAAGCGCAAAGATGAATTACTACTCAGGAAAAAGATCTTGAAGTCAGTGTTGAACATCATTGACAATATCATCTCATGTTCAAAAGTGGTAAAAAATGTGAATAAAATACTAGAAATTACTAGGGAAAAAAAAAAAAACAAAAAAACCTAGTTATTGTATAGGTCCATGGATTGTCTGTATTTGAAATTAGTCTCAAGAAAGGGTGTGGGAGGATAGTACAAAAGGTACAGCAGTGCAGACTGGCTTCCATTTGAGGAGATGTTAGGCTGTGGTCTTAACAGCTTCAAAATGAGACAACCAGAGTGGATGGTGGGTTGTGACTAATGTCCATAACATCATGAATGTTTTCTGTGGAAAGTACATAGTAAATAATAATTAGTGTTTTCACAGTTAAAAATAACTATCAGAGGGCACTGAATGAAATTGTCAGGCAGTAGGTTTAAAGCAAATCTGATGATGAATTACTTTGTAATAAAATGCATGGTTAAACTATTAACTCATTGCCAGAACATATTGTGGAGGTCAGATATTAATTATTAAATATAATTATTGAGAAAGAAGCTGCTGTTTAGAAAGTTCATAAAATGGTGGAAAAGGGAGGTGATACCAAGAGGAGGGTACTATTCTACTACCTCATTGCTCAGATATAAATTATTTTCCTAAGTATCTTCTGTTAATGCTAGCACAGATAAGATAACAGGCTAGATAAGCCTTTGGTTTGACCTCTTATTCTTACATTTCATCTTATATTCTTATGCCCTGACTGCCAGATCTAGACCTCCACCCTGAATGGGAAGAGGAAAGACTGTGGATATCCCAGACCTGACTGTGTGTACGCACCAAACCATAAGAACCTCTATTATGTAGCAGGGTGGATGTGGTAGGATTTAGTAGTTAGATGGTTGCAAAGGAATGAGCGTAATACAGTGGTAAAAGTGACCAAAATGTATTTGACTAAGGAAGAGGGTCAGTAGGAGCACGCCGAACAAATAAAAGGGAAAATAATATTTCTCTCAGAAGTTATTTTCATTACTTCTATGTGTTTTAATGTCCTCCATCAGAGAAGACAACCCACCAATATTTTTTGCAATCTAAAATGAGCCCTTAAATAATTAATCTGGTTTGGAAGGTACACCACTTCTCTGGAGATGTTTTGAATAAATGTGTCCACCCTCTTTCAGTGGAACTTAGTCCCAAAGCATTTTGTTGGTAATTTTGTTGAGGTGCTAACTAGGGATATTGGGAAGCCTGAATTTCCCTGACAAGTCAAGACAATGAGAATAGTTGAACAATTAAACACCTGGCCTACTCTAATTAGATTATGTCATGATCTTTTCACGTAGCAGTTAAAATTATAAAATCCCCTGTATCTTTTGATTGTGTTTACTAATTTAGTTGCTTTTCATCTTTCTGTCATTCAAGTATAGACAAGAACAGCCATGGGAAACAGCATTTCAGTGCAAGCAGAGCAAAAGAGGACAAAAATTTTGTGGCTGGAATGCCAGAAAGCGTTGGGTAGATGTGAACTGTATCAGAGAGATGGGTTTAATGACAAAATGCACCCTTGGGTCAGAAAATGGTGAATCCTAAGGTTATATTAAGCCTAAGGGAATGCATAATAATAACAAAAAAAAGTGGTATTGAAGAATATTTGGCAGGGTGTTTGAAGAAATATCTTGCTGGGGATATTCTGGGAGGGAAAAGATGGGACTGAGAGAAGCCAGCTATGAAAAGGAAAGACCTGTGATCTTAAAAAATCATCAGGATGGATGACACGGGGAATGTAATGTTTCAGAAACAGATTTTTTTATTATTGTCTTACAGCTTTTGCAAAGCTCTATAAACAAAGAACATTTTTATTTTTAGATGTGTACCTAGGTAAACACTGTATTAAAGATGTCAGCACTAAGGTATTGCTGATCTTTGTGCAAGATGGGAAGATGTGAAAGGAATTAAATTTTGTACATGTGCACATTCTGCACGTTAGATATATTATAATATTTTACAACAAATCAACACTTTTCATCCACAAATTTTTCAAAGAATTTCACACAGTAACTGTGTGGGGAGGAAAATCCTGCCACATGCATCCATGTATGTCCCTGTGTACTATTAAGTTGGCATGAAAATGGCCCATATTGCACAAACCCTGAGCAAACACTTTGCTTATGTAAAGGGTCTGACTGACACATGGAGACCTTACCTGAAAAATATTTAAGCTGTTACTGTCCATGACTTTTCAACCCCCTGAGTGCCAAGATTGCCATCCCCTCAGTAGAAATGACAAAACAGTGAGTATTCCCAAAGCTCAGCAAACCAAAAAAAGGTGGGGCAAAACAAGCATATTTTGTCGACACACATGTGCATGCACACACATGCAGACATGCAAAGAAAGAAGAAACACTGAATCCTTTCCTCTTTCAGTATGAAAATACCCAACTGCACCACTCATTTGACTGCCAGGAAGAGGCTTTGCCTCTTGCCTCCTCAGTGCTCTTCTGGGTTTCACTAATAATGTGTCATTATCTGTAAATATTATAAAAAGTGGAACTATTTTTGACATCTGATTAACCTATCTTCCAATGCAAATTCCTTCATGTTCTTCTCACCTCCCTGACGTACGGAGCACATGCTGTAGCTAGGGAATGGTGGACACTGCTTTCCAAAGACTGCTTTCGTCTCCAAAATCTCAGACGAATCCCAGAAAAGCTACGGATTACAGTGGATTCGAGATGTTAGTGTAAGCCTGGACTGGAGTGGGGTGTACTTCTGGTTATCTGTACTTCTGTTTATCACCAAGGGACATGATTCGAGTCCAAAAGTGATGCAGAGGAGGGCTTCAGGGTTGGCAAAGGGACTGGAGGAGCTCTCAGAAAGAGGAACTACTGAATGAGCAGAGACGAAATCTCATGGGATTGCTCAGCCCAGTGAAAACAAAGGTGGCAGAGAAATGACTGCAGTGTGTAAGGAGCAAAGAAAGAGAACTGAAAGGACAACAGTTACACAGGAAATGTAAAGGTACACATATAAATTTTGGCTGGAAACAACAGGAACTACAGATAAGGAGTTCAGGAGTACCCTCTAACAGGAGAAGGATGGACAGAAAAGATCTTTGTTTTAAGTGGGACCCTCACATCCTTAGAAAAGGAGTGCTTAGGTGATTGCTGGTGATATGAGAATAATGGTCTTTCTGACCAAGAATATCTGATCTGGTCTTCTGATCCACACAGGATGTCCTCTCGCACTTCAGCAATGTGGGCACTGTGCATCTACTTAAACCAGTTTCACTGCTGGCATCTCTCTTCCTTTTCAGTCCCTCTCTCTGCTCCAGTTTGTAAAGGTCTTTGGAATTGAGACTGTCCCCTTAGATGTTTAGCCAGCACCTAGTCCTTTAGTTACTCTTGCTTTAAGTACTACATTAAAAGACTACTGTTAATACTGTAATGATCATTTCCTTGAACTCAGAAGAGAACCAGAGCTTGTGTTCTCCATGTGGCCCTAATTATGACCTCCTATGCAAATGACTTGTAAGTTTTAAATTACAACTCCTCATGCTCTTTTTCTTTTTTTTTTTTTTTAAATTCAATTCACTAAAACAGCGAGTTGTTCCATTTTATACATGGACTTGGCAGATGCCAATAATCATGTTTCCTTTCTGAACTTGGGAAAACTTGGTTTTCTGCACTGAGCTGCAATATGTATCTTCTTTGCTCTGTGTACACATGCTTGTGTTCAAATAGCAATTATGAGCAGCCCACAAGGCCAGCCCTCCACTCATTTTCAAGGAGCCTTATGACCCTCTTGCTGCAGGTTCTTCTTTCTGGTTTAGGTGACAGCAGGATAGAGAGCACCACAAGGCAACTTCACTGGACAAATATTCACTGCTCATATGCCTGCAGTCACAGAAAAAACTTCATTGACCATATATAATGAGCATTATAGCTTATTATACCCAGGAGGTTCCTAGGGGAATACCTCTGCCCCAGGGGGAACTCCTCCACCCTCTCTTCATTCACAGGTGGTTATTCTGGTGCTGAGCTGCTGCTGCTGAGCCTGTACTGGAATGAGAACAGAAAAGTTATTTAGTTCCCCTCAAAACTGGATCATATGACAAAACCTTTACGGAAATAGGTCTATAAACAATGTGCAATTCTAAGCAGCCAGCCATAAAAAGTAATTAAAGAGGTAGTCTAAATCACAACAAAGTGCACAGAATTTTAAATAACCTGTCTATGTGTATTCCTGTCCTTTAGCTAAGTCATTCATAATCACTTGTTGGTTCTTTTAACTACATATTAAAACTTGCCTCTTCAATGGAGTGAACATTCATATAAACACAGAGATCAAATCCATTCTCCCAAAATTCTTCACTTTAAACTTTCTGAGAGGATGGGAGGAGACTGCAAATAACTGAGCTCCAACTTGACTTTCCACCCCAGCAAATCTATTGCCAGGCACTG
Organism: Pelecanoides urinatrix; assembly: GCA_013400755.1. Taxonomy (NCBI): domain Eukaryota; kingdom Metazoa; phylum Chordata; class Aves; order Procellariiformes; family Procellariidae; genus Pelecanoides; species Pelecanoides urinatrix. Next base: position 5,932 of record VZTQ01011069.1, read on the forward strand.
GGTCTTCAGGATCCGCAGGGATGAAGGATAATAATTTGCTGCTCCGAAAGAGCAGCCTTTGAAATGGTCTCTAAGTTCTCCAGGCTCTGCCTCTCATCCATCTCCTGGCCATACAGATGCCATGCAGATAACCTGCGGACTTAGGAATGAAGGCAGCCGGTGATGTATTGAACTTCTTGGTGTGCATGGGCGCTGCTCGCTGGGGCTCTTCTGTTAGCAACAGAGGTGAGTCTTACCTTGAGAATTGCCACAGTGCCATGCACAGATGGTAGCTGGATACCGGCAAGGGTAGGTTCAAACAATAAATTTCTCTTTCATTTAGCCATGCCACACTGTCCCACACCCTCACAAGTAGTTAATTCATGGGTTGGATTCAGCTACTGTGATTAACGACGCAGTACGTCAGCGAACCTCTGTGAGCATCCATAGCTCCTAAGGGGTCCAAGCAGACAAGGTATTGTCAGTTCACCTCCTTCATACATTTGTCCTTGCTTTGCTTTTGTTTGCATTTTGCTGTTCTCTTGGCATCGGTTTCACGCCATTTTGTTTAAACTCACTCTATGCCTCCTATCCGCCCACAGACACCCTTTTACCCTAGTGATATACTCTCTGCTCTGGCCATTTTGGGGTTAATCTGGGATGTTTTGGTCAGACAGTAATTGCTACAAAGCCTTCCCCAAACTTTGCAGACATGGAACTGATATTTTTACAGTCAGTGCTGAGTCTCTGTTGGTTGTAATCCACAGCAATGCACCTGGATGCAATTGCGCTGGGATAACTAAACCTGACTGATGTGTTTCACTTAGTGGGGACTCCACTTGTTTCATTGTACAGATTAGAGAGTGATTCAGCATTCATGAGAAAATGTGGCAACAAAAGGTTAGCTGAACAGTGCTAGGAGTGGAGCCATATTGGGAGCAATTGAAGGAGGAAATGGTCTGGATTTATTGTCTGCATTAAAGATATTGTGGGTCCCATGGATACCAGGAGTGTCATGGAGACACAGCTAATAGGATTTTTATTGGATTATTGTCGGGTTGTTGCACCTGCTTCTGAAGGGGACGGTGCAGTTGGTTTTCTGGCACAATCCTGGAACAAGGAAGCAGAAAAGAGCTATAGGAGCTGGAAGCTCCAATATTACTTTTTAAGGAAACTTTTACAATTGCCTCAAAGCCAATTCAAGCAAGCCACCAGCCAGTGAGTACCCCTTTTTCCCTTTACAAAATGCTCATGCATAGAAAATATATTGCTGAAATGAGTGAAGACACCAAGGAACTAACTTACAAGTCTCTACTCTCCACAGTCCAAATCTAGGGTAGATTTTATTTGAATTAACTTGAAGCAAGGTTGCTTTTTTAAAAATTGTTTTTAAATTACAATTTTGATTACTGCCGTATTTCTGTTTTTTTCACGGTAACATTTAACAATCCATTTGGTCTCTCATTTCCACTGTCTCCAGTGTGTTAGATAACAATACATTCCTCCTCTGTAGCCTGCTTCGAAGCTCCTTTACCTGCCTCTGTATTACAAGATTTTGATAAAGGTTCAAGGCGAGCGCCCTTTGTGGTCATTCCAACCCCTGCAGATCTCACAGAGGGTTTGCCACTATGCTTCACATTCAGAAAACCATTTCCCAGCTCCCTGTTTTTCTTTTTATTTATTCAAAGCAATCAGAGCACATTTTATCCAAGAGAGAAGTGAGCTGAGGGGGGGGAAAAAGGGAGTTTCCATCACCAGTTCATTTTCATTTTCATTTTCACCCCTGGTTTCTAATGAAGATGAACAGTAGAGAAACTTGGAAGCCATCTAAATTCAGGTCTCAAGCTAAACACATCTACTGTTGATTTAAGAGTGTCTTATTAGATTTTAAGTAGGCTTGGATGAATAATTTGTAGCAAATGATCTCATGAATTGTATCTCATTTCTTTGTTCAGGAGTTACTTGCAAAAGGAGTCAAGTTATTCCATCCAGGTCCTAATCCAAAGCTCTTTGTAGTTAATGGAAGGAAATCAATGCATTCTTGATTAAGACGCAAAATATATTTTATTGAATAATGTTGATCTTGTAATTTATTCATAAGAACCCATTCCTAAGATCATCCAGTCTCAGAGAAGTTGTGCTTTAACATGTATCTCTAATACATGTTGTAGTTCTGTCCCCACATATCAGAATGCTGTGACTTTTTTGTCTATGTTTTCTTTACAAAGACAGCACCTCCTGGAATTTTCTACTAGTGTCTTGTGAATATTTTACATCTTTTACCCTAAGCATGTTTGTAGCTACTTCTAGTAGTATTTTATCACCTGTTTCTTCACCTGAACTTCCTAATCTTTTCTTTCTCATTGAATCAGTTACTTTCTCAGCTTTCTGATTGCTTTTTTTTTTTTTAGCTCTTTGATCCATCACACTCTATTCACTTTCTAGTAACCAGTTCTCCAGTTCTCATATTTTTGTTCTCTTATTTCCTTTTGTTTCATGCATTATTAGAGCAGCAGTCAATGTAGTATGGTGTGCTGTGCCTCAACAGTGACTAATTTCTGATTCTGATAATGAATTTAAAGAAAACCTGCAGATGAAAGGGAAGTCATATGGTTTAAAATATGTTTCGTGTTGAAAGAGATATGATTTCAATTCCAGACTTCATTTTGAGGTTGTATCATGTCTTTGTCACCAGTTCCTCATCTCCAAGAAGTATGTCACTAACAATAATACTATGGTGGAGATGTAATATAAGAATTTAAATTGATAGTGAAAACATATAAGAATAATTTGCTTAGATAAGGCAAACCCTTCCAAAATCCTGCTTGCATTTTAACTTTGCTTTCTCATTAATATGCTGCTGCTAATTCAGGATCAATCAAGTGAAATCTATACTTGCACACTGCTAGAATTTTCCCTGATGTGGTATTGGCCATTGGCAAATAACTGTCCCAAGCACCTCCTCTGAAGAATTTGGGTATTTAAATATTATGGGTCAGTTCTTAAAAGAGAGCTGGTGGTCTCCCTAGTTTGGAAGGTAAAAGACCTTAACAATAAGTATGTGGGCTCTTCATTACATCCTCCCTCCTTGCCAGAGCGTGGTTCTGAGTGTGCTTAATTTTCTAGTACAGGTGAATCCCACAGTACTTATTGTGCTGTCGTCATTTATAGTGCAGGTGCCTTCAGGCAAGCACTTGGCTTTCTCCACATGTTCTGCAAGGCACCTACCAACATTTCTGTTCCTTTGTAATGGCTAATAATAGTAATAACATCATTCTCCTAGAGAAGTTGGCGGCTCACGGCTTAGACAGGTGCACTCTTCACTGGGTAAAAAACTGGCTGGACGGCTGAGCCCAGAGAGTTGTGGTGAATGGAGTTAAATCCAGTTGGTGGTCGGTCANTTAGGTTGGATATTAGGAAAAAATTCTTTCCTGAAAGAGTGGTCAGGCCTTGGAACAGGCTGCCCAGGGCAGTGGTGGAGTCCCCATCCCTGGAGGGATTTAGAAGACGTGTAGATGAGGTGCTTAGGGACATGGTTTAGTGGGCATGGGGGGGTTGGGTTGACGGTTGGACTCGATGACCTTAGAGGTCTTTTCCAACCTTAACAATTCTATGACTCTGATTCTAAAAATATCCCACCTCCTTTATAACTTGGTTTGTCTTAATCCTAGTGGATCAAGCTACACTCACTTCAAGATGTACTTCAGAAGTATAATTTTGCACCCAAAGAACGGTGATGGGTAAAATTTAACAGAAAGACTTCGGATGAAGAAGTGCCTACTGTGAAATACTGTTGAGGAATATAAACTACCATTTCAGTTACACACTTGCTTTGATGACATTTTTATCTACACACTGTAGAGGTGTGTATTTACACTCTGACAATAATAGATTTTTATAATTAATAAAAGTGAGGGAAGACGATTCATCTCACCATAAGGTAGGTCGAATAATTGTCTTCTGCAGCTGCTTTATGAATATAAAGATGGCCTGAAATTACTAGCTCAGGGATCTAACTCCGAGACTTTTAAAGCTAGGTAAGGCAAATCCAACCTTAACATTTCTCCTCTGTCTCAGTTCTTCCACCTGGAAAATGCAGAGAATCTGAAATCTGTACTCATTATCTCACTAACATGCACATAATATTTAAAGGACAAGCTTGAAGATGTGATGGTAGAAGGCAGTTTAGAGCTAATTAGCCAAGCAAGAAATCTGTTCCCAGTTTACTAGAGGAAAAGAGGTTGACAAGATAAAGGGAAGAGGGCTAGGTACTGAATTATCCTGCAAGTGACCTATCTGTTTGGGCTATGTGATGATTAGCATATGGATCGCATCTTTCAATGTGCCATCTGACTCATGCAAGGCAGAACAAACACAGAAATTGGCTGCATTTAAATTGGAAATGTTAAAATATATCTGTAATCACTCAATTAGACAGTTCTGGGACAAGCTTATGGAGTTCCTTTACCCCCAAGGATGTGTTTGCTAAGGTTAGCACTGGTGTGGATATATCTGTATTTCACTCCATCACTTCGTGTGCATACACCCTCTGTGCCTCCAGGCACTCTCCCAAGGTAGGTAGTACTAGAAAAAGCTGCAAAGGGGAGGAGAGGGATGTGTACCACAATAATGGAAACTTGGCTCAAATGGTTTGAAGAGAAAAGAGTGATTGCTGGTACTCCATGCAGTGATCTAGTTCTGATTGTGTGTGAAGTTACTGCCTGTAAAATCTGCCAGTTTAATATCTCTAGAGAATTTTTATTTATAGGCCATTTTGGAACCTCCTACAAAAAGAGCAGGAGAATCCTGCCAAAGTGTCAGCTCTGGTTAGGGACACAGCATCATAAACTGAAAATGCATTATAAGAGATACGCTCATTGTGAGACACACTCATTGTGAACAACTCACCACCTTGTATTGATACAAATGAGATTAAAAAGAAAAGTTTATTTTGGGTTGAAACTTTTCACCCCAGCTTTCTATTTTCTTAGTTGAAACTTAAAGTTTTGACCACTTTATTCCTGTAATTCCAAATATAAACAATAAGACTACTACTAGAAAGCATTGACTCATAATACTCACTAATATTGCTCCTGAGAGAATAGTAGGGTCATTAACAAAACACAGTCATCACGTCTATGGTCCTCTATGGCATCAGCCCAAGCTTTGTAAAAGAGTGTTCCTCCCACAGGGGTTGTGAACTCATTCAAATTTCTGCCAGTTTCCAGGATCAAACCCATGAGTTCAAAAGATTTGTCTTGACAATTGGCTGACGATTCCAGTGCTCCTGTTCCTAGGTACGAACGGCCAAACTTCTCACCGCTCTCAGACATGATGTAGGATACGCTTCCAGAGTCAATACTGATAATGCCCCAGAAGAGACAGAAATGCAAGGAAAAAAGCCCCTGTACATACATGACATTGATTCATTTCACGCAATCTTTTGACAACTAAAAGAGACACATTTATAGAGCAGTTTATTACATCCCAGCAAGATGCCTGTGAGACTTCAGATGTATTTTCCTCCATGACAGAGAAAGCCTAGACGTCAAACTCTGAATTAGACAACTAGATACTGAATCCAAAGTTAGGTGAGATGAATCCCAGCCTATAAGCAATACTTCATATAGCAACTGGGGTGGAAGGAGAAGTTTGTCCCACACATACTCTCATCTTATTTATTTGTTTGTTTTGTAAAGGTATTTAGCTGCTATACAAAACAGCAAGACAAAGGTTCTTGATGATCAGCATAAATGATATGTATATCACATAATGTATCCAGAACTCTCTCTAAATTTACAAAAATGGCAAACAGTGTGGTCTGTGCAATCATTCACCCTCGCAAACACATGAGCCTGTACCACGCTATCGAACCAGCCAGTAAACCAGCTGGGCAGTGGTGACCATGGTGGCATTTTCTCATCTTAAGACTAGGCCACAAGATAATGACCTGCTACAAGTAACAACCACCTCAGTTTCATCTGGGCTGATGAAATAAATACAGTACAAGAGGGAGGTGGATTTGAACTGGTAGTTTAAAAAAAGAAAATTCCTCCTTATCTGTCATTATCAGACATGAAGATTCAGTTAACAGCATAAAACATTTCTTAGAAAATTAAAATTGTGTTAAGAAATCTCATGCTGAGGTTAGCTTTGCTGAAAGAAAGGTTCATGAACACTTCAACAAATACAGGCAAAGATTTTACAGAGCTTAGCCCAAATTTTAAGGTACAATGTGCCACTTCTTTTGAGAACAAAGGTCATGGACATAGCTAATGTGGGCTGACATATAAATATACTTTGCAAAACATTCATATTTCCTCATCATTTTGTTATATAAGAAACTCACAACTATTCTTTTAGTTGCTTTAATTTTAGTATCGTTAGAATGGTTCACACCTGAATTTTAGATGGCATGTGTGACTCACAGTCAGTATGAAAGAGACTCAATTGAAAAAATATAAAAAGACATATGGAGATGACATTATAAGGATCAAAACACAAACTGTCTTATATATTAGATTTGAGTAAACCTCTGAACTTTCAATCACATCATTAACTTTAAACTGTTTAGCAGTTTCTCTGAGATTTATTTATTCTTTGCACATGATTAAAAATAATCCATGCAACTATGCATGTTATTAAAATGTTATCATGGATCCAATGTGTAGTCTTAAATATGAGAATCTCTCAGTACACTCAGTGACAGTTTATTCAATCACTATTAAAAAGTCAAGTAGAATATTTTTCAAACATCTCATTTTGGTCTTAAGGGCAAAAAAAGCACTAATTTGCATAACGTATGAGGAAAAAGGAATTGCCTGATTCAAGGAAATAGGTCTGATGATGAAATTTTCACTTTTCTGAAATCAACCCTCAAATTCTCTGAGTTCACAGAAGGTCAGTTGTATATTTTTTCCAGTGATCACATAAAATCTTGGCCGTCAAAATAAGAACATTCCTGTTAAAAAGTGTTGCTTAAACTGCAGAGCAAAATCTGTCACATGTTATTTTATTGGAGACGTTGCTATTGCTCATTAAGCAACTTTTTTGATAAATAGTACTAAAATACTAAAACTATGTAACTGGCTGAATACTTCATGAGATCATTTGTTGAGCAAATCCCTTAAATTTAATCAACGGATATATTCACAGAATAGTGTAAAAGAAGCTCTGCGATAAAGTCTTATTGTTGAGCAATTGATGAAATGGCTCAAACGAACAAAGGAGTTGTTTGGTTTTTTTGCTTAAAGTCAGCGGGAACATAAACTGAATTTCAAGTTTAGAAAGGTTTGGTTGACTCATCCTTCCTCCTCACCTCACCATTATTTTTCACTTCACTCTGCCTCTTGGTTTCGGTAAAGAGTAAAAACACATGCACAGATAAACTCTGTAAAAGCCTTTCAGACTGCATATTCTCTTAGAAAACATAGGACTTTCAGCCCTATTTTGAAAAATCAAAAAGCTCAGCTAGATGAGGGTTTTCCTCCATATCAGCCTTTTGCCAGACACATTAATTTATTCTCCTACCTCCTGCTTGTGTGTTCAAGGAACTATCCACAGGGATATTTTCTCTTCCCAAATACCGATTTCTGCCCAGATGATCTCCTTTCTTTCCACCTTCAATTAGAAACAGTGGATATGAGCTTAGCTCTGCAGTGTTTATAAGCATATGTGCGTTTACAGGCACTCATTGCAAAATGTGCTTTGACAGCCCCCTGCTAAGGCTTTTCCCAGATTAAGGAATCATAAGCAGCTTTGGACTGCTTGACCCTGCTGGTTCATCATTTATGATGTTCAAAACACGTACATGGCCAATTTGAGTTTATCTAAACACTTAAGAAGAAACTCTTCAATTAAAGATCATACTAAGTGACACTGACAGTAACTCTCTTACCAATATGGTGTGGCTAAATCACCATCAGATGCTGGGAAAACTGCTCTTCCCTTCATTAAACAAATCAGAGAGCATTGTATTTGGAGCAATTCTTTCTTAGAACTCATTTTTCATAACCTTGAAAGGAAAAAGTGGTTTACCACCAAATGTTCCAGCAAGATTTCACTGCAGAGTTTTGCTTGGGATGTAATTTCCAAATGCTTTAATTTCAATGGAAAGAAAATTATATTTATATATAAAAAGGAATGATAGCATGTTTTTTCAGTATTAATCACACAGAATGCTTTATCATTTTAGTAAATAATGCTGTATAATCTTTGTGTCACATCAAACACCAAAGCAATAAATTCACTGGGGGATATTTGCAAGGGTATCTAGGCTGAATTGAGATGTCTTCTAGTCCTTTTTCTAAATTGTCACATTTACTGCCTGCTGTAGAGAGGGGAAGCCACCAATTGATTTCTAATTCTGCAAACCCCAGGGTGTAAATGTGATTAGCAGTAATTGGAGAAGTTCAGCAACTGTTAATTTCTCCTCTCTTTGTTGTTTTTCCTATTTAAAATATTAACGAAATGCGTATGTAGGCCAAAACTGACGCCGATGCAGCTGAACAAAGGATACATATTTAATCAGAGCTGTGGGACCCCGATGCGGTTGTCTGAAACAAATGTGACATGTGCTTCCTCTCAAAAAAAGTCAGGCAGCTAATAAACAGCATCAGTATTTTGTTGTAATGTTCATTGTCTACATGATGTTGAATTTAATGGCATTACACTATGTAAAAAAGCCAGAAGTACACTGCTAAATTTGTCTTTCCCAGTTGGCTATCCCTGAGGAGATTATAATGCAAGCGGTGGCTTTGTTTGTTGCATGCATAAGTGTGCACATGTTCCTAAGTTTTAAGTTGTAAAGGAAGGTGGCGAGAAGAGACGTTAACCCCTGCATGGCTGAGAGTCTCCTTAGAATGAAACAGTTTTACAGGAGCATCAAGTAATTATGAAAAAATAGGATTTGCTCTCTAACTACGTAATATCACACTTGTGTTTTTCTAGACAAGATTCTCCCCCATCCATAGGCAGAAAGGTTTGATAATAATTTTTAGCAAGGAAATGGGTCTTCTATTTTAGCCCTAGAAAGGAACCTATGTTTACCTTTAGTCCCCAGCATTAAATATTTTTCTTTATTAACCTAGAACTGGGAAGGCTGTGTGCACAACAGTGTGCAGTCCTACTCAAAATGCTTGGAGAAGCTCAGGAAGCCAACTGGAAGCTTTGGTTAGCTTAGCGTGGGCAGCTCACTCTTATACGGCTAAAGCTGATGGTTCAAAGCTGTGCCAGAGGAGGTTTAGACTGGATATTAGGAAACATTCCTTTACTGAGAGGGTGGTCAAAGCCTGGAACAGGTTTCCTAGAAAGGTGGTCGATGCCCCAAGCCTGTCAGTGATTAAGAGGCATTTGGACAATGCCCTTAATAACATGCTTTAACTTTTGGTCAGCCCTGAATTGGTCAGGCAGTTGGACTAGATGATCATTGTAGGTCCCTTCAAACTAAAATAGTTCTATTCTGTTCTATTCTATTCTATTCTGTTCTGTTCTGTTCTGTTCTGTTCTGTTCTATTCTAGATGGATCTCATCTCTAACCCTTTTGAAGCAGGAATCTTATCTGGGAATGCCTGAAAAAGAATTCATTGTGTTAATACATATGTTGATTGAAAAAGTCAAAAAATGCTCTGTGGGAACAGTTCTTCACAGAAATGCCTTGAAGGCATCTTCTCATTAAGTAGTGGTGAGGCTATATGGGGCTTATCATTTGGAAAGCTAAAGACCACAGCAGTGGCAGATGCCTTTTGAAAGGCTAGGAGATTGCCCTAGGTAGGTATATTCATGGCTGGAGTTTGTACATTTCTAGCTACCATCCTGAACGATCACAGATATTACAGAGAGACACCCCAAACCAGATCCCTTGGAAAGGCATATTGGAAATGGGAGCTTCCCCAGAGCCATCTGGTCCTGAGCAGCAGAGCTCACCCTGGAGAGTTAGTAAGATCTCACAACCCTCTCTACCAGACAGGGAGTCCCAAAACTTCAATTTACCTGTCTCACAGGAGATCAGTAGTAAACTAAACCCCTTTGTAATAATCCCAAAGATTATTTCTTAGCAAGTTTTACTCCTACAGGAAGAGAAGGGAATCAAAAGGCTTTGTATAACATCACTCACATTATCTCATGCTTAAGAGATTGGGGAAACAAGAGTTCTGGCTGTTCAAATGCAGAAGTACTGATCTCACAGAGAAACTTCCAGTTTAGGAATATCTTTCCCTCTTGGATTGACCCAGTAATTAACACCTTTATAAACAGAGTAACGCCCCATACGTATAACTTTTATCTCTGTCTGATGCTTGTTGTCTGCTCTGCCGAGAGCTGAGGAAGGTTGCGAGATAGAGCATAGGTGCCACCCTGAGCTCAGACAGGGTGTCCATAGCAATATGAAGATTCAGCTGACACGTGAAGGAGAAGCCCGCAGAAAATAGATCTGTATCACATTATAAGATGGAATAGATATCTTGACTCCAGTTCTGTCACCTCTTGGTAATCTATAAATTTAATTTGTCATTTATTCTATAATTCTTTCACTGGAAAACATAACTCTGACTTCTTTTGCAAAGAAAGGTCAAAAGACACATACATTGTCCTTTTGCTCACTTGGCCGTAACCAAGGTCATAAGGATCCCAAGTATTATGAGGAGAATGAATCTTCTGTTTTTCAGTATTTTGAATTGTGTTCAGTGTTGCTGGTCTATTTTCTTTTGGCAATCCAACCTTGACTTTAAAATAGGCAGCTATTGCTAAAACATTTTTAATATATTATAAATATGAGATATATTACTATAGTAATGCAAAGGCATTAAACAGAAATTAAATTTCTGTTCTAAACAGAAAGCATGCAAG
>VZTQ01011071.1:0-21901 GCA_013400755.1 Pelecanoides urinatrix
CCCAAGTGCAGGACCCGGCAAGGACCCGGGAAGATTGAGAACACGAGTGTTTATGGTACTTTCTCCCCATGTCCACCTGCGGGTGACGAATTTCAGTTTGGGGATCTCTGAGCCAGATGTAGTTTCTGTGATTTCTCTCGATCATTTCCCTTCGATGAATTTGTTCAGTGTCTCCTTGAACCCAAGTGAAGATGTGCCAGCAGTGGCTGGGTCTAGATTTAGGGGAAGCTAAAAATTGTTGTTCTGACAGCAGGGAATTATGGGGCTCCGAGTCACGTAGTGGTGGTGAGATGTTGTTGAAGCTGAGTTATTCCTCTAATCCTTAAGAAAAATGCTCATTAGAAGAAGGGGAACATTATCACTGAAGCTACCTTGACTCTCTCTGCTTTGCTGGAGGGTTTCTCTCCAGGTAGAGACGTGGCCACAAAATGCTCCTGAAGTTTATGCCCCAAGAGGCAACGTTCCTGAAATCTTCATTTTTACAAATCCTGTGACATCTTCTCTAGGCTTCTGATCTGCTGTCTGCTTTGGTTACTGGAAACATTCCAAAAGCACGTGTTTCCTAAAATTTCTACCTAGTCATCCTTTTTCCCTGTCCTTTCTCTCATAGGGACCCCCCAGATAAAGACAGATCTGCATCTGTGTTTCCACCCTCTGCATCCAGAGCTATAGGCTAAGAAATCACTTTAGCTCCAGGGACTGGAGTCCACGTTCAGTCTCATGCCTGCTCCAACTTTCATTTTGAAATGCCAGGTGCCGAGGATGAGGTTACGGCTTTGACTCACCTCTGTGACAAAGACAACCAGCTTTTATCATCAGTTTCTGCTTTTCTTACCCATTCCCTGATGTGTCACGTAGTCCGACTGTAAATTGCTCATGGCAGGGAATCTCTTTTTGCTTTGTTCCTGCAGCACCTAACACAATAGGTTTCTGGGGTCCTTTGTACCTGCTGAAGTACAAATAAATAGTGATTTTATTCTAGTGCTAGCAATAAAATACCAAAGTGATAAATAGGACAGCTGCTTGGCCATGCTCACAGCGATCAATAGCATCACAAATGCTGTGGACTAACTGAGCTCTGAGTAGGACAAATAACAATATTTAATTACAAGGATTTTGTGACATCCTGGTGGGTCTCTGGGCTCAAGGTCTATTATTCAGCAAAGCCTGCCTGGTTTTCCCGGTGGCCACGGGACAGTTTGGGTGGTTTGGCTGTTGAAATGCTACTTTGAGCAACTCAGAGCTTTGCCAGAGATGCCTGAGTGACATGGATACCTCTGAGATCCTACCTCAGCAGGCTGTGGATCTGCACTCAACCTCAGGGTCAGACTAACCCATCGTAGCACATGCTAGAAGTGGACTTTACATGATTTCCTGGGCTTGAGGAGCCTGAAGACGCCTGGGGTTGTGTGTCAGCTCGGTCATGCTCTGTCTGGATCCAAACATCAGCCAGTGTCCAAGCAGTGGACTTTCTTAGAGGAGTTTCATGCCTTTGGCGGCACGAATGTGATGGCTGCAAGCTATGGTGGTGTTGAGTTGATGGTTGGACTCGATGATCTTAGAGGTCTTTTCCAACCTTAATGATTCTATGATTCTATCAGGGCAGGTGGTAGGCAAAGTGAAGCCAGAAAAGTAGATGGAAAATACAAGGTGAAATTGGTGTCCTACACGGTTCAGTTCAGTCTCGGTCCCACTCTTCATTGTGTAGACACATTCTCCTCCTCTCAGCATCTCAGTTCTATCTGAGGCTAGCAGCGCTTGCCTTCCTCAGGGGGATGAAACACAGACAAGCCTGAAAGAATACGAGGCGTTTGGATGCCATCAGACAAGTCCTACAAGAGAAACACTTCAGAGGTGCCTCTGCTCTGGGGACAGCCCCTGTAGCGAGAGTCCATTTGCTCCTGGCTTTCCTGAAGCTGTTAAGCGACCCACCCTCATATTGGGTATTTCTAAGGGCACTTGCCCTGCTTGGTTGCATCACCATGTCATCGTGTCTCATTTGGCAAGATTGCTGCGTGCGTCCATGTTGAGCAGTGGGTGTTGGGAGGCACGAGGCCCCACACCATCAGAGCTGTTACCTGAATAGGATTAGGTCTTGAAGAAAAGGGGAGCGAGGAAAGTAATCAACACCACCATCATGCTCCCACTATCTCAAAGCATGCAGGGTCATACGACGGTCACGTACAGGGTCTTGTGACGACAACTGTGGCTCGGCCATGTTCACCCCAGCAGGGCTCCTTTCAGAGGAGGACTTTGCCAGGAATCACCCCTCCATCGCTCTTTGCAGAGCTTCCCCGTCACAGCGTCTGGCCTTTCCCTGTAGCCTTTGATGAACCACTCAGTAAAACACTAACAGCCTCACAGGCTAATAAGTGCAACTCAGCCCTTCTACATCTAAATAAATCTGTCATTGTGGGTGCTATACGATAGCTGGATCACCCTAATACGTTTCAGACAACCGATGGCCAAATAGGTTGCCTTCACAATGAATTACATCCCATGTAACATCCCATGAACAGTGTTGGATGGAGACCATCCCCTCACGCGTTGCAGGACTGGAGACCTTCACCCAGGCAATGTTTCCTTGTGATGTTTTCCATCAGCAGTCCATCACATCAGAAAACTGAGCACACCGATGCCCTTGTTGGAGCAGAGAGATTTTATAGCAACCAGTGGCTGGTCTGGTTTTGTTTGTGAGCACCATACCCTCTTCCTTAATGCTGGCACCCAACTGGAGCCTTCAAGCCTGCTTCCATGACCTTATTGTTAACCACTGAAGCAAACACTCTTCTGCCCACCAGCCACCAGCGGCTGAACAAAACGGTGCACAACAAAGCACTTGCTGTCTGCGCAAAGACGCTCTCCATCCGCGTGCATCATTGTAATTTTTTCAGACAATCAGTTTCAATTAATTCAATTGTTATCACTCTGCGAGACAATTTTCTCATCCCCATTAGAACTACAGGTTAAGCTGAGGGGTCTAATTGCAGAACAGTTCATGCTCAGTGGAGAAGAAAAAACTTTTCTTGTTCAGTCTTTAAACACCAACATAATATTTTCCTCTCTGCAGTTCAACCATGTTTGTTCCAAGGGTTTTGAGGAGGTGACTCATGACTGTACAATATCAGGAGGTTCAGGTGTGTTGTGGCCTCTGCATTTGTAGGCTAAGAAAGAACTCAAAATAGTGCATTGGCACTGAAGTTCAAAAAGTGATCTCAGACCTCCATCCCTAAGACGCTAGGCTACCAGAGAAGTTCTGAGTTGCTGCATTTTTTCCAGAAAGTGAATGTAGGGACCTGAATTCTGCTGTTGTGAACATCTAAGCGAGCAGGTGTTTTAGGTGAGCTGAGTGTCCAAGTGCCTGCCTCCACGTCCTTCTGGTGGAAGGTTCAGAGCCTGCCTAAGCCTCACCAGCAGTATTGAAATCAGCACCAGGTCATTCCCATGCTGAAACAGAGTGGAATTAAGAGTCTATTGTCCATGCTTTTGCAGCATAACCTTATGGTTAGTGGTTTTGAGTCCACTCAAAAAGAGGGAGACAGAGGTGCAATCCTCCTTGCAGTGAATCCATCTCTCTTGCCACTGGAAAGCATCCCTTAATTACCACTTTGCAGGTGGATTGTGGAGGGGAGACACTTCCACACCTCATACTAGAGAAGAGAAGAATGCAAGTGTTGGAGGCTGTAAGATTCAGGGAGATGATAGAGCTAGCAAGAGGGATCTTGACTCTAGCCTCAGCGGTAATAGTCAGACAAATATCGGTCACCTAAGCCCACATCTCTCTGTACTTGTATTAGACAATCCCAGGATATGTATGGAAGCGGTTTGGAAGAGCCAAACCTGCTGGTGCTGGTTGTCCCTTTGCCTAAGGAAGTCCTGCTCTAGGTTCGAGCCTGTAGGACATTGCTAAAGGCAGCTGCTCTCCATGGAAGACCATGTTGGACAGGTCCTGAAGCAGCTTTTGAGGAGCAGGATGAAGGTTAGGTTATTGTGGCTTGAGATGTTAAGCTTCAGGGGTACACGGAAAGCGAAGAAAACTCAAACTGGATGTGCCAGACAATAAACCTTGTCCCCATCACATCAGCTCACTGGTCCATGACGATGTGTTCTCCTACGGTGACCAGCAGTACAACTGCAAGAGTTCCTTCTTCACCCTCTGAGGATGAAACCTGGTGATTATTATTCTTGTAAGCTGGCAATGAGATGTTGTTTCCATCCATAAAAAATAAGCTCACTCTCTGATGGCATTCCCAGATGTGCATCATTCGTACAAAGCTTATACTGCAGTGGCAGGGGAGAGTCCTGCTGGGCATGGCCTGTGAAATAAGTCTTTGGCTGTACCTTAGGCAAGGACCGGGTCTTTGTAACATTGCTTGCAGAAAAGAGGCAATTTTGAAAGTGTCTTTTTTTCTTCCTTTTTCTGAAATGGCTTATTTAAGTGGGTCTTACTTAAGATCTTCAGGACTAATTTAATTCTGTCTGAACTGCTCCCATGGTTACTCACGTACTGGGTGCAGGATTCGATTAAAGGAGGCTAACATGTCAAGAAGCACTTACAAGCTGATCTGTATTCTCTGCTGACCTTATATCTCGCTTCAAATCGGCATGATCCTGGAAAGAGAATGTGTTTGTAGCTAGATGGGAAACAGCTTACGTTCCTTTGTAGTTGTGTTTTGGGAGAGCAGAGCCCCTTCCCCTAAATCTGTATGTCCTGCTTTCGCACAATCCCACTGTGTTACAGTCTGGAGGGACCTGGATCATAAATGATCCTTCTCAGTGGAGCACTGATGTCTACAAACAGTACTTTTCATAGAATCATTAAGGTTGGAAAAGANCCCTTACAGTGGTTGGGAAGCTTGCCCCAGGTACTCAGATTCCTGAGCATAGACCTGTGCGTTTTCGCAGCAGCGAGGTACTTCTGGTGAAATTCGTCACCAGGTTCATTGGTTGCTTAGGGCTGGGACTCTCCATCAGAGCCGTGGACTGGCTTTCCTCATCCTTTGCTTCTTGGTGTTCAAGGCTTCTCAGGTTGTCCCTGGCTGGGGTTTGCGCTGTGCCTCGCGGGAACCCTCCCCAAGGGCTCCAACTTGTCATCAGAGGGAAGGAATGTGCCAGCCACCAAAAACTAGAGCCTTTTAATCTCCAAGGCAGTTTTCCCTGTTCTGAGATGTGCCTGTCTCTTGCGTTGCCTGTGATTATTGTAGAAGCATTGTCTCCTTTGCTGTCTGCTCTGTATTTTTGTGGTGCTTTTGTGGAGGCATTTTTCAGTCCCTGACCTCTCTCCCATGGTTGATAATGCCTCTAATCACAACAAACGCAGAGGAGATAGGCAAGGTTAGTGCTGTAGCGGTTCATACCATACCGCTTGATCCTGGCCATCATTTCTCTTTCAGAATTTATACTCACAAAGAAAAGTCATTAAAAGTGTGTACCCCAAAGTGCCCAATTATTTGTTACCCATGAAAGGGCTTTGATCCTGCAGGGCAGCCTTGATTATGTGCTTGGCCATTTCAGAAGCATTTTTACTGTAGCAATAAACACTTCTGCCCATACACCTGTCCTGCTAACAGCCCTAACATTGTGCAGGAAGACCTAGTGTAAAGTGACTTCCCAATGCAAAAATAACTCCAGAAGTACCTCACTGAACACACTTCACCGTCTTCTACCAGGATGCAAAAAATCTCTTCTTGATTTCCCAGGTCCTAGCGATGTGTTTGCTTGCAGAAGGTCAGCAGCTGTACCTACACTGGAGTCACAAGGTGGGGAGAGTCAGGGCTTTCTGGTAACTAATCCACGCTTTCAACCAATCGAGTCTGTGGTGTTTCTCTGCATGAAAAACATCTTAGATTATGGGAGAGAAGGAAGAGAGGGAAGACGTTAATCTGAGGAGACTTTAGATACCATAAGAATGATATCTCCACCTGAGCTGATCACCTAAACTCCTTTTCAGTCAGTGGAAGGAAATGAATCCTCTGAGGGCACAATTCATCCAGCTGGTCATAGACATCTAAATTAAGATGAGATGAATCACACGTAAAGTACGTTTTTCCCCCACTGACTCCAAAAGGAGCTTGTGGTGACTCATTCGGGTGAAGATGTCTGTATTTGACACGTCTACATGTGGTAACATGAAGACAAAAGCAAAGTTGCCATGAGAAGCACAGTGTAATTTTCTGTAGCAGGCTCCAGCAGCAGTGAAAAAAATGGCTGCTATCTCTGCAGAAGAGAAATCTGGTTTTTCCAAGGCATTTTGTTTCCTTATGCCTTTTGGTCTTTGAGTGGTTTGGTAAATGCCACCTGGAGTTTTGAAGGTGCAGAAACAAATCCTCAGAGAGCTGTTGCTACAAAGTGATGCATTAGAATCACCGTCCTTAAGAAAATCTTGATGTTATGTGAGGCATTTAAAAAACGAGCCTCTAGCCAGGTAGTTTAGGGGAGAATATAATGTGATTGCAAATCTTGCAGTGGAAGGGAGTAGCTGAATGCGCAGACACTTGATCCTGTGTTTCGTCATTTAAGTAATAGAAACACAGTCATCTTTGCTATTGAAAATGGACTTCCAGAAGAACCAGAAAGATGTAGAACAATTTGTAAAAAAAAATGAGACTGTATCCTTGGGTGGAAGAGATTAGGGGCGGATTATTAAGGTGTTGATCTCTAGGATTCCCCTGAAGAACAGTTAGGGCCTTGGTCCAATTTCTACTTGCATGTAGTTCTCAGCAGATAGATAATGTACCGAGAAGAGCCTGACATCACAACTCTGCTGGTACCAAACTGTGCAAGAAGCCAAAGAATCGACTGAGCTACCTCCTCACTTTTTTGGTTAAAAAGTGAGCTTTCATCTCTTAATTATGGGAGTGTTTGCTGTTGCTGAAGCCTGTTGCAAAGCAGCTCATAGCATAAAAAAGCTGTGTTGCTGTCTCTTTTGGGTGGAATGAATCATTTCTGAATGTAGCCATCTGCAGGTTAGGGATTTAATGTAAGGTGATCATCTAGGCTCCATCTACATCAACAGAGAGAGAGAGAGGCATCTCCCATCATAAAGCAAGTGGGAATGGATCACCTCTGGAAATTCTTCTCTTTCTCCAATGATTACAGAGGAAGCCTTGAGGACTGACTTAGTTGGGTACCCAACTCTTCAGATCAGTCTTGCCATACAGAAAAGCCAATCGATAGCACCGTTGGTCTGGTTTTAGTCCCATTGCATCTCTATGTCTCTGAACTGGCACAGTCAAGCTCATGCTTGACTTATCAAGTCCGAGCTGCTTAAATAAGCCTGTGAGTCAAATGGATGGCACAGCCTGTGTAGAAATGCTGAAGCTGATTTATGTCTGCTTTGTCTCGCCAGATTGGGACTTTTATTGTCCTGGGCTTCTCTATCACAGTCCTCTTCGTATTATCGGTACTCTGGGTAGATGGATGGAAAACTATCCTCCTGTCGCTCCAGGTAAGAGGGACTGGGAGGTCTGTTTGAAAGAACATCTTGTTTATAGAAATATTTTGTGGTAATTGGTAGAAAATATTCCATATGGTGAGTGTTTTTCACGTGGGTTTTCCTTGCAGGGTATGTAGTTTTGAGTAAACTTTTATTACGTCTTAACATTTCCTGTTGGGAGAAAGGAAGCCAAGACCTGAGGTCGAGTTTCAAGCTATCTGATGTAACACGTCTCCAGTTGGGAAGTCACATAATTTTTTTTTTTTGGCAAAAATGTTGTGGGTGTACTGTTAATTTCAAGCTGCCCAGGGCAGGTAAATCAGAACCCTTTGGCTGGCAGGGTTTTGCTGGAGCAAGAACTTTCTCCCTATTGAGCTCCTGCCAGTTCAGCAGCTTTAGCATTAGCACAATTTCAGTCTTCTGTGACTCAGAAGAGCTTCATCTCTTGAGGGCAGGACAGCACTGAGTTTTTGGGGAGCAGGTGGGGAACGCTGGTGTCAGGTGGGACAACCTGTGGGATACTGTGTTCAGTTTTGGACCCCTCTCTATAAGAGGTGCTGGAGCGTGTCCAGAGAAGGGCAACGGAGCTGGGGAAGGGCCTGGAGCACCAGTCTGATGAGGAGCGGCTGAGGGAACTGGGGGTGTTCAGCCTGGAGAAGAGGAGGCTGAGGGGAGACCTCATCGCGCTCTACAACTCCCTGAAAGGAGGTTGTAACGAGGTGGGTGTCGCTCTCTTCTCCCAAGAAACAGGCAATAGAATGAGAAGAAATGGCTCAAGTTGTGCCAAGGGAAGTTTAGATTGGGTATTAGGAAAGATTTCTTCACCAAAAGGGTTGTGAAGCATTGGAACAGGCTGCCCAGGGCAGTGGTGGAGTCACCATCCCTGGAGATATTTAAAAGACGTGTAGATGTGGTGCTTAGGGACATGGTTTAGTGGTGGACTTGGCAGTGTTAGGGTAACGGTTGGACTCGATGATCTTAGAGGTCTTCTCCAACCTGAATGATTCTATGATTCTGTGCAGGAGGTCAGAGCGCATGGTCTGCTGGCCTCCTCAACTCTCAGCAGATCTGAAGATGGAGGCTAGAACTGGCCGGTGCTGTTTAGTGTCTGAGCATCCAGGTCCCCACATGTATTGGGAAGGAAGAAGTATGTAAACCCTCGACTACATAGCTGCCTCGCAGATGTTATTTGGTCATATCACCTCTGCCCACGTGGCTTACTGCTTGTGAACATTGGGAGAACAGTACATATGGATGGGAAGAGGAATCGATTGGTAGCTCCAGAGTTATGGAAGTCTCTTTGAGATGGTGGTGTTTGTAGCATGTGGTTAATTGCACATTCCTGCTCTACAAAGTTGGGCAATTGTTGGGCTATGCACTGGCAAAGGGAATGAGAAACCATCAGCATCTCCTTCCCCTTGCAGACTCCAGGGGAGGTGGATGGGGAGAAGGAGACACAAGAGCTTTTGAGATCCCCACAGGTGCTGTTTATTTTAGGTGTTCATGCCCTTTGAGATGCTTCACATGGCCTCCCGCTGCTCTTCCCAAAGGACATGAATCTCTTGTAGATCCTCTATCACGTCCATTAGGCCTGCAAAGCTATCTCAAATATACTGGACATCTCAGATGGCACTTCTGTTTACGCAGCTGAATCCTGCTTCTAATCAGAAGATGTTGGTATCAAGTGTCTGGCGCAGACAGTACCACAGGCAATAACATCTCTTAGTGACCGCTGCTTTCTTCAACCCTTCCAGCTTAGAGACTCAGGCATGGCCTAAGCAATAGGGAAGGCTTGCATCTGAATAGATTTTTTCCCTAGCACGTATCTTAATAACTCTCAGTTCTAGCTGGAACAGAAACCACAGGGCTCTGATGAGCATGAGAAAATGATGGATTGGTTTCTTTGACAGATTTCCCTAGTTTTATGAAAGATGTGTCATATCAACATTACTTGACTGAAGAGCATCCATTCAGTGTCAAACTATTTCTGCTTTGTTTTCAGCTCTGCTCATGTATTCGTGATAAGTACAGAAGTCATTCTTAGCTTCTGATCTTCTTGTTTAATCTTTAGGACCAAAGAAATCAAGTAAAATTACTTTATCAGTCCAGCAATAGGTATTATCTAATATAGCATAAACATTAAATGAATATATTGTTTTGTGTTAGTAAATCAAGAAAAATGTCTACACGTTGAGTTAAAAGTAAAAAAAAAGAGAAAAAATGCAATTAGCTCTAATGCAAGTGAATTAAATGCTTTGAAATAAATGAAAATGAATTATTTTTCTGGAATATATTGATAATATGTGAAACTAGGTGCTGCAGGGTGTTTATGAGTCTAATAATGTCCATGATCAGACACGTAGCAGATTAACTACTTCTCTTACACCACAATATTTAGTTCCATACAGGTGTAAATACCACGTTTTATCACTCAGGTTTGTTGACATCAGTTTAATGATTCAGCTGCAGTGTGGCATGGAGATGACTATTACCTGGATGGGATTGGGTGGGGTTAGATTGGGTTAAGCTGTCTGCTGTCTGGAGGATGCTCATGAATTATGGTATAGCAGTAAGGGCAACTGCATCTTCATGGACAAGGACGGCCCTGTCCCCTCTGGCTGGCTTAGGGGAAAGGAGAGCGGTGTGGCGCGGTGAGGAGCACCCCTCCGCCCGGGGGGCTGGCCTGGCTGGGGCACGTATCTCCCCAGGGGTGTTTGGTGGATCCCACCCCGGTGCAGGAGAGAGGTTGAAGTGCTGGTATCCGCAACAGGAGCCCATCCAGGTGGAAGGCTGTAGCTGTCTTGGGGTTTGTTTCCATCTGTCTCCACACTTCATCCTTTGACTAAAATCCTTTTCTTTCCTCGCCAGATCACAGCTCCTTATCTCCACATAGGGGCAATAACCATCATGGTCCTCCTGTCCTGGCCCGTGGCTCTTCATGCCATCAGAGCAGATAAGAAAGGTACAGTAGCTCTGCTTCCTGCGCCCTATATGACAAAAGACATATATCAGTGTGGGAGAACAGGCGTGCAGGAGTCCTTTCCTCCTACACCTCCACTCCAGCTGGACGAGGCTTTTAGCCTCTGTGTATCCCAGGGGAATTAGGGGGGCTGGGGCTTGGGCTGTGCACTCTCCTGTGGCTGTCCAGATGCATTACTGGTTTGCACGCTCCCTTGCACAGTTTTGGCCTATACCAGGGCAGTGACCTGCCTTGAGATGGAGGATGTTAGCATAAGTACCCACGTTCTGAGTCGTGCATGGAAGTTTGGTCAGCCCTCTGCAGGAGAAAGCAGCCAGTAGCAGCTCTCGTGGTTGACCTTTGCTTGCTATACTCAGCTCCACTGTCCAGAAGGGATCTCCAGTCCCGTCAATCCACTTCAGACTAGTACATCTCAGGAGAAGCCACCTGAGATAGGGGAAAGAGCTTTTTGATCAGTTCCTAGTGTTATCCCGTGGCAAGTTCTGACTGCCTCTGAAAAGTGTGACCAAGTAGTGTGAAGGACAAGGCCAGATGCCAGGAACAACTGCAGAAGAGCCTGGCTCTGCGACTGGCTGTTTTTCTCTGACCTAGTCTCTCCATATAGCCAAAATTATCTACATGACACCCCTCTGCAGATGTTGATTTGTAATAAAAATCAAAGACAGAATGGGCTGGTGGAAGTATTCTTGTTTCGTGCCCTGGATTTTTCTTATTGAACTGGGGAGGTTGGGGGGAATATGCTGGGTCCCTAGACTCACCGGGGCTCTTGGGCAATGTGTCAACAGGCTCCAGGGAAGGTAATGAGTTGGCAAGTTTCTGAGATGCAATACCCGTGCAGTCAGAGTCTGTAGGGTTCTGTAGGTCACTGACAGCAATCTGAATGAACCAGGGAAGTATTCACCTTAAGAGGAAGTAACATAGTTGAAGGAGAAAGGTTCCTGCTCTTCTTCACTGCGAATGAAACTTCAAAATGTTGCTTGTTCTTATCTGAGTAAGAAAAAAATTAGCATCCTTCTGTTGAGGATTGTTTTTCTACAGATGGGGGATATTTCACTGCACCGCCTCTAAAGAAAAAGAAATTAAGGCCATGTCTTGCTGTAAGGCATAGTGAGATGTAATTAAAGCACAAAACCTGCAGTCCTGACTTAGCCCACATCCTTGTTTTGACCAGTTTGTTTTCCTGGGTTGCACTATTTGGAGAGAAAGTGAAAATTAAGGGAAGAAGGGATGGAAAAAGGGATGGGACAAAGCCCAACAGCTACTTAGCTGGAGGGCTGTATTAAAAGTCAAGCCGCAACGCAAACCTGCATGTTACTACATGGATTAACTCTAGCCTTCCTCCTTCAAATTCTTTCAGTTGTTCAGGTGATAATTGTTGGTCCATACCTGGCTATCCTTCTCTTTCTTTTCTTGATACCTCTGGGGATGTACTCTCCTTGCACCAGAGAGATGGGGACGCTTGGACCAAAGCCAGCCCTCATTGGACACCGTGGAGCTCCAATGGTAGGTCTGGAGAAGTTATTTTACATCATTTCTTCATCCTGTGTCTTGCTACCTTCATCATCATCTTCTGGGTTTTTTTTCCATGAAATCTGTGGAGGGTGGAAGGGGAGACATTTCCTTTCGGAACTGCATGCCAAAGGCATCACTGCATGGGTTTGCTGACAAGGAAGACACTTCCTGAGGGACAAGATGGGTTTGGTGGCTAAAATGGAAGAAAAAAAAACAGTAGACTTTAACAAGATAATGACACTCCCTTAATAAAAACCAGTGATGTTACAAAGAGACAGAAAGTACTTACAGAGTCCTCCAGAGTGTGTTTGAAAATGATCGTCTCGTGTGCTTTTGTCTTTCCAGCTGGCACCAGAAAACACTGAGATGTCATTTCAGAAGACAATTGAACATGGTGGGGATGGTCTTGAAACAGATGTCACCATTAGGTAAGGGGAAAACATCGCATATATACGCTTCTTCTTCTAAGAGTTGCCTTTGGAGATGTGCAACTCCAGGCAATTAGGTTTTAGTGATGGCTGGGACAGGGTCCCTCGGTTGGTACATGATGATAGGGGCTGCAGGGCATGGCTGTTCTCAGGCAAGTCAATAAGCTGTAGCTATTGATTTAACAATCATTATTTCTACAGTATGTTTAAAATTCTTTGCAGAGTATGAAGACAAGTCCCTACCCTAGTCTGACTTCCAGGCCACAGTGGAGGTTGTATCAGGCCTACAAAACAACAGAAAATTGTGTTCAGAGTTGTGACAGCGTTGTCCTAATTATTAGATCTTTAATTGCCTTTGT
Source organism: Pelecanoides urinatrix (assembly GCA_013400755.1). Classification (NCBI taxonomy): domain Eukaryota; kingdom Metazoa; phylum Chordata; class Aves; order Procellariiformes; family Procellariidae; genus Pelecanoides; species Pelecanoides urinatrix. The sequence continues at coordinate 12,715 of VZTQ01011071.1, forward strand.
TTGGGGGACCCATTGCCATGAATTGCTAACATGCTGTGCAGGATGAGCAGTTCCAGGCACTGCATGAGAAAAATACTATTGCTTGGATGTTCTGCTAATGTAGACCTTTCTGTAGGAGAAAATTGTGCCTTTCCATCACTGTCCATTTAGACTTCAGTCCTCTGAAACCCATAGAAACACTTCGGTGTCAGCAAAACCAGATTTCAACCATAAGTTACTATCCATTTTGGGGGGCGCTGGCAGGCATAAATGCCACTATCTCTACTTTGCCCCTGACAAAACTGAGGCACAGTCAGGCGTGACTTCTCCAAGGTCACCCAGCAGTCTTTAAGCTGGAAATAACCCAGTGTCTTAAGCCTCAGCCTTCCTCCCTATCCCACCCTCTGCACCGAGGGAGGCTGTACTGCTGCATTCATGTGGCCCACATATTTTTCTGACCTGGCATGAGTCTGTTCATGCCATGAACGAACCCCCTCCCCAGGTGACCTGAACTCTTGCTCTCCAACAGCTATGATGGGGTTCCTTTCCTCATGCATGACAGCACCTTGAGGAGGACAACTAACATCAAGGAGGTCTACCCCAATGACACTGCTCAAAATGCTGCGTTATTCTCCTGGGATACCCTGCAGGAGTTGAACGCTGGAATGTGGTTCCTTAAGGTAAGCGCCATAAAGGATTATCATCAACTGGATGTAGAAGAGACACCTACTACTTAATAGCATGAATGTTAGGAGAGGAACTACTGGTTGAACCAAAACTCAAAGTCAGTAGAAATCCTTCAGCTGGGGTCTCCTTGCTTTGTCCAGTTGGCCTTTAGGCTTAGGAGACCTGTAACAATTGGCTGGTGGGTGGTGTTGTGGCTCCTTATCATGGCAGCAGATGTTGTCCAGAGGAAGAAGACAACAGCTACTTGTGCAAGGTGCTGTGTATTATAGTCACAGCTAACACGGTGGGACGGAGAAGCGCAGCAGAGCTAGCTGTGAACTACACAATTTAGGTCCCAGAAGCAGTGTCGTCACAGCCTGGGTTAATATTTCCCTTGTTTCTCAGGTGGAAGAGCTAAGCAAAATAAAATACCCTCACCTACTGAGGGCTGGTGTAAAACTTTCTCCCTCTTAGAGACATGATTTTTTTGCATGCAGCTGACTCCCAGAGGCAACTGCCTGATTGATTTCCTTTTTTATGTCTGTTTATTTCTAGGACAAACCATTTTCATGCATGGACTCACTGTCAAGGGCAGATCAAAACCAGGCAATGAATCAGTCAATTTACAAACTAAGTAATTTCTTGCGCCTCGCAGACAGTGAGAATAAACTTGTGATATTTGATCTCTACCGCCCTCCAGAGAAACATCCTTACAGGAACTCATGGATCAGCAGAACCCTGGAAGTCATCCTCAACGAGTCAGGGATTAGACCCCATCTGGTAGGGTGGCCTCACTGCTCCGTATCCCTTTTCTTCTCTCCAAATTGGGACTTTGGGGTCATATGCTGCATGATTTCACCTGCATAGAGCCCAGCCCCTTGCATTTCACTTGTTTTAAGAGAATCATAGAATCATAGAATCACTAAGGTTGGAAAAGACCTCTAAGATCATCGAGTCCAACCGTCAACCCAACCCCCCCATGCCCCCTAAACCATACCCCCAACCCCCACATCTACACGTCTTTTAAATCCCTCCAGGGATGGGGACTCCACCACGGCCCTGGGCAGCCTGTGCCAAGGCCTGACCACTCTTTCAGGAAAGAAATTTTTCCTAATGTCCAATCTAAACCTCCCCTGGCGCAACTTGAGGCGATTTCCTCTCGTAAGAGGCATCATTTGGAGTATATTCTCTGGGTACAAAACAGCGTAACCCTAAGCAGCACAGGGAAATACGCCTGTGTATATACCAGCTAATGCCTTAGCCCCAAAGGGCGTCCTTTCATCTTTGTCGTGATTGACAGCCCACTCCCTGCCACCCATGCTTATTTTATATATTGCATAGAAACTCCTGGCTTAAATTAAAATCCATGGAGCTGGGAGCCTTTGTTGCCTTCCTCCTTCCCCAGGCAATTCCCTGCTTGGGATGGATGCTAAATCCATGTGGATCAGGTTACGTATCCGTTGATGTCTGGGGAGTTACGCTGATTTGTATCTGCTGAAGTTCTCCCATGCTGGGAGAATGGGAGAACAGAATATTTTCTGTTGCCTTTCCCATAAACCAAAGCTGTCTTTTCATCCATTTCAAACACCGCATCTTTTGTTGGGCTGTGTGAAACGTACTCACCGATTTCAAGTTGATAAGCAAGGAACAGTGAATACTTATTTCTTGATCAAAGTGACTTGCAAGTTTTAACCCTGCATCCAAATGTTCTTTGATTGTTGAAAGAAATACATCGTTGGACAGGCTGGGTTAAGCTCCTCAAGGCCTTGTCTTTATCTTTACTGGGTTGGTGTGAAGGGCAGGGCATATTAGTAAGTCTGTTGGGAGTTCACTGGGTCCTCTTGTTGCCTGCAGGTCCTATGGCTGGAGAATGACATGAGGTCCTTTGTTCAGTCTGTTGCGCCGGGGTTTCAGCAGACAAAGGGCAGTAAGGCCCCAGTTGAAGAACTATTGATGGACAATATTGTCAAACTCAATCTGGCCTACACTGAAATGTCCAGTGAAGATATCCGGTAGGTTGCGGTTTCAGCCCCAAGTACAGTTGGTGGACTGTATCTGGTACACATTTGCCTCATGCGTGTGGCAATGTCTCCCTCCAGTGTCCAGCTCCAGGATCTATAGGATTTTGGGAAGAGCTCCTTTAGATCAAGTGGCCATCTCTGTTGCATTTTGGAGGTGAAGGACGGCAGTTCGCTCCTACTGTTGACCCTGTGTGTGGCCAAGAGGTGGCATATATAATTAAACCCCCCTGCCCCCATGTCCGTATTTACTTGACCAGGATCTGAGGATCTTCTGGGTAGAATAACACAGCTGTCTCCTGATTTCTTGATTTCTCTTCATGCCAGTCCCACCAGCACTGAATCATGGAGAATGAACAACTATTTAACCTCCCATGTTTCTTCCACAAACATGAGTTTGAGTGTGAAATGCTGTGGTGAGAGACCATCACCCACTTGTAGCTGATGTTTTGGAAACTTCATTTCTTGTCTCTGTTGCTACCAGTACTCTGTTGCTTGTGACACACTGAAAATGTCATCTCTCCAATGGAAGGCTCCGCATTCATTGCAGGACTTTCCAAAATGGTTCTCTCATATGAAAAAAAAAAAGAAAAAAAGACAAAAAGACAAAAACAGTCTTAGCTGTCTGTCACGAATGGGTGGTTTTAAGGCCGCTTAAAGAATTGTATTAATACCTTTACACAAATGTATTGGTAAAGTGTGATTTTAATAGAAATTTGTAGAAACGTGACAGAATTTGATGGCAAGGTTCACTCTGTTATTTATTACATGGATTAAGTTACACAGGGGAAAATCGTATTAGAATTGTGCTGGAGTGGTTTGTACAGAGATTGAGGGTAAAAGGGTGAAAGGGTAAAAAGGTAAAAGGGGGACCCTCCCATTGAGTCACGAGGTTCAGAAGAGATCGACTGGACCCAATCTTAGTCTCAGACTTGGACAACGGTTTATGTCTAATACAGAAAGGGATAGGAAGGACCTCCCATTGGGAGGTAGATCCTTTTGCTTTCTAAACTCCTTCTCAGAAAGGAGTGTAGGTGCGGCTGGATCTACCCTTAGTCTCAGACCTGGGCAGGGGTTTGTGACTAAAGGGTTAAGGGTTTTAGCAGCAACTTAATGCTTAAACATTGATCAGTTTGACAGCTGCACAAAGAATTAGTCAAGTTGCTACAAATACTACAAAGATTAAAACAACTTAACTACAGGTTATACTTGTAACTATATAGATAAGTGCGCAAGAAGATCTAGATCAATTAATACATATATAACTACAAATTATAACTGTAAGTGCGCAAAAGTTCTAGATCAATCAATACATATATATATATAACTACAGATTATAAGTGTAAACACACAAAAGATCTAGATCAATCCATACATATATATATATACATATGCATATGGATATAGTACCAAAGCTAAATGAAAGGCCTAGAGTTAGTTAATTTATAAAGGTATACCTGTTAAAAATTCCCCTTGAGTACCATGAAAAACTCATGTTAAATGCTTTGGCATTTCCCAACGGGCGAAGAGTTGAGCCCCAAGGAGCATCTCAGCCCAAAATCTCAGTGATCCTCCAAGTATCACAAATTCGAGTTTGTGGGCTCTGAGGGGTGTCCCACTCAGAGGGAGGTTCTCTGCAGCCCGCTGTGGTCCAGGAGAGCTCAAAGGGTCTCGCTTGGTAACGCTGTTTATAGATTTGCAAGGTGATTGGCTTTAGTCATCAGTAAATTTCCACTTTGGCTACTACCCGAGGTGGTCCAGGGCAGTAATTGTGGTATTGTTTCACGTAACAATGGTGTTGTTCCACTTGAGCTATGATCCTGGTAGGGAAAGCTTCAGAGCTGTCAGAGATGACGAATTATCTCTTGTTTCTGCTCCCTACCTTGATCACGTAGCTGGTGTCCCTGGTACGGTCAGTGTTGTTCCCCACCTCGGCCATGCAAGAGCGCTTGGTACGGCCAAGGGACGCTCAACCGCCCCACTCATACACAATGGCTAAAGCTTCACAGAAGGTTCTGAGATCGTATCGTAGCCCAGAGGAAAAGAGGGGGGAGGATGCACCACCACACTGTCCCGCTCTTCTTCTCTAAATACAATTTTTTTTTTCTCTTTCCTGTGCACAAAAACATTGAAAACTATTTAAAAAAAAAAAGAAGGAAAAAAAGTTTAATCCTTTGGATGAGAGAGTAATGTTCATGTTTTCTCAACAATAATTTTCACAGAATTTGAAGTCCTAGGTAGATCCATTTGGGTAAATCCTGGGTGGATTTACAAACACTGATACTGATCCTTTAGCATCATACAGAGAATGGTCTCACTTCATATGAAGTTTTAATAGCTTATAAGAACTTGACAAGTGACCAGCTGATGCTGCGAGCATAACAAAGATGAAGAGCCAGCTTCAAGGTGGTTTCAAACACACTATTGGGAGATAACAAACGCATCGTTACATCGATCCATAGGGCAGAGAGGCCAGCAAAGTTTTGACCCTTTGGACATTTTAACTGCATTTGCCTCCAGCAGATCAGGTATTCTGCATTGGCCAATTGTGAATGATTAATTATTGGCTGGCCTTCCTTTCTGGTCTTTATCGAGGTCCTAAAGCAAGCCTTTGCTACAGAGAATGGTCGTTTCCCCTTGATTCACTCAAAGGAAGTACTGACCTCCTTGCTTTTCTTAACGAAAGCTATTGCTTTTTGGTCTTTTAAAGGAAATACGCTGAGGCAAACATCACCACCAACTTCTATGTGGTCAGTGAGCCGTGGCTTTTCTCCCTGGCGTGGTGCTCTGGGGCGCACTCTGTGACCACCAATGCTGTCCACACACTGCAGAACCTCAGCCAGCCACTCTTCCTCATGGTAAGTGAAAATCCTCCCCCTCCCAGGGTTAGGAAGTAGGGTTGGGATGTTCACGGTTACCTTTGGAGACCATGGGCCAGTTCATGCGTGGAGAAAGGAGATGACTCTCTGCATGAAAAGGACTTGAGTTGAAATCTGGCTTAGCTGGCACCTGTGAGCCACTCCAGGTATCACCATACCCTTCTCCTCTTTTCTCTTGGCCCAGGCAGAAGGACCCTGCTCATTGGGATTTGCAACTTAGACCTTGAGATGAGGGAAAAGAAGTCATATTGAGACTTGCGTGGGGAGAAAGGCAGGGCCTTTGAGGGCACATGTAGCTGATGCAAGAGGATTTCCATTTCTAAGCTTTTGAAGCACCTTATTGATATCTGAAGTTCCTCATTTCCCAGGGCCTCCCACCACCCTTTTCAGACTTGGTCTGGTGCCGCAAGCCCAAGGGAAACAACCGTAGAAATAACCCTTCCTTGCTGGGAGGAATTTTTTTCACACAATTTCTCTATTCCCTCTTCTGCCTTGGACATCCTTTAGGGCTAAGGAGCACCTGGGGCACTGGTCCCACCAGAGTCCCTGCAGCCTAAAGGTTACTACTTTGAATAACTGGCTTCACACTCTTGAAGTAGATTTTACGATGCTCCCATCCAGAAAACTGTGGTGTTTCAGGCCATTCTGAGGGTGGGTGGAGGTCCAGTCTAAGGATGAATCTTCAGATGCTCTTAGACTTCAAGCAGGAGCATCCCCAGACCCTCTGTGGTGTTCACTAAAGGACAATTTTGCCATGGAAAATGAGATGCCACGAGTTGACGTTAATGTTGGAGAGAAGCAGAGAGAACTAAAGGGCCTGCCTGTACAAACAAGAGGTCCCTGTTATATTCACTGTGATGTGATCCAACCTTCTGGGCCACCCAGCAGACCTGCTTTTATGAGAGATGGGCACCAACACCCACTGGGGGGTGGCCAGTTTGAAATGCCCCCAAGTTCTTTAAGCGCCTGAGACATGTTACTGCACATGCACACCTGGCAGCAGAATTCAAGCAGCAAGAGAGTTTGAGGAACTTTTCTGCATATTTCGGGGTCCTTGGTGGTGGTCACGTCCTCTGTTGTTCTCTTCCAGACTCCGCAGCAGTACAACATCATGTGGATCCTGACAGATCTGACCTCTGCGCTCCTCATCTCACTCATCTTCGCTCTGCACTGGTAACTACCAAGTTGCTAATGGCCATGATAAAACCTGATCTTTTGCACCAGGTGGAGGGAAGGAGGGATGCTTTCAGGTGATCCGAAGGGTTAAAACTACTTTTGAGAACGTTTCTTTTCCCTTCAGGAACTAGAAGAAAGCCCTGAAAGTCTCCAAAAGCCTCTCTGCTGCTCCTGCTTGTTCTCATTTTCTGTTTCCCTTTTGGCAGCTCAGGCATTGTCTACCCTCAGGGTTCAGTGGAGACCTGGTGGATTTACAGTAGCAACGTAAACCAGTTATCAAAGCTGATGGGCTGAGAAAGGAACTGATTTTTCTATTATTAATATTTAGACACTGTTGCATTGGACTGGCTTAAGAGGAGAGCTCTCCGTGTTAATATTTGAGCACTCCTTGTCTCTCTATCTGCAGACGCCAGGGCCCCTGAGGAAATCCATCCTCCCAGATCAAAATGTCCGGGTCTGTCACAGACACCACATGTGGTTTCCTCCCACGCCATCAAAGATTTTGCCTCTGTTTAATAATTGGCAAATCTGGGGTTCACAGGCCAGGCTCACTCCGGCAGGTCGGGTCGGGCTGCTGGATGCTCTGCTCTGCCACGGTTGGGTGAGGAACGTGCCTGTGCTCCTGTCCCAGCGGTGGCCGAGGAAAGCAGGAGGTGCTGGGCGCAGCTCTTCAGCTGGCGGATGGGTGGGAGGGCCAGACCAGGGGTGTTTTCTGCAGGGGTGCCGAAAACAACCGTTCTGCAGGTGACAGCATCGGGAAGCTCCTGGGTGAGCCGTCTGGATCACTTGTCACCGTGACTTGCTTTGACACGGGAAAGGGTGGCAGCTCTCATTTTGCTCTGGGATGCTGGAGAAATGAATTAGTCGCAGGTGATGAACTAGCAGCTCTACAGGCGTGTTTGCTGGGCATCCAGGCTTGTCCCTTGCCAGGACAAAGTGGCTCCTTCCCTTTCTTCCCCTTTCAGCAGGCCCTGCTCGCAGCAGTCCTTCCTCAGGTCCTGCTTTAGCGGCTTTCACCCTGCTTGCCAGGCTGCAGGTTGCGGGGTGGTTCGCAATCACCCCTGCGATGCATCACCACCACCGTAGACCTTCCCCTGCCCGTCTCCTCCAGGCCCTGTTCACGCTGTGTGTGCGTTGCCCAGGGCCCTGCAGATGCTCCCGATCCAGCCAAATAACAACCTCTTCTGGGCTGCCATCGCAGCACGGGCATTGCCAGCCCCGCCGTCAGCAGGGCCTGGGAGCCCTGCGTGGTCTCGTTTGCCAGGTTTATGAACGCACCAAAATCACCGTTTTTAAATTTCCCTGCTCAGGAACCAGTGGCTGCAAAACGTTTCTGGGGCTTTTGAGCTCTGAAATATTTCTTAGAAAACAGGGCTTAGTCACAAAGTTGCCTTCAAAATGCTGTTGCACGTATGAAGTGTGGCTGCTCAGCCATCGCAGTCGTGCACTGGAGCCCCTTCTCGGTAAGGACCTGAGCAAATCCCAAAATACCGGGGCAGTTCCTGCCCTGACAAAGTAGAAAAAAGGTGTCCAGGGCACCAGGGAGCTGCGAGAGGAACCACAGCAAGCGGTGGCCTGACCCAGGCGCTTTGCCCCATCCAGGTGGCGAGAGCGGAGCTTCTCCTGCTGCGCCCAGGACGATGGCCTGACGCTGGAGAGCGGCACCTACAACAAGTTCAGGACAGGTGGGTGGGCCAAGGAGAACTGGGAGTTCTCCTGCTCAGGGTCGTCTCTGCTGGGGCACTGGGGTCCCAGTGGAGAGGCTGGTGCTGGGTGCCCATGCTGTGGTGGAGGATGGCTGCATCTTGGGTTGTCCCAGGTGCGGGTGGCAGTGATTTCTTCCCTCTCTTCAGCACTGGCGAGGCCACGTCTAGGCACTGGGTCCAGTTCAGGCTCCCCAGTACCAAGCAGGTTGTGACAGATAGGAGCGAGCTCAGTGGGGCCACTGGGCTGGAGGATGGGGCATCTGAGATCTGGGTTTGCACAGTGGGAGAGAAGGTCAAGGGGCATCTTATTGCTGTCTGCAACCGTCTCATGGGAGGGTGTAGAGAAGATGGAGCCAGACGCTTCTTGGATATGCAGTGACAACAGCACGAGCTGCAACCTTGGGAATTTTGACTAGATATAAAGAGAAAAAGAAGAAATTTTCCTCCTGAGGGTGGTCAGATACTGGAACAGGGGCCCAGACAGGTGGGGAATATCCACCCTCAGAGATGTTCAAAGCCCTGAGCATCCTTAACTAATTGGTCCTGCTTCAAGCAGACGTTGGGGCAGAGACCTCCAGACGTCCCCTCCGATGTGCATTACTCTGCGGTGCTGTGAAAAGAGGGCCCAGAGGCGCTGAGCACTCCCGGGTCTGCAGGGCAGGGGCGGATCGGCTGGGGACCCTCCCACGCACCAGATTTCTGCACCCATGGAGCCGTCATCCAGACAGAATGACCCAACCTGATGAGATGACGTTCTTCCCCA
>VZTQ01011078.1:0-71864 GCA_013400755.1 Pelecanoides urinatrix
CCCCACACACACCCCCACCCCCGGGGCGGCGGTGCCCACGCCACGCGAGGGGCGGCCGAGCCCGCCGCCGGGCGGGGAAACCAGGGGCTCTAGTGACACCCACCGACCCCGCCGCAAAATGCAGCCCCGGGCTGGCCGCCCCAAACACCCCCACCCCGCCGGGCAGGGCTGCGGGCAGGGGCAGGCAGGGGTGTGGATGGGGCAGGCAGGGATTTGGGCAGGGGCAGGCAGGGGTGCGGGCAGCCGGCTTGCAGGGGGTTGGGAAGGAGCAGGCAGGGATTTGGGCAGGGGGCAGGCAGGGTGCAAGCAGGGGCAGGGAGGAATGTGTGCAAGGGTGCGGGCAGGCATTCAGGCAGGGGTGCGGGCAGGGGGCAGGCAGGAAAGCCATCAGCTCAGCATTCCTGGCTGCCTTTAGATCTCGACAATTGTTCCCCCTTCCCTCCCGGCGGGCGAGGAGGGAAGCAACCACTTCAAAGAGGAAACTTTCTGCATGAGGCAGAGACGAGAGTTGCTGTCTCTCCGTTACCCGGACTATTATTATTATTAATATTTCAATACTCTAGTTCCTTTTTTTTTTTTTTTTTGTCAGCTTGCTAATGAAGCTGTTGTTATTCCTGGGAAAAGGAGGAGGCAACGTGCGGCGAGGGGAGGCGCGCGCACCGATAACTCCCTTTCCAATTTGTTTTCCCCTGAAGAAAATGGGAAATATCACTGGCAAAGGAATTGGCCAGCAGCTCCCTGCGTCCGCAGCTCGCGTCCTCGCCCCATGGGGCTCCGAGGGCAGCCGGGCCCCAGGGTGAGCCTCTTCAGCCCCAGGCCAACCCACAGCACCTTCTAGCACCTTCTGTCTGAGGATTTTCAAAGGGCTGCACAAACACTAATTAATTACCCGTGCTCCATACCCATGCAAACGGAGACCCGGGGATCCATTTTACAGATGGGGAACTGCTTGCACGAGGAGACCCCGCAAGTCACCTCTATCCGCAGTTGAGCCAGAAATTAAAATATTAATTTTCTCAACTTTAAATATAAGCCCCATTGATCACTTTGCTCCGTTCCAGGAGATGGGGAGAGACAGGCTGATCGGGAAATTAATTCCCCATCTCCTTGCATTCAGCCTAGAGACACATAAAACCTAACAGAGAGACATAACACGGCACTCCCTGCACATTCACACTGTTTGCACAGAGGCTTTTATCCCCAAATGCTTTACACAGTCAAAACAACCCCAAGAAAGAATTAAAAAACATTAGCAGGAGAGGGAAACTAATTTGAAAAATATGGGCACGCTCATAGCTGCTCAACTGAGCCTTTAACCAGCTGAAGAGCCAGCTTGGTAGAGAGAAAGGAGAGGGATGTCCTTGGTGTTCGGAACTACAAAGGAGGAGGCTCCGGCATCAATACAGGCCAAAGTGCGGGAGACAGAGACGGTAGACATCACTGATGGGTCACAGGGATAGATGGGGACCAGATTTTCCAGGGCAACTGAAGATGCAGACAGGCACCTGGCAGGATTTTCAAAAGCAACTGAGCAAGACAGGTACCTAAATCCCACCGATTTCAATGGATGGCAGGATGTCTAACCTGCTTATGCTCTTTTGAAAATCCCATTAAGCGCCAGCTGCACGTTTGGGAACCCAAACGCGTTTGAAAATTTATTGTGAGGCTCCAGGATGGATAAATTTTAAGAGCAAAGCACTGTTGTGCCAATGTCAAGAATTAAAAGACTGAGTCAGATTCCCTCCTGCCCAAAAAGGAATCGAGTGGTTAAGAAATAAAAGAATATTTCTTTCTATTTAAAGAAATAATTTTGCATTTGCACATTTAGCCTTCCTCTTTTCTAGCACCTCTCTTCGTCTTTCGTAATAAACCAAATGGAGCTAGTAGGGATTTAAGGCGGAAAACAAATACCACTGCCAGGCTCCTGACACAAGTGAGCGAGTGGCAGTGCTGGGGGGAGACAGGCAGGCGCTGGGGGGGACAGGCAGGCGCTGGGCTATGCAGTGAGGTAGTGAGGCTGCTGGGGACACTGCTGGGACAGCGATGTGTCGCTGCCAATGCGGGGAGGCAGGAGACAACAGGCAGGCATTGGAGAGCAGCTTTGCCATCACGATGCTCAGATGTGACCCAGACATTGGGTGACATCCCTTTACTTTCAGGGGGCAACTCTGGAAAGGCTGTATTTTACTATGAAATAGCTGCGTATCGCACGTATACCATTAAGAATTATAGCATTAATGATATATAGAATATTTTTTCTCTGAATCAAGGTTATTTTGCCAGCGTGGATCTTCCTGTAAATTTTGATGCTTTCATTTATATCTTTTTAGAAAACTCTTAAAACAGGATTGTTGAGGGAATGTGAGATTTTCTCATGAGTTCGCTTTAAATATTTAGGTAGCAGCTGTCTCTTGATCACCAACGAACTTTAAAATCCACAGAGTAAAATCTCAACAAACAATAGTGTACAGACAGAGACTTTCTGAAAGGTTCTTCGAAAAAAACACTATTTCTAAAGCATTTTAATGCCAACAGCTAAACTGACACAGCAAAACCATTGTGTTTTGCACCAGTTTTGTTTTGCTCTATACAGCTGTGTTTTCACAGATGCAAAACCATGTGTCTTCAGCAAAAGGTCTACTCTTCCCTTCAGATGTGAACGAAGATCAAAGGTTCAAACACAGAAATACAAGCTCCTTTTCCCTTTGGAACATGTTTTTATTTTTTTGCAGTGGCTCTAAACCAGAATTTCCATCTGTTGTCCTTATGCAGTGTACAGGTTAACCTTAACAGCCGGGTTTGCGATGCTGTTATCTCAAGTAAGAAGCGCAGAGATGAATCACTTTTGCACGTAGGCTCTGAACATCTCACCAAGCAGCAGAAGCAGGGCTGCCTCAGACAACCAGCCGTCACTTCACGGAGATGATGGTTGAAACGGACTCGTTCTTTCTTTCCTTTCCAACAGAAAATTAGGAATTTCCTGAATATTATGTGACTACGGTCACATTTAAAACTCTCCAGCCTAGTTCTGTGTCATAAGAAACTGATGTAATTCCTTTGGATTAAATGGCAGTGTTTCAATTTACAGCATGAGAGATTTAGGCCTACGGCTTTCAGACAATATCACTTGACATTTTGTCTCTGCTTCTTCATCAAGCAGGCTGGAAACAGTCTTGGTATTAATGTTTGCCTAGCTGGTTGTAAAAGCGCGGCTATCTGGATCGAGGTACTAAATTGTTGCTATTTATATGGCTAGCTGGGAACACTTTAAGTTTATCAACAAAGGCTCTATAAAAAGTAAAGTATTTGCGGCAGTTATGCCCTAGAAAATAGCATTAAAGTGATGGAAAAAGCTTCTGGGATCAAAGAAGAAATTAGCTATGCAGTTATCTGTCTTAAAGGATAATACAATATATATNGGCGTTGGGCCGGGCCGGGCTCGGGTAGGCCGCGGCCGCGCCGGGCTTTGGACGTCCGCGCTCCTGTCGCTGGCCGGGCTTTCCCTCCGGGCTGGCGGGAACCGGCGGGGGCACGTCGGGTTTGAGGAAGGACGCGACTGGCCTCCTTCCGCGGGGCCGCCAGGAGCCGGCGCGGCGCCCTCTGCCTTCGTGGGGCTCTGCGCGAGGAGGCCCGGGCCCACGCGGGAGGCCCGTGGGAGCAGCGGGACGTCACCATTTTACCTCCCCCGCGTAAAGCGCAGGGCCGCTTGCCCCTGGCCGGAGGGGGACTGGACCTCGCCTGTCCCCCCACAGAGACCCCCAGGCTCTCCTCCTCCTCCTCCTCCCCCCGGCCGCACCCCACGGTGCCACGGGGGGCTTGGCCTCTGCAGCAGCGACACCCATCGAAACGCCACCCCGATGGCCCCCGCACGCACTGGGGGAATGGGACGGCTCCGGATCGGAAACCTGGTTCCACAATCGCCCCACTCACCAGTTGTCTACATATGTGGATGGACGGACAGACGGACAACATACTCCCCCTGGCAAGAGCAGCTGCTCGTGAGAGCCACTTCACGGAGGAAGAAAGCAAAGCAGTGCCAGGGCTGGCTGCCAGCTCTGGAGAGATGGGGCAGCCAGGCTGGGCACTGTCACCAACAGGGTGAAGGGCCAAACCCACCCAGCATGTCCACTAGCAGAGTGCTGTGGCCACCCCCATTTCTCAGCCCANTTACACATATTTGCATATTCCGTTTGTGCAAGGGCAGTAGGAGACGCAGCCTAGAGCTGCCTCCGGGGATGGGGGCAGTTCCCAGGGGGTGAGCGCCGGGGAGCACCAGCGGGCCCCGCGGAGCTCTGCGCAGGAAGAGGCGAGGGCAGGGTGCCCCGCCAGGGCAGCCCCCCGNGCGGGACGTCACCATTTTACCTCCCCCGCGTAAAGCGCAGGGCCGCTTGCCCCTGGCCGGAGGGGGACTGGACCTCGCCTGTCCCCCCACAGAGACCCCCAGGCTCTCCTCCTCCTCCTCCTTCCCCCGGCCGCACCCCACGGTGCCACGGGGGGCTTGGCCTCTGCAGCAGCGACACCCATCGAAACGCCACCCCGATGGCCCCCGCACGCACTGGGGGAATGGGACGGCTCCGGATCGGAAACCTGGTTCCACAATCGCCCCACTCACCAGTTGTCTACATATGTGGATGGACGGACAGACGGACAACATACTCCCCCTGGCAAGAGCAGCTGCTCGTGAGAGCCACTTCACGGAGGAAGAAAGCAAAGCAGTGCCAGGGCTGGCTGCCAGCTCTGGAGAGATGGGGCAGCCAGGCTGGGCACTGTCACCAACAGGGTGAAGGGCCAAACCCACCCAGCATGTCCACTAGCAGAGTGCTGTGGCCACCCCCATTTCTCAGCCCAGAAAACAACCAGTGGGACACAAGTTGGAAGAAGACAACCCTGAAGGTGCAGGCGGGGTGCAGGACAAGGTACATGCCCTGCAGGAGTGAGCCTGCCGCCACTGGGAACCTGGAGCAGCAGGAGCCAGGAGGAGCAGCCGCTGGCCACCTCTTGCCCCCGCGCAGCTGCGCAGGCATTTATAGCGCTGCCATGTCCTGTTTCACACTTCTCCAGGTGTGGGGCACATACACGAGCCAAAAGAGGGACTGGCTTCGCAGCTGCCAGCAGGGAGGTCACTGGAGTAGGCGATGGCAGTCGCAGCCCCTCTATGCCCCTGGCAGCACTCACCCCAAGTGGCTCCGTGCCGGCGGGAGAAGGCACAACTGGCCAGGACCAGCCACATGGCTCAGGCAGTCCCCTGGGATGGGATAGTCGTTATCAGAGCTGTCCCTGGCTCCGTTCACTGCTCTGGCAGGTAGGATTGCTACCAAAGGATATATGCCTCTGCCCCCGGTGATGGGAATCTTCTCCAAACTTCTCCCAACACAGCTGCAGCTCTGTGATAGCAGGATGCACACCAACCCCCTCTTCCCACAGCACGCTTCCCCTGGAGCTGCCCAGCAAGTGCAAATCTGCACATTTTATGGGCCTGCATTGAAGGCCCATAAGGCTTTGGATTAGACTTGCTCAGTACTTTAATGAGTATTAAATTAGCTTTGGCGGCAGCAGAAACCCCCAAAAGCATACTCTGCATACACTTACTTTGAGAAAAAAAACACGGCGATGATGTTATTTGTAGAAGCCAGCAGAGTCATAGAAGAATAGCTTATTAGTAACTCTTCCTTTGGAAAAAGTCTCCAATGGGCACAGTAGGATTTAATTTCTACTTTTTTCTTGAAAAAAAAAAAAAAATTAAAATCTATGGTTAGTAGACTTTAGCTTTGCCAAAGATAATCGCCAATATAGCTTTTGTCAAGTTCAGCCTTTCTTGTTTTCTCCTGCCTAAGTCCCTCTAAATATGCAGGGCAAAGACAGTGCCACGGTTCCAGAGCAGAACGAGAGAGGAAACAAGTGTGTGCTGAAGAATCAGATGGGTACCTGTATTTTTGCCATCAGATTTACAAGTTTTTTTAAGTACTTTAAAATTTTTTTGGTAAAAATCAGCATTTATCACCATTTGCCAATTCAAATCAAATCCTTAAAAGTCTATCAGAAAAGAGGTTGCAAAAGGCATTATCTTTTCTTGCTCTGTACTGCTTCAGTTGCGGTCGCTTTTGCTCCTTACAGACACAGCCGAAGTTGGCGATAACAGTAATTCCACATGCTGCAGGGCTACGAGTTCAGCACCATGTTTCCCCATGACCTCTATGCAAACCAGAAGAACAGAAGCCTATCTACTGCCGCTACAGAATTTCATTGCCACTTACTGCTGCTTAGGAACAACCACCAAGAGTACTATGAAGATGGTACTCACTAGAGCTGGTTGAATTTTTTTTGTATCAAGAAAGACTTAATAAAAAACTCACTGTAAACGCTTTGACATTTCGCTATTGCAGTCAAAATTGGAAGGCAAAGAATATGGGCACAGACTGGTCTAGGGTTTTCATTTTACTGGCCCTCTATTTTAACAAAAGCAAGCTAGAAAAAGGAAAAGAAGGGTAACAGAAGACAGAGTGAGGAAAGAAAGAAAAACAAAAGAAGACAAAACATTGCTAATTTTTCTTTAAACAACAGAAATATCAAGAGGAAAAAAGTGTCTTTTTCCAAAACTCCAGATATTTTGCTTTACGTTTTTCAACCAGCTCTAACGTTACCTGAACAGGAGCTTAGTAGAGACACAAGCACATCAGCCAGTGGATGAATTTACTCTTCACGGAGAATATGGGAAAAAGCCCACTTTTATTAAATTGATTAGGTATTTGCTGCCATTGAGGGAGGACCCATGTGGGAAGAAAGCCTATGCAGTTCAGCTAGGGAGAGGGAAAAGAGGAACATGAAATGCTTTCTAGGGAGCACTGTGCTAAGCAGCAGCCATAAAACCTCTGCCAGCAGGACACCTACTGCTTTTGGTGATTGAAGGCTGCAGGCAGATGTCCTCTTCTGAACCTAACCTGAGATGGCATCAACCTGGGGTGCTTGGAATCCCCCACTGGCCGGATGCGATTGCCTCTGCAACCGTGCTGGTAGGAAGGGGTTGCATGAGTGCCCCCGGCCCCGCTCCAGCCACAGTGAGCCCCATTAGTGCGTATCGAACTTCTCTGAGGCAGACCTACGGGAGCAATTGCCTTTCCCGAAGCGGCAGTGAGACGGGGAGTGGTGCCATTCTCAACCAGCATGGCTGGCTACAAAACGCAGAGCTACGACCTTCCTCTAGCATTCAGCTGCTGGTAAGAGCAAACACACAGCTGTTTCAGGACATCAGCCCCAGTTAACAAGCCCGAGCTGAGCATTTCGCTCCTATGCCATGCTTTTGTGCAGCCCAAGCAGAGTTTTGCTTACTTTCTCTGCAGTAATTAGAATTCAGCTGTGAATTCCCTTCCCTCGCACTGATTAATTTTCATTTCAGTACCAATTAGTAAAGGCTAAACTTTAGGGCTTACACAAGGGAAACTGTTGCATGGTTTCACACCAAAAGAAATTCTTCAATTTCTTCTATTTCAAACAGAAAGCTTTACTGCCTCTTTGTTGTGAGAGCAACCTAGATCAGAGAAGTGACAACTCATCTTCACAAAGACAATAATGTGAGCACCCACTATCTGAACACAAGGTTGTAATGTAACACGATTAAACAGCCTTTTTGCTGTAGAAAGATGGAAACAATTGCATGAGACCTGAGTTTTTCTGCAACTGCAGATTTCCTGCGTGCTAATTTGTTAGTCCAACACTTTTGGTGTTCCAATAGCAGGGGGTCTACATTAGCAATGTTGGTCTTTTTGTTAACAAAAAAACTCAACCTCCACATTTACTTAGATCTGCACCTGAGCACTGGAGAGGGATGTCTGCTTGCCTACAGCTTGGATTCCTTCTTTGCTTCTAAATTTCTGGAATTTGCAGCCTAAGCAGACTGGAAAAGTACACATTTTTCCCAATTAACCCTGCAGAAAGTTTTGTCTCTCCGTTAACCCAAACCCATCAGTCTCCACATTCTGCTTCCCTCATCGAAGTAGAGTATCTACAGTAGGACCATGATGTGGTCTATTACTAAGTTGCCAGACACTCCTGATTTTCAATTGCACGTAATTTTGCCAACAGCAGGGACAAGAATTGTCTGTGCTACGCGTCTGCTTCAGGCTGAAGTTCTGGGACCTTTACAGTAGTTAACAGGTGATTTCAAAGAGTGAGGGTCTTCTGAGGCATACTAAAATTACCAAGACCTTTAAAAATGTTCCTTTTCAAATTACTTCCAACTTAGCAAGGAGGACTGGGAGTCTTTCGTATTTTCTGTATGTCTTTGTCATGCTCATTAGAAATCACCAAATTTAGCCAAGTTAAAAACCTCTGAAAAACTGCAATTCAACATAGGCAGGGAAGATTTGTTTCATTTAAGATGGTAATAATCTAAATGTTTTGCTGTGCTCCTTCCACTTGCGGCCCTTGGTCGGACCAGACTGTGCAGTACCCCGTCCCTTCGAGGGAGCTCCACGGCATGGCTCAGGTACAGACCCCAAACCTCTTGCCCTGTGACGGTGGCTATCAGTAGTTCTGGGAAGATGTGGGAAGAAGGCGTTTTGCTTATGCATTCCCCAAAACCTTCCCCTAAATGCTGAGCCCTAAGAGGAATGCTAGTCCTGGCCAGGCAAGAGGGCTGAAGTAAATGAGAAGCCTCAGTAAAGGAATGGGATTGAAACAATGCACCGAGGAAAAGAAAGAACAAGACAAAGAGCTGCAGCAGAAAGCATCACATAACTTGCAATGGCCCCCTGTGCACCTGAGCATCTTTAGTTGCAAACATTCCCCCCCAAACCAGAAAGAGTATGATAGTACCACTAACTATAATTCAATTGTTAGACAATAAATCAGTGGGACTTTGGCAGGCTGCAGCTCCTCTGATCTGCTCATACTGGGGGCTCATACTCACTCATGTTGTGACGAAAGGCTGTGGCAGAAAGTGGCCCTAAGGCCACTATGATTCCCATTTTCCTTCCACCCCCTGCAGTCCTGTTTTCTGCCCCCCCCTTACGAGGACAAGGCTCCTGTCTGCCTGCCCCGGCTCTGTGCCGAGGGAGCAGCATGGCCCCCTCCCTCTCCATGGGTGGCACCAGGCTCCGACCATGCTCTGGGGACAGAGGTGGCAAGGGCAGCGCCTCAGTGACACCAGGCCACACCGAGCAGGCATAATGCCTAATACCTTGGTGCCATATGCATATAGATAAGTGCAATACTGCAGTACTACCTGCATGTTGCCCACTGGAGAGCGGCTCGGTGCTCTCCAGCTAACAAGCCATGCTGACAAACCATGTGGGGTCCAGTATCATTTCAGGCTAAAACACCCTCTTGGCAACCTGTGAAAATCACATTAAAATACTACTGCTGAGACAAACTAACAGAAAGTTAGGAAATAGCCAAGTTCACGTTTCTGTGTAATACAAATTCAGCCCTCAGGGCACACAGTTTATGAAACTGTCTTCAAGAATACATTCCCGCAGAGATGTTTTATGGGACAGACCTGAGTCATGACTGGATAAGGAAGATTGTCTGTAGGAACCTGGGAGGGTTTTGTTTGTTTGTTTGTGTGTTCATTTTAAGGTTTTTTAAGGTATTCCCCTTACCTGGAGACACACTGCAGAAGCAGTGCTAGTTGATATACAGTTACATATTCACTGGATCTGAGGGAGATGATACAAACAAGCCCAAGCATAAGCTTTGAGGCCAGTCTATGAAGACTCATCTAAAAACCACTTTCTCACTTTAACCAATACTTGATTAATACCAATTACTTGGATAACTAACTACAGCAAGGACAGGAACTGAGTCTGCCCTCTACCAAGTGAATGCCTCTACCTATTCATCTAGAAAGTCATAGTTTAACCCATTACTAGTTAAAGCAGTGTTTTGGAAATACAGGCTTGAATCATCTCAAAAATAAGGAAGAACCGATGCCATTGCTTCTAATCACAGAGCAATTTCTACAATAAGAGGACACTCCTGTCAACATTTTTGTTTCTGTACTCCTCTGGAAGGGTCCTACGTAATGAAATCAAATTCCAGAATGCTTTTGGAAGCAGGAACTTAGATAAGTGACTCTAAAAAAGGGCTAAGAGCTCTGAATCTCGAGTGGAAGAAAGCACTTTCCTGAAACACACAGTAAGGATACCAAATCTATGAAAAGGCTGTGATTTAAGGAATGATATTTCTGCAGTATTCCCCCTTGTCTAGATTTAGGTCACTCCCTGCTCACTGTGTCTTCTAAGTAATTCTACCTCAGGTGTAATGAAGTTGCAGCCATGATGCTCTATGGGTCTCTTTAGAAGCTTCTACTTGGCACAGAATTAAAATTATTCTGATATTCAAAAGTAAAATAGTGCAGGTGAAGAGGATTTGCATGCCCAAAGCTTCTGTTTTTTTCCCCACATAAAAGCTATTAGTGCAATAAATGGTATTAGCGCTCCCTACGCAGCTCAGCTCACTAGCTCTTCTAATAATAGTAGAGGAAGCCTATTTATTTACCTAGTGCTGCTTTTCTGCTCTGATGGCAAGGTGCCTCGAAACTCAATGCTGAAATACAGATCTCTACTTCCTTAACTGTAAGCTGACAACGGAGCTCCCAAATTTATGGGACATTCATGACCCTCATCTCCCTATGCCTCAGCTCCCTATTTGTAAAACAGTAGTAATACCAGTCCTTTTCATTGTGAGGGTTTTTTGAAGATAAATTAATTAATGTTTGTTAAGCATTCAGATATTTATAGCAATAAGTGCCATAGAAAAGCTCATGAGGAAATTAACAATTCTGTCTTCACAGCAGGGTTTCAATAGTGTGCAGTAAATAAGGCCTAGGGCTACACATTGAAAAATTAGGAGAAAACAAAATATTGAATAACTGCTCATTAACTCAGCATCATCCATCCTGTTCACTAACTGAGGCAGGGGTCCTGTGGAAAAACCCGTGTATGATCCTAAAATTAAAGACTAGGCTATCATGCAAACATATAAGGGGGCTGAACTTCATTTACATCAGCTATCTTAATGCTGACATTTCCTAACTCCTGAATATTTTACTTTCCAAGCTTAATGAGGCTGTCTTGAGCTGTTGCATGTCTGCAGTCTCCCCTTATGAGAAAAGACTTGTAAGAATGCAGTGTGCAGGGAGATACGGAGGTTGAATGAATGCCAGTATCATAAAAGAAAACAAGGTTAATAATAGTAACAATAAAATTATCAAAAGGGAACTTCAGCAAAATTTTGCTCCAGTCTTTTAAAAGGCAAGAACATACTAGTGAATCAATTTACATCTCTCAGCAATAATATGCAACTAATGGGAATTTCCAGAGGAAATGGGGTCACAGAGAGTATTTACCCACTTAAACAAGATTTGGTCATCAACACGCAACAATGCAGCCTTCCATGCAGTTGCTCTCTGTCTCAACATTTGGATGTGAAAGCTGGAAATCAAGTGCCTTCAAAAGCACTAGATGTTAAAAATAAAATTGTCTTTAAACAAACACTGAGAGTATTTAGACCTTAAGAATTCCTTATCTGCAAAATTACATGGAAAAGAAGAGTGCAATATTAAGGATGTGTTAAGAGTGGAGCAGGAACATTTGCTTTGGCAAGTGTGCCTCTGGGCAGCGGGAGGAGGACTGCACAAAATGGGCTGTCTGGAAGTATCCCTCCACACAATCTTTCTCAGAGAGGGAAATTTATGAGGGCATACAACAGCAAAGATACCTGTCTGTCGGGACAAACAGGTATCACTGAGCCTTAGCTGTGATCGTAGGAGCATCCAACATGGCAATGGATTTATATGTGACATCATCATAGCTGAAATTAAAAAAAAAAAAATTTAAAATAAATCATATAAACTGAAAAAATGAGGCAGTAAAATTGCAAAAGTAATGTATATTCACCTGTTGGGAAAGTCCTATAATGTATTTGTCAGGTATTTAATCCCACAATGAGTTATTTGTTCAAAAAAGAAAAGGGGTAGTTTAGGGGGAAGGGGAAAAAAAAAAGCCCAAACCCAAGATTTAAGTTCAGAAATATCCATCAAAGTGCTAGGTGCTGAGCTGCAGAAAAAAGGTTAGGTGGGAACACAACGTATCTTGTTAAAAGAAAACAAACTCTAAAAATAAAGTTTGTAGTAATGAATTCAAAGATATGAAAAGAAGGGCCAATGGGAAAATGGCATTTTTCATTTCTTAGCCACTGAGCATCTACATTCATCTACAAGATTTTGTATTTTTAGGCTATTTTTTTCTTCCACTACAAAACAAAAGGAAAATGGTGGGGGAACCAAAACATACTTGACTTGACTATAAAATGTTAATTCTGCCAGAAACACTTGCTTATTCTTTGAACGGTAGCTATCTAGCTTGAATATATAAACCTGAGGGGAAAAATCTCGAGGATATTTTTAAACTGTGCAGCACCAGAAACTTTTTAACACTTGCCTTGAGGAAGTTTTTGCAGTGAAAAGTTTCTCTAGAGAGATTATTTACAGTACTAATTTAAGGCCTTACTTTGTAATTCCTCCTCAAAGGAGAAAAAAAAAAAATCCCATTGACTTCAGAGCAAGCAAATGGATTGCTAATGATGAGATGACTGTAAAGAAGATTCAAATGATACACTTTTGCCAGGTATTTTGCTTCTTTTATAGTACCTCTCCAGAATTATGCTAATTAAGTACTTAATAAAATGCCTACTTTCAGTTAATTAACATATTCGTTCATATTCCTCATTTAAGAGCAGTTTTTAACAATAACTAAGTATTAAATTCAAGATCCCAAGCACCCAATTCAGCAGTCGGGTTGCATTCTGCTGAGCCACGCAATTCCTTGTATACGCTAACAGTCTCACGCTCGCCGTATGAGCAGTGAAAGAGTTGTGTTGTCCTTAGCTTTTCAGGGGTTTTTTTGGTCATGTGTACTTTTTGTGGTGCAGCAGATAACCACATTTTTCTTACTTACCAGCCTTTAACTGGGCTTTGAAACCCAAGGGGGAAATCCCAGACGGCCTGAAGCCAGGCGGAATTTTGCATTGCCTTCAGCCAGCCTGTGATTTCGTTTCCCTCGAAGGCTTTTTGCTTCAGACTACATTGCTTTTAGCAGCACCAGACACCGTTCACAACCACCAGACCACCACAAAAGACAATACAGCGAAAACCATGTTAAAGATTTGTTTGACCAGGCTGCAACCTTAACCGGTGTGACCGTCCGGCTTTTATCTGTCCTCGCGCTGGTTTGTACAATCAGCTCAATGCTTTGCAAAACTGCACCTGGAAGCAAACGTTTGCTGGCGCAAGAGAGACTGCTAAGCGAGACTTTCACAGCCACAGCCGCTTCCAGCACACCATTGTCTTGGGCTGGTGGTAAACCAGCAGCAGTGGCAAATAAATGCTGTTAACAGTACAACATGCAAGGGAAAAACTTGACTTGCGTCGCATTAAAACGCATGCACACGCATCCGCACGCGCGCACGCAGCCTGCTCAGCACTCAGAAAATGGACAGACTGAGTAGCATCTGTGCTGGGGGGGACATGGAACAAATAAGTAATTGCTGTTTTTACTAAGTAAAGCAGAAAATTACAGCATATCAACAGCCAAGCGTGTTTGTTGCCTGGGAAGAACCATTTGTGTTCCAGTTTGGGCTTTTTTACTCATTTGAAGTCTGTGCCTCAAAGCACATGAAAAGCATTTTAATTATTATTATGAGTTTCTCTCCTTGTATAGATTTAAAGTCTATAAATATAATGGGGGGGGAGGGGAGAGAAGAAGGCAAAATAAATAAATCCAAGCAAATTTTCCGTAATTTTAACGGTGCAATCTGGAGGAAGATGCAGCTCTGAATTAACACCTTAGAAAACGTGTAATTCTTTTCAGAGAGCACATATTGTATTAAAAATCTGTCTTGGTTTATCAAAAAAGTGTGTGGCTATATGTATGTTTTCTTAGCTACATTCAACTCTCTTCAAAAAGACATCCACCAGAATAGCACTCTTTACGGACAGTCTTTCAGGGTTGACAAGAACATTAAACCATATTATAATTATCTCTTCAATGAAAACACGGCTTTGTAGTGGAGGCAATGCACAGTTCTCAAGGCGAGTGTTATTAGGCTGTATGTGTTTTCTTGGAAGGAAATTCATGGAAAGAAAAAAGCTTTATAATTTACTGCAAGGAAAAAAATACAGAGTACATGTCATGCATAGCAAAAGGGATTTTACAAAGAAGGCACTAAGTTGAGTGCCTCACTTATCTTCAAGAATGCTTCTACATAATAAGTGCGGGGATCGGTTTAACACAAGCTACAATATGGATATAACACAGGCATACAATTCTCTGTGACCATTCATATAGCTAACTGCAAAAAAATTGTCTGTAAAGTAAGGTAAATATAAAGCAATTGCCTCCTGTGCCATAAATGGTTTCTGCCTCATTCTTTGAGAGGTCACCGCTGAACAGTATACATTCTTATCGCAGTTCAGATAATAAAATCTGTTATTCTTAACATGAATAGAAAGATTCCTAATCCATCTTCCTTATTCGAAATACTGTTTTCTCAAATTAATCTAGCAACTAGAAAATATCAGTTCTGACACAGCAAGCAAAGTTACAAACTACACCAAGAAGATTCTAACACATTCATAAATGACTGTATTTAATATGCATATTTGGATTTATTTATTTGGATTTTTTAAAAAAAGAATACTATGGATTTTTAATACTTTTGCAAATGCCTGAATTAATTTAAAACAGGAATTTTCTTCTTGTTTGCGAAAATAAGGTTGCAACTTTGTTTTCTTTAGTATGTTGGCAAATGGATAGATTTAAATTCCCTAAAACAGAACGAACTACAGGAAAGAAACAAATTATGTTAACCAACAGTTTACGTATACCCTGAACACGGCAAACACTGACAATATTATGAAAATCATGCGCACAGCATGCTAACAGAGAATTGTACATCTGTGGCATTTCAGTTGTGTGCAGGCAAGTCCAGGCACACACAGGCGTAAGCACAAAAGACAACAGCCCCACTAAACAGCTACCAAAAATATACCCAATTGGCCTAATACTAGACACAACCACTTGAGCATTCTTAGAAAAAAAAAGTCAGAAACTCACCAAATCTTGGTTTTAAAAGCATGCTAGGTATCCAGAGAGGGAGCATTCTGAACAGTCAATTACTTTCACATTTTGTCCCAGGACTTTAAAAGTTAAAGGCATAGTTCTGCCAATTGTGAGATGCCCCATCCAGCACAGACCACCCACAACTACTGATTTTCCATCTGGTGAACAAAACAGACATCTCCCTAATTATTTTTAAAAAGGTTTTTTTTCCTAACATGCTTCCTTTATTTGTCTGTGACCTGGAACTTAATGGAAAACCTGGTAGATGCCAACCTCATTTCTTGTAATGAAGCATCTTATTTTCCCTACTTTAGGCATGCTTATTTAAAGGCTGTTTAATAGAAAGCTATTACCTAAGCTGATCTTTGATAGGACCTAAATTACTAAATAGTTTGAAATTAGAACAACTTTATATCGAACCCTAAACGTTCTAGTTAAATATTAACCATTAAAAGTTCTTCCCTTAAACTAGTATATTAAAACAGAAAGCAGTGAGGTTTACAGTCTCATATGCTGGGTTCCCATATTGCCAGTGTCAAAATTTATGCCTTTTTTCAGCAATATGGTTGCCATTGCCAGCACCACGCTTATGAATGCCAACTGTAATTAAAATCTGGCACCTTATACAAGCATTAAACACACTTAAAGATTAAAAAAAAAAAAAAAAAAAAAATCTTTATTTTAAGATAATCCTTGCAGCGTATGCAGGCTTAAAAAAAAGTTATTCTTCTGCCAGTTTTAGAAACATCACAGAAAAAAAAGGTCCAAGTTGTCCTGAAAATCAGTCTGGAAAAACCTATATACTGTGCTAATCTTTCACGGTGGATACACGTGAGGGAGAGATGGCAAAACCTGAATTTTTACTTGAAAAGGACTACAAAGAAATAGCATATTTAAAAATCTGGGCCCTGGGCAGACACACAGGGCAGGTAACACGTAGCCTTTACCTCAGCATCCTTTACACTGGCTGTTATAGTTCAATGAATGCATAAAGCCTCATCGCTCTCACGGTGAACACCCAAGCAGGGTTGCAGACCCCAGACCTGATGACGGAGACAGCAGATCACGCAGAGAGGAAGGGAGGCCGGGGTGCACGCATAGCCTGTTCATGTTAAAAGGCGAATGCCGTCATCTAGGTTTTTCATCCGTTACGCACCCCTCATTGCCACATCCCCGTGCCTCCGGCAGTGAGCAGCCGGTTAAGAAAATCCTCTTCTGGGCTCATCAATGAGAGAAGTGATTAGCAGGAGGCTCCTGGAGGCTCAGGACGTATAGACAAAACATTCAGGGCTACCTTGGGAAATAACCGTGGGGGAAAGGGGGAGCTGGGGAAACAGGCCATTATACCCAGCAAAATTTCCAGCCGTAAATCCCTTTTCTACTTACTAATAGGCTACTTCTAAGTTACACAGCTGGCTTATGGAGCTGCTGAAGATGAGGAACCCATGTTCACAAGAGGTTAAAACCTAAAGAAGCTACCCAGCAAGGTCGAGCCGGGCACACAGCAGCGGCTGCACAAACAGCACAGCGCTGGAGCACCCCGAGATTGGCTTCTTGGTCTGGCAGCACTGCACCAAGCACTTGTCTCTATTGCCCCAGTCATTCGTCCCGGCTAGGAGGTGAAGAAGAGCCAGCCAGCCATGCTGTCAAGTAAGCTATTGGAGAAGGATCACCTCTCGGAAACTCAGCACCGTTCATGGACTCCGCTTGTGGGGGAATGGATATAAAAACCAGGCAGCCTAACCATTGCCAAATCAATCTTTCAAATAGCCAGCAATAGAAAGTGGTGTTTTTTTTCAAAGCAATTTGATGAAAGATTGTGAATTAGCATTTACAGGGACTGCTTCTGATGCGACCAGCAGATGCAGAGGTGCATGATGGTGTCTGTCTCCAAGTTTGAGACACCAAGGACGAACGGCAGCAGGACTCGGCATCTTTGTTGCAAAGGCGCAATGACCGAGACACTCTCCATCCTGTCCTCCGTATCTCATTCTGCTGGTGCCTGAAGCAATGTTTTTCTCGTGATCCTATCAGCAGAAGAGGTAATTAAATTTCATTGTGGGGTGTCCCATATACCAAATGTTTATGGACACAACTGAAAATTTTATCCTCACATTTTCTTGACATCACATTCTTGGCTGGATTTCTGGATCCTTATGTCAAGTTTGCACTTACGGTTATGTTCACTCGTAGGTATGTCAGTTATCGATGACTTTCAGCAGGATGAGATCTTTTAAGCCACTTATTTTAAAATGAGTTAAACTACCAAGCAGGAAACCTTGAGTTAAATAATTAATGTGAATCTTGTTTTCCCATTTAAACGGTATAGTTATTTTCTTGGAGAAAGGTTAATTCTCAGTTTGTAACCACTAAAGTATGTTGCTTTGTAACTAAATATAGCTTTTACACTAAATTTGGCACTTCTTACTGCTAGCCAGAAGGACAGAGTGGCTCTGCGGATGTATATTTAAGCTTTTCTATACCTCATTATACATTTTTTTCAGATTAATTTTACATTTTTGTTAGAAAATCATGTATGGCACAATTCTTATTTACTAGCTGATCCCTTTGCGTTTACTTATGATTTATGTTTCTTTGGATGGAAACTGGAATGCAAGTTAAAATGTAGCGAGACGGTTTATCAGTTGCATAGCACTGTCTTAAAGAGGCTAGACTTCTAAAGAAAATTGTGATTTGATTTAAAAATTGATCTATTAAAATAACTCGGTATTAGCTAGAATTAGCACCAATCTAGTATTTGGTCATAATTTCCTGCAATATTGTAGTATTAGCAAATCTAATCCTCTCATAATTAGCTTTTATTCACAGATTGGTAAAGAAGAACAAGCTTTTCTGCTTCTTTCAACTCCCAATTGGTCAAGTTTGAATAAATTAGTCATTTAACTGAGCTAATTGAATATATTGAAGAAAATATTTCTTGGTACTTGCAGAAGAGACTACTGATCTCAAAAGCCAACTCAGTACTTCAAACACTTTGGGTTTCCAGAGTTTAGGCAGTGACTTTCATCAGTTGAATGGTCTGACCTACAACCTGGAAGCATTGTTTCTGTTTTGTTTGTTATTTTTATGATTTAAGCAGATTACAGTAAGCTTAGGCCTTGGCATAATTTTAATAGATGCATTTTTAGGAGGAAATACCCTCAGCATAAATTTTGAAAACTGTTTTTGTTATTTATTTCTTGATCACTAAGTTTTTACTATCTCATTGACTCAGAGTTCAGTACTGTTTATCACTTAGTTCCAGAATTTTTTTTTTTTTAATGGAGGAATGTGCGAGCATTACCATTACTAGTGGCAGAAAGCAGCAAGACCTCCATCACAAATATTTTATATAAAAATGTTAGAAAATAAATATTTTTATCAGTTGTAGAACAGGCTGAAAGTGGTTTGAAAAAGAAACTGGAAGCGTCTAAAGTGTTAAAAATATTCAATGTCTTTCTCTTCTAAACTAACTCCCTTCATGGTTGTGGAGCGAAGACATCCTGCAGCCATCCCTCTCCACACAGCAGATCTGTCATGCATTGCAACAGATGAATCAGGGAGGGGGTGAATATTTCAGTCTCTGAAGTCAAGGCCTCCAAACATCTTTGAGGTCTACAGTACCAGAAAGCCCCAAACTGTTGCTGGTTTCCCCCAACAAGTTTACAATTGGTTCGAAACAATTTAATTTTGCCATTACCATTGCATAATGAATATGTGATTTTATACAGTCACAGATTACAATAACAAACCTAAACCATCATGTCTTCATTTTTCTTTTTTAGATGCTGCTATTTGTTGGTTGTGTTTTAAGGTTAATAGATCATTTTCCAGGCAAAAGTGGTCAAAGACACTGATTAAAAAAACCCCACAGCTACCCAAGAAATGCAGCCCTTTGATAGCATATTCATTTTCTGGTTTATCTTGTTCAGGAACTGAGTGCTGAGTTTCTGCGGGACGACAACCTGCTAATAGCGTGTGTCGTAGATGATGATACTGACCTTAAAGACAAAGTTAACTGAACTCTGTATCATTTCAGGTATACTCAAAGGAAATCTATCTCGACTGCATAGAGACAACAGTGGACTTCAATTTTGTTTTAGAAATTCAAAATCTGGAAATGCCAAGTCAACTTTCTCACTCCGAACATGCCCTTGTGCAAGCACTGGGTTTTCCTTTTTTTTTTTTTTAATATTTATTTCTAGTGTATAAGACAGGTTTTTATCCATTCCAAATGTTTCAAATTACTGAACCTAGACAAGCTTTTCCCTATTTTAAGATTCCATATTGGAATGAAAAAAATTGGGAAATGCCACACCATTTTTTGGTAAGTAATTTTAATTTCTTTCCAACATTCCTCTGAGTACAGATGAATGTGAAGTTGGAGCTTTAGGCTTGAGAATGCTATGTGGGAAGGAAGGAGCACTGCTCAGGCTGTATTTGTCAGAAAAGGTAAAGTATGTGGGTGGAAAGGAGCCCCTTTGATTTTTAGCCTTAGAAAGCTCTATAGCATCAAAAGCTGCGACACTAGGGTTTTGTACCTTCAGACAGAAGTGATCCAATGCAACCAAACTTCTGGAGAGCTGAAGAGTTTATGTGGACCCACCCTTGCTGGAAAGAAAGAAACTTTTCCTCCTAAAATGAGACTCTTCCTCCTTAGTAGGGAAAAGGGGAAAAAGACCAATTTGACCTGTAACCTCTCTATAGAGCACCACAGCCTTCACTCTAAGATGAGCACTGTTTAGCACCCCTTCATGTGCTGTGAAAGTATGGAAGTAACTAGTGTAAACTGGTGAGCAGACAGCACACAAGTCAAATTTTCATCCATACTGAAAGATGTGGATGTACTTAAGGCATGACAAAAGCACAGAAACACGGGGCAAGAGAGGGACTGTCAGACTGAAAGAATACCATGGGTGACAAAATGCAGTTAACCAACAGCAAAAACAAAAGGGCAAGGGAAAAAAATCCAGAAGAGCAGAGAGTGACGGAGATTTTTGGCATTGGTCTGCCTTTTGCAGAGCAGTGACTGGCTCCACCAAAATTTGGCTGACTGGCTTCCATGAGGCATGTGAATGTTCCTTGCACAACAGCCCTGCTGGGCTGACAGGTATATAAAAGCATACAAAAGAGGTTAAGAGAAGAAAAGTCCAGAAAGAGATGACTATCCCCTTAGAAGATGAGCTTTGCTGACCCAACACCATTAACTTTCAGAACCTCATTCAAAAAATAACTACATAAGATTCCTGCAAAGACAAAACTGCAATCCAAGGAAAGGACCAACTTAAGAGGAAACCCCAGAATTATGCTTTCTGGTAGGTGTGATACCTGAACAGGTCAGGCTAAACTAGATTCAGCGTTCTCACTTCATCTTGAGATAACCTCTCTTGCAACAGGCCACCACAGGAGGTAATCCTGAAGCACTAGAAACACCAGAGTTACAATGTGTAAGAAAACAAAATCTCTCATTAAAAATGTCATTGTATATTTTCATTATTTATGGGTACTATGAAACATCTATCTCAAGAAGCAAGTCAAAGTACAGCACAGAAGGAACACATTCTTTTGGAAAATCACGTACTACCTCTTCTGCACTGAACCTCTGGTGAAGCACTGGAAAAGCTCTGCCGCGTGGGTCTTGGGCAAAGCTAGCATGTCAGGCAGAGAGAACACCATCGAAAGCCAAATTGTTTAATATGATGTCGTGTTTCTTTTCCTGTGAATTAAGCTAGAATAAGATTTACTTCATGTTTTGAAACCTGGCTGGAGGAGAGAGGGACTCCAGAGCAGCAGTCCATGCTCGGAGCTCCCTGTTTCATTTGATTGTGGCAGGTAAGTAGCAACTGCAATTTTTTTATTATTCAACAGATGTTTGCTGGTTATGGTGAAACCACCAGAAAGGTCAAAAACCTGAATGTACTTGCAAATTAAACTGCTTTCTCATACTCATGATTATTATTCATCTGCTCTCTAGGTTGAGACAGGGCTATGTGGAAAAAATCTTGAATTTCCATTGTCACTGAAGCAGCTGTGCCATGAGCTTTAGAAAACCTCAGGCTGCAGAGGGGGTGCCCATCTGCAACCTTTTATAGGCCCTAAAAACTCACACTGTACTAGAGTTTTCAAAAACTGAAGATGAATTACATGTTTTGCTTTGCACAATGCCTGTTTGAATTATATTTTACTTCTACCACTACTTTAAAGCTCTTTTCATAAGGTTACTGTCGTTCTCACAACACAGCACACCAAGAATGATTAAAATCTGAATAAATCCTGTTTGTTATTTTCCATAATTTACCTATTTATCTAAACCCATGTATTCCTTAGGAGAAGTGGGAACATGTTAGTTCCCTCCTGCCCAAGCGAAATAGAAACACTATGTATTATATTACATTATATCATAAACTTTGGTCACCAGTATCTCCCTTCAGGAAAAACCGCACGTGTTGCCCTCCGCCTTTAACAGGAACACATGGGTTCCAACTGGCTGCCATTAAATTTCAGGTTTTAAAACCTGCAAACAAACATACGGTAGAAGTTAAATTATGCACTGCTGCTAAATTTGCTGCGTATACTGCAGGAGGATGGTCTGAAACAACAGTGTTAACGGTTCAACATTTAAACAAAAAATAAACAAATAAATAAAATTCAAAAAAAGACAAAAGGGGGGCATCATTTTGAGATTGTATTTTCTATCTGCTGCATCTCACTTCTCCTTGTTTAACTATCTGTCCATACTGAGAACGTTGCAGCCAGCCAAGAATTCAAGTGAATCATATTAGTGATATAAATTTTGGGACACAAACCAACGGGAGCCTTTTCTTTATATTCTGAGCAGTAAAGCTGCTGTGGGGTGAGGCGGGAGCAGGCAGCAAAGCGAGGGGGTGAGAAGGGAACCAGCCATTAACTTATCAATTCCAGGCCCTGGCTTTCTAATTGACAACCTCAGGGCTACTTTCATCACTTGTCGACTTCAAACCCACACTCAATTTTTCCTTTAGATAATGATGCAACTGTAACATAACGGTGTTTCTGACATATTGCAGCGTGTAGCAGTAGGAAGATTTCCTCAGTAGCTTAGTTTAACAGGAAAGGAAAAAAACCAACTGTTAAATGGTTTTTCACATCAACTTCTCAAAGAAACAGTTAGTAAGAAAACAGACTTTATACTTCCAGTATGCTGAAGTCACTATTTGATACTGACCCAACCCAAAGCACCTTTAGTGCTTTAGTACTGCTACAGATTTATTAAAAAATAAGCGAATGTTTAATGTAATAAGCCTGCAAAGCATGCATTCACATTTAAAGCCTAAATAAATGAACCCTCCAGAACTAGAAATGCACTACAAATTAGAGAACTTAAATGAAAAATACCACGAAAAATGTCATTAAAAATACATTGATGACAGGCCATCTAGAAATTGTATGTCCTTCACAAAGAAAATACAGGAGTAACAGGAATGCTGCCATGAATACATCCCTACACAGAGCTGGAAAACCCTAACTCCCATCCTCCCACAGAAAGCCGAGTGGTTGCTGAAAGCATCCAGACCATTTGTGAAGAGTAAAGTACTCTGGTAAGTACGTTTATCACATTTTGACCATAAAGAAAAAAAAAAAAAGAAAAAAATTTTGTCAAGTAACAGCATGTCCACAGGCAACAAAGCACCTGGCTCTAACATAAACAGTCACATAACTGCCTTTTAATAGTGGATATAAAGGTTTGAGTCCTGCAGTCGACTCTGCAAAGGCCCTGGGGTCATACTAAACTCAGTGCAGTGTTTGGGGCCCCGAGCACGTCAATCTAGGCAACAAAAGCAGCGTCAGAAGATGGAATAATACCGATACATTTCTGATGTGCAGCTGCTTCTCTGGCTCCTACGTGATCGATGTACGGAGGGACGACAATTTGGATACAACGCCATATAGCCAGTTGCTGCCGAAATCAGTGTGTATAAACACGCAGGTATTGAATTAATACAAAATAATAAAGCAAAGACGCTGCAGGCAGACTTGACGTGCAGTTGTCTCTTGTCTTCACTGGAATTTAGGCTCTGATGGTGCAAATTGGCACCCAAGGAACTTCAGTCACGGGACGTTAATGAGGCCATGAATAGTTGGCTTATGTTGGCTGGACTAAAAGAGTTCAGCCCCAGCCATTTAAGATTACAGATACGGACGCCTCATTTATAGGCAGCAATTGCTACATTTTGGTAATAAACTTAAAAATGATTGCTTCAACTCTCATGTGAGGAGTAACAGGGGAGCACGTAGGGAAAGCAGTACCTGCTCTGAGCATAAACACTAGACTCAACGTTTCCTTGGACTGCCGCTCTAGTGCCTTTCAGGCTTTCTAGGTCCATAAACCTGCACCATATTCTGTATTTAGCAGACTACATTGCCTGTTTAGAGCCATAACAATCAGTTTTATGAAGACTGGGTATGCTGGCATATCTCCCACTTTATTGAAGACCTCTCTTCATTGCAAGCGTTGCGCACGCTGCTGCTCCTTCTCAAGCGCAATAAGGAGGTGAGAGCTCTCCCTACAAAATGCCTGGCCCACATAATGGGCAAAGGTCACCCGTTGCAAAATATTATTAAAAAGTCAGGGAAAATGTATTTTATAGCCAAATTAGCAGCTCAGCAAAACAGTGGGCTATAGTAGGAAAGATAATAACCCAACAGCTGGGCACTACAACAACTGATAAGGTTTTTACTGGGATCATTGCCCGGGACATTTTGGGGGTTTTTTTGGACAAAAGAGATATCAACACAAGAAGTGTGAAAAACTCGGCTATTACATCAACTTTTAGAGGCAGGTGTTTTTCCATTTTTTTAAACCCAGTCCCCACTACCTTTGCAATTTTGCCACTCCAAGGGTGCAGCCAGCAGTACAAACCGGTTCCCTTTCAGCGTTTGGAGTGCGGGTTTTACAAGCCTGTTTTGCCTTCCTGCAGGCACTTTGAGCTTATAAATGGCACCTTTCAGTGTCCTGAATTATAAAGGGCAGCTAGTCCTGAATTCTCCTGTCGCTTAATGATCTCACATAAAATGAGGTCCACAAAACTTTTATTACCGCTGCAGTTCAAATTTGCAGGTGAAGAACCACCAGGGAAAGGATGCGGACATGTCTCTTGCTTTTGCTCTCCTAATTTTCCAGGTGCAAGAAAGTTTCCCACTTGGGCTTGAACAATTAGTTAACTCTCAAAGCGAAGCCTGATCTAAATAAAAAGACTGCAGTATGTTACCCTGATAAGCACTGGGAAAATCTGAGGGGAAACCACTTGAGAGCAACACACACTAACATCAAAATGAGGTTCAAAAAATCTAGGTAAAAGCCCCTTATCTAAGCATTTATTTATTGTCTTTTGCTTTCCACCTAATTTTATTCACTTATCACCACTAAGTATATCTGACACTCAAAAATTATACATGGTATTTAATTAAAACATGAATTGGTTCCTCCCCTATTCTGGTAATAACATCCGACATTTGGAAAACGTACTGTACCTCAGCAGTCCGAACAAAAATTCAAAAGAAAGTCTCTCCAAAAAAATAGGGGATTTTGCTTGTTACAAATTACTTCTGCATTTATATAAAGATTTAACGATTCATGGCATGCCAAATACAATGCTAAGGAACTTTGGGTTGTGTTTTTCATTTTTGTTTGAATTTTTTTTTCTGCTAAAAACAATTACTAGAGACCATTCAAATGCCACTGCATAAACCAGGAAACCTAGTAAAACTGTAGGTAAAATTGGCATTTTGTTTCAAGCATGGCTCAGGAGTCCAATTCACTTGTTGGCGAGCTGCATATTTCAAAATAGCACTTGCATCTCCTCCAAAAAGGAAGCCGGGTAAGATGCTTCCAAAAAACACATTTACAACATTCATTAATGAAAAACAGAAATTAAAGAGCACAATCTCTTGTGCTACCATTTAATTCCTGCCTTCCAAGGATGAAGCATCTTAGCCTTTCTGCTTTATTCTCTACTTTCCAGTAAAAGGTAGATAAATTAGCAGAAATATAAGCTCTTCATTCTCAGTACCTCTTTAGAGGATACACGTGCCCGCAGGAGCTTAAAAACCTTCCTGGGGAGCATTATTAATCTTGTTCCTAACAGCCCAGAATTTTTAAAGCCTATTAAAACACTGTCTAGTCATAGCCATGCCAGTCTTGCTTTTTCATGACCTGGTTTCAAGAAACAAACAAAAATCAGTGGAAATTATGCCCAATTATCTTTCATCGTGCAGTTACGCAGATCACCGCCCACCTCAACTACTAACTAAATACCAGACATTGTCCTTCTACAACAAACCTTGCCATCTGCCACATAGAATCATAGAATGGTTTGGGTTGGAAGGGACCTTTAAAGGTCACCTAGTCCAACCCTCCCTGCAATGAGCAGGGACATCTTCCACTTGATCAACTGCATCAGATGTTGATGCTTCAGTCTAATGGAAGTCCTACCCTGACCCTGCTTTGTCCAGCCCCTCCACCTCTGCCTCTGAGCCTAAGAATACTTTCAGAAACCTAAAAATAATTCAAACCGCCTTTCGCATGGGGTGTCGCACTCCTGCCCAGCTGCAGCCGAGCTGCTGCCCATTTACACCACCGCAAGTCAAGTCATTATCAAGCCCCTGGACTTCAATCTTCCAAGTAAGATGTGCATTACTCCAAAGGCTTTCAGATGACTTTTTAACTGAAAACATCCAGGATGTTGGGGGTTTACAAATCATCATAGCTATCACCTAGCAGTTGATAAGACTAAAGTTAATTAACATTGGCAGGAAATAGAAATATGTCTGCAATGAGCTACTCCTATTATGCCCATATTCAATATTTCCCGTCCTTTCTTTGAAAAGCATGTCACCAACTTAAACATAAAAACAAACACAACACCCCCACCCAACAGATTGAGTGAATGAAAGATATTCGCACTAACTAACCCCAGTCTCCTGTTCACCCCCCCAAAAATCCCACTGACAATATCAAGCGCGGGAATCAAACCCCTTTTCTACCGAGTCCGCAGCAGATAAAGCGGCAATTGTGGTTATACAGTACTGGAAGTGTAGCTACAACATAGCGTGACAGCTTGTTAGTGTTGAAAATATATAAGCTCTTTGTAATTGTGCCTTTGGAATGCCATCTGTCTTGAATTAACGTCCACCTGGGATCATGTTTCGATGACCAATATGGACAGATTACTGGAACTTTAAAACCTCGCTTTCTTTGTAATTGACATTTAAACTGTTTGAAGTTTCTCATTAAGTCCTTTTTTACAAATTAGGTGCAGATGTATAAAGCTAAATGTACAGTACTAAGGGAAATTAGGTCACCTGAAAGCTCAATAATAAAATGTATCAACTGTTTAAGTGCAATGAGTACATTAAAATTTAGAGATCGACTTTATGCCCCAAATTCTTCAAAGTTTCATCATTTCCCTTTCATCGCTGCAGAGCCCCTGATGCCAACCATTTTTAATTAAAATGGCAGAGAAGAAAGCGTGTTTGGCTGCTCAGCCCGTGACAACAGGTCAACCCCGGCCCACAAAGGTCTGGAGAAGGCAAGGCAGGCAGCCGTCCCGATGCCTGTTTCATGGGGACAGGCAAATCCTATCTATGCCAGTGACGCTCGGAGATTTAAAGGGCACATGGAGACTTGAGAGGTAAATATAGCACTGACGAGAAAATGAGGGAAATATTACGAAGGAGACTTGTTCAACACCCACGGGGCTCAGTAACCACACAGCTGACCTCCACACCCACTCGCAGTCGAAGTTCTGCAGACCTGCTGTGCTTCACGGCCTCGCCAGGTGGGAGAGGGAAGCGTGAAAAGGGCAGCGGCTGGAGAAACGCCTCCATGCACAGCCCGGCTGACAAAAGAAGAAGGGCGAATCCAGTGTTTTCCCTCTCCAAATGAGGAGGCTCGGAGCTCAGGGAGGCATGAGAAAGGGGCTCGGGAGAGACCACCACCAGGAGCCCACCTGCCGTGCAGAGGATGGGAGCAAACACCACACTGGGGGTTCAAAAGACAACCAGTTCATCAGCAGTAACCCTACAAAGCTCTTGGCATCAAAGGGCTTTTCCCTGCCAGAATGACTCTTAAGGCTTCAAGTACAGCAGCCCGATCTCCCCAAAAGGCACGAAAACTCCGGAGAGCCCACTCACCCAGCCTTTACGAGTAGCCAAGAAAGACTGTACAAGCCTGCGAAGGCTCAACGCTGGAAGGCACCGAGCATCCCCCAAGGGAACAGGTACACTCCTTCCCGGAGCAGGGCCATGGAGCAGCGGTGGCGTTGGGCCTCAGAGACGGCATCCCGCAGTTGGCGGCATTTAAACTCAACGCGATCAAGCAGGTTTGGTGGAAGGTCCATTAACAATCTCTCCCTGAGAAAGGTCTCTCGGGATAAATTAGGACACCGCCTACATAAAATGCACAACTGCAAATCCTTTTGGCACCAGAGCTAGCATGTCGGTTCTTGAAATGATGCCAGGAGGCGTACCCTGGCTCCTGCTCATAAGCATGGAGGTGCGATGGAAGAAACAGTCTTCTTTTAAAAGCTGGTAAACGAGACGATTACACGGTCAACCAGATCTTTTTTCATGTGCTTAGACTAAATTATCTCCTCTTAAGCAGACTGTCTTCAGTACCGCTAGTTATTACAATGATCTTAAAAGGTTTTCTGCTCACATCCCCTTATGACCCTATTCCGGTAAGCTATTAAAACTCTTTGCAGAAGAAGTGTAAACTTCCAGCTGGCTACGTTTCTGCTCCTTCCAATAAAGAGCCAAGCAACCTCGGTGTGAAACTGGCCGTGCATCCATTTGTGAGGTGAGCATCAAGTGATACCAGAACAGGATGACAACAGGTTCTGGTTTCCTTATCTACAGGATCTTTCTCCATGCTCATCCACATCTTCTGTTCGAGGGGGAATTTGGAGAAAAATGATGCGTATTTTTAAAAGAAAGAAAAACTAAACCAGCCATATGTAAGCAAACTGCAACACCTGGGAGAGAACAAAACCTGACCAACACAGCACAGTAACAATGTTTTCCAGGAGGGGACAGCCCAATTCATTTGCAAAGGGGAATGAGACAGAGGAGTAACTCATTTTCCACTTGTACCGAATGAGAAAGACTTCTAAGGAAAGTGTATTTGTACCCATTTCCGGTTTGCTCACACATTTTATGAATACCGGCTCTCATTTGGCTAATGGGTCTGCAAAGGCAGGTACAGGACTGGGCAGGACTGTCCAGAACTGCGTTAGCTTTAAGCAGACTAGTTGGGGTGCCAGCAGTGATTAGCTGGACATGCTCAGCTTTGCACCCTGCTTCTCATTAGCATTAATTAGCTGGCATCATACCTCTGCTGCTGCCAGGATGAGAACTGGCTCAGGCAGTAGTTTCACAGTCCTTAATGCCGAGTACAGAGTTGCCAGACCGCACAACGGGGAGCTTATGTCAGCCCCGTGTCTTTCTGCCAAGGGCAGAGGAGAGTGGAGACCCGGTTCAGCGGAAAGCTGGAGCAGCGTGGACAGGCAATGCCTCCTTTAGCTTAAGACGTCCCAACGTAACTTTAACCTGCCAAAAATGTTTGAGTGAATTTGAAACGCCAGAGCCAAGGCTCAGCTTCGTAACATGCTTCGCCTGACCTAGCAGCGACGGCTGGTGGAAGGGCCCATCCTGCACACTCCCTCGCGCGTGGCCCAGTGATGCTGGCTGCAAGGTAAACTGAGACTCCACCAACTCCATCCCCAGAGAGAGGATTGCAATGCCGGGGACTCGATTAGCGCTGCTCAAAGTGTCCCCTCCCTCCCCGACGCGAGCCACCATCAGGTTCTCACCTCGCCAGCAAAATGACAACATTCGTTTAGGTGAACCAAAGTGACCTTGTAGAAAAGCAGATTCTGCAGATACAGCTCAACAGTTCTGCCAGGTAAAGTGTTTTTATCACTAGAAAGTCACACTTTCAAATAAATTTCAGTCCGAGGGCATAACCTCGAAAGACACAGTTAAAAATGTGTAGAACATAGAATGAGTGATTTTTTGGATAGAGGTTCAGGAAAGAAATCCCTCACAGACTTAACACTTTATTGATATTCTTGGTTATAGCTCTACACACGCCAAGCAGGATCAGCTACTGGTAAGGACCACTATTCATGTCTTTCCATTTAAACGTTGCAACAAAGAATAAAAGTATTCCACAACTAACAAAGGGGAACCCTTTAATTTGCTAGAACAATTTCAGCTCTCATTGCATTAGCACCCTCCAGTGTCCAATCCGTGAAAAACATCATCACCGCTAATTTGCCAAGTAGACACAAACTTGGGAGTGTGAAACACAAGACAGAGCAGTGGTGGATTCCTGGGAGGGAAGATGGCAATCGGAGATGAGAGAAGAAACTCCCAAGGATAGAAAATTTAGGTGACATAGGCGCAGTCCCTGAACAAGATCTGACACAGGGTTATTACTCTTCTCAGGCTCCTTTGATCCTAGCAGGCGTGCTAGGCACCTTTGGCACAACACACTCTACGTGCCCACACGGTATATCCCATACTCTGCAGTGCTCCACCGAGATGCGAGCTTAACAATGCCGCTTTTGATTGATTTAGTACAGGCATACGGGTATAGATCTGCCTGGAATATGCCATGTAAGTAAACACACATGAAAAACAGGTGAAGCAGACATGCACTTGGCTAGCTGAGGGCAAACAGGTGCTCATGCTTACGTGTGCAATGCTCTTCTCTTACAGTGTAATCATCAAGCAAAGAGACAACCCTTCACAAAGATCTGTCAGCAAGAAGATTTTCATAGTCAATGCTTTACTACACATTGTCTTTAAAAGCACATTTGAAGCTCTTGACGACAACAACAGAAAGAACAGCTGCATTTGTTATTAAAAAACAGCTGGAAAGAGTTTTTTTTGAATTTTTCCAACAAGACAAAAATCTTTCACAGGCAGGGAAAGCCCAGAAGGCTCTGGAACGTTGGAAGTAAGCAAAACCAGCTCTGGATACCATAGGTTTCACCTGCCTGCTAACGATACAAATAGTCCATCCGCATTCTCATGGCAGCACTGTGCACTGGCTTCACAGGGGCAGTAACATCCGCGTGAAAGGAGGATGGCAGCAGCTGGAAAGGCAGCCGCACCGCATCGGAGGTACCTGCTGTAATTAGGGTCCCAGTGGACAGCGTGGCAACGAGCGCCATGGGACTGAGGCACCAGGGTCTGGACCCAGCGGGACCTGCCAACTCTGGCCAAAGACCAGGGAGCTGCTAATTAAATCCAACCAACTCGTGCATCGACTGCCAACATTTGAAGTTGTCCCTGTGTTTTCTCTCCATGCACATGGCTACATGGAGGTCCAGCTCAAAGGTGAGCAAGGACTCCTCATGCCTCATCCTGCTCTGGTCTCTGACCGCTTGGGGTGCCCCAAATTCTGCGGCCTCCACCTGTGTGGTGGCCTCTCAAGCTCCACAGCAGAACTGATGATAATGCGCAGGCAGTTCCCACTGCAGGGAGGCCGTCACGTCTCCTGGGAGTTAGGCGAGGGGGCTGCGGTGCTCTGCGGCCGTGTGCCATCCCATGCCAGCACCAGGCAAGGAAGCCATTTCTGATGACGGCTGGAAGAGAGCAGCCTCACCACGGGCATGTGGTCAGCCTCCTTTCCCAGAACAGCTGCCATGCCCATACAAATGTGATCATTTGATTGCCCTCACACTGTGTGGACTCCTCTTCTCCCCACAGTACAAATATTCAAAATTCCTCATGACCAGAAATAGCAAGGCATAGCATTTATGATTCTGCACCAATATGGGGGGGTGGGGTGGGTGGAAGGCATGTACATGCATGCACCTTCTCCATAAACAGGCTGAAGGAGGTAGGCTGGAAAAATGACCCTGGGTGCTATGCAGGACAGCGTTACTGTGGGTGAGAAAGACTGATGTGGATTTTATGGGCTCTTCATACTGCCTCTAGTGCAACACAAACCAGTCCAGCTGTCCCCAAGGTTCCCCAAGAACACCAGCATCAATATTGCGTGTTTGT
The DNA here is from genome assembly GCA_013400755.1 of Pelecanoides urinatrix. Classification (NCBI taxonomy): domain Eukaryota; kingdom Metazoa; phylum Chordata; class Aves; order Procellariiformes; family Procellariidae; genus Pelecanoides; species Pelecanoides urinatrix. Next base: position 31,170 of record VZTQ01011078.1, read on the forward strand.
GGTAACATCTCTGTTACAGTTATTACAGACTGCATACTCTTTTGTCAGTCAACTATAAAGTATTTACAGTATCATGGTCTCAGCAGACTGCAAGAATTTAAAGCTTTAAATATTAAAATGAATTAACACTTGATTGCCTGCCTAGTATCAGTACTAAAAAATCTGCTCTCCCTCTAGAAGTGCTGTGGAAAACCTCCCTTAAATCAGCATAGACCCAACAGTCAATCACTCTGGCAGAAGTCATTCTCTGCCCGCAGGTGCATGCTCGCGTGCAGAAAGCTAGGCATCAAAGCCACGCAGACCTCCAGCAGAATGGTGCGGTGGAGCCCTCATCTTATGTAGTGTATGTCACTCAGAGCCCGACTTTGCAAACTGACCTGCATGGGGATCGAGCATTGCCAGCGGAGCTTTTCCTAGCGTCCTGCCCCGAGGCCATGCCCTGGCAGCTATTTGGCCACCTGTGGGAATGCGCCTGGTGACCTCGGCCCCTTTACAAGCGGCCGTACATTGCCTGCATAACCCTGCCTGGCCCCGGCAGGGGCACGGGGACGCACCACCCCGCCGGGCCCACAAGCGCCTCCACAAGCCCGGGACGGGGGATGCTGACGGGGCTGCCGACGGCCCCGCTGCTGCCAAGGCGACCTACGCTCAGCCCCATCTGGGGTGGTTTATCAACGGAGGAGGCAACACGGTATTCTCTCTTTCAACAGAGGACAGCCCACGGTGCGGACCCGGCCCCTCTTGCCGCCCCGCTTTCCCCCTGCAGGAGGCCGGGCACAGCGGCCCTGAGGGGCCCGCCAGGTGGGAGTCTCAGCGTGGGAAGGGGGAAGGACCCAGGTCACTCCCCGCGTGGGAGCGGCTGTGACAGCCGGGCAAAGGCAATTTTGGGCTAATCGGAAGGAACTAATTTCTGTTTTCACGTTCCTTGTGCCCGAGCGTGGTGTGCTACCAGCGCCCCGCGGGGCGGCACAGGGCTGGAAGCAATGCCCGGGGCTCGCCCGTGAGGCTCCGCCGGCTGCTGCGCGGCTAAGCCAGGCAACGAAGCGACAGAGCCCGGGAGCCGCCGTTTCTCCCCCGCTGGCGCACGGCGGAGGCGCCCCGGCCCTGCCCGGCCCCCGCAGCCTCTCCCGCAGGCAGCCTGGGGCTCGCCGCCCGCCGGGCCAACGCCAGCTCCGCCACGACGCGGCGGCCTGCCCCCAGCCGCTCCGGCTGCGGGGGTCCCCGCCGCTCCCCCCAGCCCGGTCTGCCGCCGGAGACCCGCCTCCCGGGCCACGCTGCCCCCGCTCCCGCCGGCCCGGCCGCCACGGCCTGAGGGGGTGGGGGTGGGGGCGGAGGGGACGACGGAGACCCCCGAGCGCGGTTTCCAGCGCGAAGGGGGAGGGGCGGTGCCGGGGGTCCGTTGGTCCCGCCCCCCGCGCGCAGCGTTCGCGTCACTTACAGTCTCCGCCTCCCCAGGCGCAGCCCAGCCCGCGAGAAGACCCACACCGCCGCCGCCGCCATCATCACCGCCTCGGCCCCGCCCCCCCGCGGCCCATTGGCTGGGGCCGTGGCGTTCCCTGCCGCGGCGCCCCTCCTCCCCGCGGTGCTGATTGGACGGAAGGGGGGAGGAGGTGTGACCCGCGCCACGCCCCCCACGTGCCCGAGCCGGCCGGGCGCCGCGGGGTGGGCGGGGGAGGAGCATTGCGTCATCATGGGGGCGGGGCGTGCCCCGCGACCGTTACCGGCCGTTAGGCGGGGCGCAGTGCTCGGACCCGGCCGTCGGGAATCGGTAGCTCCCGGGAGCAGCCCCGGGCCTGCGCGCCCCGGGGCGGGGACGCCTCCGCGGCTCCGGGTGGAGGTTCCGTTCCCTCTCTCCCCGCTGCTCCAGGGCAGGCCGCTGCCCGCCGGGCGGGCGCAGCTCCCACGCCAGCCAGCCAGGCCCCTCCGAGCCAGCGGGCCTCAGGGGGGAGCCGAGCTCAGCTGCCTCGGCCTGGCTGAAACTGGTCACGGACGGTGCGCGTGAGGAGGTCAGCCGCTCCTCGGCCAAAATCACACCCCTGGCGTCACCTGTTCTCTGCCCCAGGCAGCGGTAGCTGTACCGGTGCAGCCGGTGGTAGCACAGCTTCAGCCAGGTGTGGGTGTACACCTTGGTATACACACTGGCATGGCAAAACTGACACAGTTGGGGTGTATTTGCGGTGAGGGTGCTAGAGTCAGCACGTACTTGGGGAGATGCTGGCTGACACTCAGTTTCAACAGCTTTTATGAAAACAGGATAATGGAACAACACTCCAAATCAGTGCGCGCGCTCCTTGGAAGGCCCAGGTTCACATCCGTGCGGGTCAAGCTCAGGTCCTCATGGAAGAGCTTTTTTATTTTTGCCGTATAACTTTGTTCTTTCCCCGATACACAATTTGCTTTTCTTTGTCAGCGGGCTGCGTAGAAATTTTCCAGTCCGGTTTAGCATCACTTTACTGGGGAAGCGGTGTCAGCAAGTGTGAGTTTCCCCTCCTAGCAAAATGAAATATGCTGTTTTGAAGAGCTGTGCTGAAGCATGAAAGTGACCTGCGCTCAACTTCCCTCTCTAATCTTGCGTGCTAGTCATGGGTAACACCACTTGAATCTGACATAACGTGAAAACAAAGAAACATTTCCTGGTATCACCAGTAGCATGATAGCGTTAACCCTTTTCAGTGTAGGTCCAGTGAGCTGAGCGTGGCAGAGACTCTTCCTTCTCCTTCCCATCACTAACACCTCCCTGCCTTTGCCCTTTCCTTTCGTCTCCCCACTCCTCGGGGAACTCTTCCTCGTGAGGGATGAAACGGCAGGAGGTGCTGGAGGAGAGCCTTGACTCCTGCCCCTCTCTTACCTCCATAGGGACAGGAGTTTTCCCTGCTGGCACCTCTCTTGTCTTTTCCCTTTCCGACTCCAAGACTCCCAGGTACGCAAAATGCTTTCCTTCCCCACTTCGCTGTGATGAGGCCATCCAGCAGTGGGGAAGAAAAGAGATGCGTGGCCGCTGCCGGACCCTCTTGGCCATTGCCTGTCAGTGGCTCCCCGTGCCAGCTTGGAGAGGATGATGCAGATGCCCTGAAATGTGGATCTCCCTTCCAACAACAGCATTTAGTGCTTCAACATCGGTGTGGTGACAGCAGAGCAGCATGCAGGGCAGCTTACAGGTTTTGTCAGAAGTCCGAACACCCTTTTGTCAGCACCAGTAGCTGAGTGTAGGTTTTGCATAAACCAGTGTTGGAAAGCTTGGGATAGCCTGGCCTGCTCGTTTCCAAATGACATACGCCCCTGCGACTTGTAAATGGTCATAGGAACACAGGGAGGTCAATTAAATCTTATTACTGCCTTTTCCCTTCTGTATTCTGGGAAAAATACTGTTCATCTGTCTCGCCCTTTTAAAATTGGAAGCCTTTTAAAGATGCTCTGTTTCCATGAATTGGATTAAGCCAATTGTAACATTTTCCAGGATGCTCTGAAGGTATTTATGAGCCTAACTCCCACTGACAGCCTCAAGAGTTAGGCACCCAGGTGCTTATGAGGATGTGAGTAGTATAGCAGCAGTATCTTTGAGGCTAAGACGCTGGGGCCATAGGTACATGAAGAGAAAAAGGCGAAAAGGGTCACTGAGCTCAGCTGGGGCTGGTAGTCACTATTATGATAGTTCTGTCGGTGCTATTGGTTTTTGTGTCTCCTTGCAAAACCTCATCTGCACAAATGTTTCAGCTGAACATGTGATAACTACACACAGAAATTAACCTGAGAGAGCAATCCTGCACTTCTCAGATAGAAAACAAATTATGAAGATCAAATGACTCATAGACTGTGCTGTTGAAAATCATTTTGCAATTTTAAGGGACTAGGCAAAATAGTCTAAAAAAAGATAACTGCCTACCAGTCTTCCTTCTGTTACTTCAATAAAGCATTACAGCAACCACAGTGCTACAACGTACATTTCATGTACGCTATGTTTTTCAACTGTTGTATTTCAAACGCCTTTCTAGTATCTTCTGAGATGTTGAAAGCATAAGGTTGCTATGAAATAGCAAACCAAATATTCTGGAAGAAGAAATTATTGTCATTTTTCTATGCTCATTTTCTAATTCTTTAATAATCTCTTAATGGTATGATTAGTGACTAAAGCAGGTATTTTTGCATGAGAAAGGTAATAGAAGCCATGTAGAACAGAAGTACTGTAGAACTATTAATAAGCCATGCTGACAAAAATAAATAATCTTTTATTGGAGTGTGCGTGGAGTCTGAGTAGAAAAAAGACCTGTGTTGCTGCCTGAAGCTATTGCACATCAGTGTCCTCTTGACACTCATTTACTTTGATTTTCAAGAGAGAAATGAGCATCGTAACAGTCAAGGAATGATGTGCCTTCCACTTGGTATTGTGAACACAAAGGGATGTCCTCCTCAGCTCGTTGTGCAAAAATGGGAAATAAATAACTGTCGGCACCGATCTCACTGAGATTTCTGTGCCTTTTTCCGACAGGCCCTTGTTTTTGCTGGCCAGCAAAACGTTAAAGTGTTAAAGTGCCTCTGCGGTGAACGTAGTACTTTGGGCCTGGTCTCCTACCTGGCCAAGTGTGGGTGGGGGTCTCTGAGCACATCTGCTGCCTCCCAGCTCCCCGGCGACGGGAGCACTTGGCGCCTGGTGGGAGCCCTCTCCTGCAGTGCTTCCTGCGCCACCAAACAGCGCCTAGCGTTCCCTCAAGTTACACATCTTTGTCCCATACTTTCCAGCTCTAGCACAGGGAAGACAAAGGGGCATTGTCCGTCTTTTGTTCAGACTCTGGCTGCTAGCAACGGCCGGTGTTTGGTCTCCCCTACAAACAGTGCGTGTGTTTCCAGGCTTGCAGAACGGAGGCGCGAATGGGAGCACCCCAGGAAGCCCGTGCTGGCCTCCTGCCAGCCTCCTGCCACACGCGCCAGCAGAGCTCTGCCCACACCGACACCGGCTACGTGAGGCCTCTCGCACCTTCTGGCTCCTGCAGGTGCCAGCCCTGCGAACGCAGAGAACGGCCCTGGCCCCAGCCCCTTCTGCAGGGCACATCGAGCCCCTCCACAGGCTGCGGTGCCAGCCACCCCTCCCCAGGTCTCCTGCAAGAGCAGGGTGGGAGGACGTGCTCCCCTCCAGACACTGCCACGTGGCCATCCCTGGGGCTGGTGGGACACTCGTGACAGAAGATCTCTTCAAGCTCCTGCAACAGGAGCATGCTTGCCAGGCCACTTCTTGCACCCTAGCCCAGCTGGTGTCCTGACTCTGGAAGAACACTGCCTTCGGTTTTATGTGGCCCTCTCGCACCCAGCAGCAGCCGGCAGGTTAGCACCTCCACAGCACTGCCATGGATCATCTGGCCATTGAAAAACTGCCTTCGGCCTCACAGCACAGTGACATCTCCTAAGGGACCTTGGTTGGGCCTCACTGGCTTTTCTGGAAAAATGATGGGGTTGACTTGGCCTGGACAGTGGGTTAAGGAGATAATAGAAAAGGTGATAAAAATAGAGGTGGTTAAGCAAGGGCAAGGAAAAGAAGAGAAAGGATTTTGAGCCAGAAGAAAGGTAGATGGGTGGGGAAGGAGTAACAAAGTCACGAAGTGCTGAGGACAGGCAGTCAAAGGCTAATAGGGAGGCACACTTGCCCCATATATAGTGCAAGAGCTATTTCAGGATGCTCCGGGAGTTCCTGATGGTGCAAGAGCCATGTCCTGTCGGCACATATGTGTTAGGAGACCTCATGACGGTGCAGCTCACCCCTGCCCTAGACCCTGGACCCTGGTGTCCCCAGCAGGCACTGGGGTCACAGCTTCTAGCTTCGTTTCCTTCAAAAGGGATTCAATTCCTGATTTCACTTTGAAACCACACTACCTCCACGGCCACTGAGGCTGTGAGGTGCGTGGTAGCACCTGGCTCCCTGGTGGAGCAGGTGCCAGGGCCACGTGTGCTCAGCCTAATGTTGCCCACAGCTTCTGGCTGTCTCGGGTGCACCCATCTCCTGGGAGAACTGTCCTGGCCCGCTGCTCCACACAGAGCCAACAGTGTGCCCACGTGCAGGGACGCAGCTGAGCCTGGGGAGCTGCTGGGACAATTTGGCTCCTCCTGTATGAGGAGGAGAGCCCAAGGAAGAACCTGCTTTCCAGCAACAAGAAAATCTAGGGGAACCTCCCCCAAAACTGTATTGATATAAGACTAGAAGTAAGCCAGCAAACACTGAACAGCTTTCATGAGTGAAAAATGAATTTTCCAGTGTCTATTCATTGCAACATTACGTTTAACAAAATTGCAGTGCATGTCATACCCCAGCAGTGCATAGCGTTTTAATCCACCATAAATCCATGTAAAGTATGTCATCTGGAGCCTATGCATTTAGTGTGATGGAAAGTGGATTTTGGTGAAAATGGATTGAATAGCCCCAGTATAGCAAGACAGGATCATTTTGCCAAGAAAAGCTGTCTCTGCAATCTTGAAGGGCCTGAAGCACCCCAGCTTCCCTTTCTCAACCACCTCCTGGAGAGGGCAGAGAGCCCCTGCTACCACCATCCTGTTGAACCAGGGGAAATCCACAGCCTTATGCGGGTGGATCCTCCCCAGAACACGGGAGGCTCCTCAGGAAAGGTAAATACCTCTTGCCCGTCCCAACCTCCTCACCAGAGATGATCTTTAGAGGTTGTTTGTCCAAGTCTGGTTCTCCTCCTTTGAAATCAAACCCTTCCCTTCCCCCGGTGAGCTGTTGGCGAGCATCACCAACAGATGGAACAGGAAAGTCTAAAAAGGGAGAAACATCTGGAAAAAATGAAGGCCCAGTAGCTGAGGTGAAACTGCAGGGAGTAGAAACTACAAGAACAGGTCCAGCCATAAATCAAAGAATATGCTCGGCAAGTGATATCAAGTTCGGGAGACCTGTTTTCAGACATCAGGATGACATTACACTGAATGCTTGTTGCCATCCAATTCAGATGCTGTTACGTGTGGTGCAACTCTGGGAGGAGATTACTGAGAAGCGTCTGCGTGGAGTCACTGGAATTCAGGAAAGTCAAAATATTTTCATGCTGGGAAGCAGCACACGCCCCATGTGCTCTATACACTGGCTGGGAGAAATTAGAGGGGAAAAAAGAGGGAACCAACTGGGAGACAGAGTTTGTAAGAAGGTTTGAAGCGGAGAGATGTGCTTGCCAGCCCTCCCAGTGGGAGCAGGTGATCTATTACAAAAAGGTGGTGTGGTTTCAGGATTGGTTTCTTCTTCACTCCCTATACATCCCCACCTTTTATTTGGTGCTATACACTGAGCAGATGTTTTCACTGCACTGGAGTGGGGCCGTTCCCTGAGCGTTAGCCGATCACTTAGTGATGAAGGAGGCACGGGAATGGTTCAAGACGCTCTCCCCTACGTGCGTTACTTTGGGCTTGCTCAGGCGGTGCCCGCTCTGCCGCTGGGGAGGGGGAGCCCCAGCGCTCTCCCCCGGAGCGGGGCCTGCGAGCGCTGCCGATGCCGCTCCCGGGGGATGCGGTGCTGGGTATGGGCACTGACTCCAGCCTGCCGGGGGCTCCTCCCGCTAGACTCCTTCCATGCCCAAGGAGAAGAGGGCAACTCAGAGTGACAACGACTCCTTCCTGAACTGCCAGTCTGCAGGAGTGTGTCCTTTCCCTGACTGCAGGCAGAGCTCGGGAAAACCTTAAACCGCTAGCGTGGGTGCCAGGTGAAGGTGGGCGGTGGGGACACGTCCCTGCCTTACGTGCTGCCTCTGCTGCCAGCACGGTGTCCATTTTACTTAAGAGAGGCAGGCGAAGCTGTAGTTTAGAAGCAGGAATATAACAGACATGGAGCTATTTGGAGCAAATTTATTTAAAAAAAAAAGTAAAGTCCATCATGATGGATTTCCTAAATGAAATCCTGTCACGCTGTGAGAGGGAAATGAGGCTGCTAGGAGAAAAGTGTGATGGACCTGCAGATGAGGAGGGTGCCAAGAAAGCAGACTCCCCTTCCTAACATTGTTATTTTTATAGATTTCAAAACTTGAAACATTCTGTGTATCTTATAGCTGATTATATATAAACGCTTGTTGGTATTTATATATGCTACGCTTTTATTTCAAAGTCCTCTCTCCCCATACATTTGATAGTGTTTTCACCTTTATGGAGGTTCATTAAACTCGCTTCGCTGCAGGCTGCTTTGAAAGGCAGTAGATAATCTGCAGGCTGTTGACACCATAATACTGTGATGGTTTGCATGCCATTAAAATGGATCACAGAAATGTTCATCTATAGAACCTGAACTCAATACATTGTGTCAATATATAGTATAGATCCCTCAATCCATAGACTATTATGAAAATAGTGGATTAAGGAGCTGTTTGGGATCAGAGCATGCTCTATATGTAACAAAACAGTTTAGCTGAGATTAGTATTTATTACTCAACGCAAAAATTGATTTAAGGATTCGTAGATGCTGAAAGTATCACAGTTTGCATTTGATTACTAAATTACTGCCTTTTTGCCATACAAAATCTTGTTAAGACCTGAGAATAAAATAATCACTTTGTGTGAAAAGGCAAAAGCTGAATAACTGAAGTAAATCTGTTATTAATGAAAGTATTTTTAAACTTCATACTAATATAAAATATGGCATTTAGATGGTTTAAAATGCATTATATGAGAACATGCATCAAAAGAACATTCAGACTTCCGAAATAATAACTTGTAAAAGATTTTTTAAAAAAAAAGTTTGCAAGCTGTTACACAGATCAGTGTCAATTTAATCTAACCCAAAGCGAACTGGAAACCACAAGTATTTTGCCACACAATTTTCTTCTGTCAACAGTCTTTCTGAATTTTTCAGAAGGGGAGGTTTTATTGAACCGTGTGGTAAAGTTGAACTGAGTAAGATAGTGGCAGTTTTACAGGCTTATCTTTAATGCAACAGAAGGTTGTCAACAAGCCTTTTCGGTGACATCTCCACATGAGCATGGCGAGCAGATGATTTGAGGATTAGCAGGCTGCTGGACAGGTCAGCTGGCATCTTAAAAATCTCTTCTATAAAGGACCAAATCTGCAGCCAGAAGCTGTTTACTGGTTGGAAGGGGGAGGGAAACGGGGTTTGTTTAAAAGGCAGAGACCCTTGGGTTTGTTTGTGTGCCTGCCACAGATCGCTGTCTTTAAAGCTCGCTCTGTATACTGGAGAGCTGAACTCTGGCTGACGCTTGTTTTCAAGCGAACTAGTAGGCAAAGTAGAATTTCAGTAGCAAAGTGCCAACAAGAAAAGAAAAAAGTGTTTATAAAAATTGTATTATATTTACTGTAACAGAACCATTTTTTTCCAAGGTGGAATGTATTAGTACCAAACTTCAGTTATATTGCAAGTCATATTTTAAAAATTGTTTATCATTCTATTTTTAGTTTTTTTTTTTTTAAATCCTGTTATTGATAGTCCAGGTCCCTCTTGTACTTTACAGACGAGTTTGGATATTTCTGAGTGGAGGGTCAGACACTTCCATATCAAGCAAATAAAATTCCTGCAAGTGTGCCTGTGCTGGAGATTTCTCTTCCACGGACTATCCGTCAGCTGATAGTGTCTGTTAGTTTTCAGGTCCACCTCCTACATCTACACAGCCCCTGGACACGATGCCATGGTTTGTAAGCAGCTTATGAAACCCCGCGCAGAAGGGTGCGGCAAACGGAGCCGGCCCAAGGCATCCACAAAGGCATCGCTTTGGGAGCGCGCGAGCGGCATGTAGGGAAGACTATTGTACTTGCAGGCAATGATGCTCGTGCCCAGGGCAGTGCAGCGGGGACCAGGAAACCTTCATATTCTAAAAAGTGTCACCTGAATCAGCGTGAAAGAAAAGACAGACTTCTGGCAGCCTTTCAGTGCAGCTCTGAAAGAGCTGCCACAGTTGTGGCCAAAGAACTGGGGAACCGGCACTGGGAAACTGGAGGGGAAAATATCTAGAAAAACGCTGGTGAGCTTTGATGAGTTGATTTCCTTGCTCAGCTCTCTATCAGGCAACGTTTAAGGAGTGTCCAATTTTTCATCCACCCCTAAACTAAAGGTTTGTACAACTTAGCTTTTACTTCTCATTAGTTAAAAAGCCTTTTATAACTTAGCCCTGTGGTACTAGCAGTTTGGATTAGGTTGCTGCTAGCTTCAGAAGTTACGCTCCGCATTGATATAAAAATAAATGAAAGAAACATTTAAAGACATCTTAGAGCAGTTAAGTCTAGCCTGCCGACCTACCACTCTAACAGACTTCCCATCATTTTATATGTTTCTAAATTCCTTACATAAAAGACAGTAGTCCATTATCTTTTAATGCCGAAAGGAAAAAAAATAGAAAAAGAAAACCAGAAAACAGAGCTTTGACTCATTTCTAGTAAGAGATTTTTTTATCTAGTAAATTTGCCAAGATCAAAAAGGTAAGAATATATGTTCTGAATATAGTGGATACTCAGAATATATTATTCTGTTTATAGTCTCTGAAACATCATTTAGATGCTACTGCTTTCCATCATGTCAGAAAGCAGCATATCTCAAAAGAAAGTAGTTTTCCAAAGACCATTAAGCATACAAAGGCTCCCGTCACTTCAGTGAGGGCATTTTCTTATTTTTATAAAGGGAACAGAAGGATTTGGCAAGTGTGGTAAGATTTTGTGAATGTTTGCGATGTGAGAAACACCAAGTGAAATGATTTTGCTTTCCTCAAATAACCCGGCTGCCCATGTGTCCCAGCAAGAAACAGACTTTTCATCAGATGAATACCGGGACACAATCACGTTATACCCCCGTCCTCAAGCTGTTCACAGGCCGTTCCCGCTGGCAGCAGAACTCCCTCGGACCCAGGCTGGAGTGGGCTCCAGCCCCTGGGAAGGCCTGCAGTACCTTGCAAATGAGCAGAAGCGCTTTGCATGCCGCTTTCTGTCTTGGCTAGGATTTTAAAGACTAAATTTTCCTTTCCCCTCTTTGTATGAATTAGAATTGTTGAATTGTGTTGTTTTTTTTTTTTTTTTGTGTGTGTGTGTTCGTTTCGTTGGGCCGGAGAGGTAAAAGTGTGGGGCGGCCCCCTCACTGACTCATCTCTGCTCAGTGCCACTCGCCACAGCAGAACCAAGCCGCGAGCTCTCCAAAGACCTCCGTGTGGACAAGGCAGACGTAAATTTAGTGCTGGTCCCAGATCCTGAATTGAAGGGTCTGCTGACTTTGTCATCCACCTTCTTCAGGCCCAACAGGTACACACAGCCCCTGCAACTCTGTAGCCCCGCAGTGACCAATGTTAGAGCAGTGCGTTGGAAATACTCTTTCCATTTACCCTTCAGTTTTGTGACTGATGTGGCATGAAAAGTAGTAGTTGTCACAATGATTTTAATGACATGGGAACATTTTCTGCCACCAACTACTCCAGAATCATCAGTCATTTCACAGAGATCGCCATATGGTTATCACATGGCAGAAAATTTGTTCTCTGACAATTTGGGCTACTTTTGGATCAGCCAAGGACTGAAAAACTTCCCACCTTAGAGTCCAGCCATGGAGAGCAACCTACAACCTAAATGCAAGTAGAGGGATGCTAGCAGATGAAGAAACGTGCCAGCTAGCCACCTCCTGTATCTCACATCTTCTTTACAGGGAAAAGAGAGTTGTGCTTTAACTAAAGCAACGCAGAAACTTGGTTTCAGGTGGCTTTGCATCAGTTGTGGTTATAAATGACCTACTGCTACCTGCAGCACCTCCTGAACTGCCTGGTGACTTGAGAGAGAGGATCATTCAATTGCTCCCAAAGATCTTCAGTTGAAATCGGCTGGTTTAAGTAGGAGATCTTGGCTAACCTACCATGCTTGAACTGAAATGATTTCAGGATGGTCTCATGAACATTTCAGCCTGTAGATCTAACAGGAATATAGTCTCTGACATACCACCTTTGGGAGTGCCGCCCCACAGGACACAGCCACAACTGGAAGAGGACCCAGGTTTCAGTATCCAGGTAAAGCAACATTGGTTTTACCAATTTAACAAATGGTTAAACGGTCTCAAAGGGAGAATATTTACCTATATACCTATTGGACTAACAAACTGGATCGGCAGACCCATATTTCCCCCTGTGCTAATAATCCAACTAACTATAAAGGAAACTTGGCTAACAAAGTACACCACAGTTGCAGAATAAGCCCACTGCCCAGTTAGACTTGACAAAAATACTTTTGACAAGGAGGTGTAATTCATTGTTTAGAATCACTGAAATGTATTTTATAACTGTTATTCTCTGGCATTCAACCCAGAGGAGTAGCTGGGCTGCTCATCCAGCTGCTGCTGAAGGCGTAGAGAATCCACTGTAGATGCAGAAGGGCTGAACATAAGACATAAAAGATTTTGTGAAATTTTTGAATATGTTTATATCATGCAGGAGTTCCCTATATATATATATATGTCACATAAGCCTGGTATTTCCTATTTATATTTATAGTTTCACTTTCCTAATGTCAATCCATTCACATAATTCCATCTCAGACCTTGTTTTTTCCTTCGAAAACTCACTGCCATATGGAGGAAACATTAAAATTATTGGATACAAAGTAAAAACAAAAGCAGCTTAGTGTTAGCGCAAGAGGCTTAAATCGAGACAATTAAACCTAAACTGAAAGTAAAAATTACAAATAATTTTGGCCAGTAGATATATACCATATACCACACGGAAAGTCATTATCATCCATAGCGGAAGCACAGTCTTCAAAAAACATCATCATCTTCAGAAATACTGAAATAAACTTCCAAGAGCAATCTGTGTGCTAAGCATACAAGAAAAATCTCCAGCAAGAGTATTTTTGAGAAGAGGCTGCCCTGCCTTCCAGAGTTTCACCAGGGGACAGCGCACTGCTACACAACCAAGTGATTTTCTTTGACTACCATTTCATGAAGAAGGTCATGTGGTGTTTTCAGTACGGATGGGACCCAGGATAGTTCTTCTGCAGCCCAGCTTTCCTCTTCTGTTTGTTATTTTAATGCTGTGATTTATAAATCCAACAAAAACATTCAATAAATCCTTTGCACCAATAAAATTATTTTAATACAATTTAAACTTTGCATCATCTTAAGTTTTGAAATTATCCTAGTTCCTTTTCCCTTTCATTCCAGCCAATTTAGATTTTCCTTTTGAGCTTAACTGCAGTCAATACAGCTCTTTTATTGACTCCTGTAAACTTTCAAAGATGATATTTGTTTGTTCCTCCATGAACAACTTCTGGTGTGACTAGCCCTGACTTAGACCAATTTCTGCTATATACTGTGTATGAACTAGTAGTGTTGCAACTTTCCCTATAATTGCTCAGGCCATGAGATTCAAAGTTGATCAAAAGTGCAAGAGGGAGTATTTGTCTTAGCTGTCATCTATTTGTAGCCCTAGAACTCTAATGTTTTTCACGCAATTTCTGTTTCCCATTTATCCCCTTTATCTTTGGCAGTGTTTTCACTGATGACTCCAAGGCTACAATTTTCTCTTCCCGGTCCTGCACAGAGATGGCCCATCAGACTGTCTCTGGCTGTAGGGGCTCCTGCTGGATATTTGTTTCTTTGGACATTGTGCACTGGGACTCGTCTTACAGCACGCAGAAGTGCATTTCTGCATCAAATTACATGGCAGGTGGCTTGCTGAGGTTATTTTACCAGCAATCCTTTGAAGTGTCAGGGATGAGTGGGACAGGAGTCAGTGTCCTGTCCAACAAAACACTGAGATTGCAAGTTCTGTCCCATTCTGTGCAGCAACTGTCTTCACAAACCTCTGTCTGTAAAGCACTTTTGAAAGACAAAGATAGACATATTAACCCTAAAATAATCTACTGGTCAAGAAAATCCCTAGGGATTTAGAATCACGTTCCTAATCTGCCTAAATTTGTCTGCCTGTCTTGCTTTCTTCAGAAATTCTGTTCTGGATCTAAGTTGTCTCTTCCAGCAAAAACCCTTGCTTGAAACTGGTAACAGACTGACAGAGAAGACTTGGGTTTAATAAACCAGCATTGTCCTGGTACATTAATCAATTCTTTGTTTGGGCTTTGCCCGCCTGGGTCTGGATATTGTCCTTCTTGAAGGGATGGAAGCTTCTTTCTTTTTCCTCTCCGCAATTTTTGTCCAGAGTTACTACGGTCACTCTGCTTTCTGGGATAAACAGTAAATTTAAGGCCACCCGCTGCTTCCCTTTGCCTTGCCCTCCACCTGCCTCGGGGCTGCACTGATCCGACATTATGCAGCAGGAGAACACTCATAATTGTGTGATTTAGCTCTGTTGCTGTCACTACAGCCTGCAGACAGCAGGAAAAGGGCACAGAACAAAACATCCATTTCTTCTCAGCTGTCTCACTAGCCTTGCTGCAATGGGCAGAGATGGGCAGTTTCCAGGTGAAGAGCAGTTAGGACTCCTTGTGTGAACCTGCAGAAAGAAGTAGGAAACAGGTCTGACCTTCCGATTGCTCCATTTTGTAGCTCCTAAGCAAGGCTGGAGAAGAATGTCCCAACCCTACTGCTTCTTGTATCCTCAGGCCACAAAGGGAGAACGCGGGCCTCCCCACCAGCCCACCGACTTCCTCAGCAATATCCCAGAGCGACTCATTCCTAGTGCACGCAATAAGCGGGAGCGGAACACGGCCCACCTGCCAACTTCCAGGGGATGGGAAGCTTGCTCGACTTCAGAAATGCCGAAGGCAAGCAGAGGCTGGACTGTGTACATGGGCATGCACGTCCTCTTGGGAAGTCACTACGTGCGCTTCTTCCTCACATAGAATAAACCGACCTGGCTACGACTATGATTTTACATACCTCAACTGAATAGTAGCTGTGAATAAATCAAAAGATACTCATGGAAAGCTGGGAAAAATACCAGAAAGAATGTATTCTCTACCTTAATAATTTCCCCCAAATACAGAAGAAAATTAAAAATAAATCAATAAATCTACCGTCTTCTTGACTTGATATGATCAAAGAAAAAGAAAAAAAAAAACAACAACCCACAACAACCCCAAAACCAAACCCAAAACCCAAGCCAAAGTAAACCTTGCACCAGCAGTAGCAAAACAACGGTTGTGCCAAACTGTTCAAAAATGAGGACTTGACACTATTGAAAGTACAAAGCTGGGAAACTGCATTCGGCCCGTCTCACCACCCAGGCTGGCCAGCCTTTCAGGACACTCTGTGGGGCTCCCTCGGAAGCATCCCTTTTCTAGTGAACTTGGAAAAACTGTTTGAAGGTATCAGAGCGGGTGCCCCAGTGAGAACATTTCATCCTTATAAAGCAAGGCTGTCTATCTGAAATAAAGTTAATTCTAAAGGACCCTTGCTAGCTGTGAGCCCATTCCAGCCACAGGAGACACATTTTTAACATCTTCACAGATAAATTGTTTGTATGGTTACTATTACTGTTTTTTGCCTTGATTTTTGGCTGCCTACTTCCAGAAACTTTAAAATTAGCATACACATGTAAAGATATAATGTTAAGGATAAGCCCCCCCAGCAGTGTGCTTTGGTAACTCTTCCCATTATCCCCTTAACTCTGCTCCTGCACTGTTTGAGTTCATACGTGCTGTGGCCAGCAGGTGATGCTAAAATACCTCTGGGGGAAAGAAGAATTTAAACTGCATTTTTATTGGAAGTGCTGGAATCCTGCGAAGCAGCAAGAACGTGCCATCACCCAAACGTGACAGGTTTCATTTGTAATCATCTGGCATATCTGATTGACAAGCAGTTAACTACCCTCATCTCACCAACAGTGAGTTCCAGATGTTTCAAATAAGAAGAAAGAAAATGCATGATGGCAGCTATACAATAATCAACGATAAATTAAGTCTTTCAGTCCCTGAAGATTTATGCTGTAGTCTGAAGTGTCATACACTTGTGTACGTGCATGTGCCCAAAGTCAATATATGAGGTAATAGGAGAAACATTTCAGGAGTCAGCTTTATGTAGATACATAAATAAGTAGATTGCTATTAACTGTCTGGCATAAGGAAAAACAGCAGGATACTGAGAATAAAAAATGAAATTAGAGGTGAATTGTAGGAAACTATATTTGGGAGAAGACTAGAACATCTCTGCATCTTCTTTCTTATTAAAAAATACTTAGTTGTGATGAGCTCCAAGAGCAAGAGTTGGGACTATTATCAGAAGTGACAGCTTTTGGAGGAACAGTAATTGAAAGGCAAAAAGGGATGTAAACAGAGAGATGAAATTGTTCTTTGCAGAACATGCATCATTCTCTAAATGATGATTAGTAATTAATCAAAGGGAGCAAGCAGGGATGTGAGAGAGCTAGCTTGGATGAACAGATCATTTCAGAAGCAGTATCTCTAAAGAAAAATTATGAAGAGGCAATAAACCTGCCCCCAGAAATGAAGCTGTTGCCCAAATTGGTAAGGCACAGAAAGAGGACAGTATGTAACTTCATAGCATAAAGTCATGGTCATGTGTATCCCACACCAGCTAAGCTTATCAAAGTTCTAGCTCATACAATTTGACATTTGGGGTAGCTGGAGCAGGGAAACTAAATCCAACACTGCAGTAACATTCAATTATAAGCTGGAGCAGGGAAACTAAATCCAACACTGCAGTAACATTCAATTATAACAACAACAACGGACAATGTTTATCAACCATCAAACACAGAAACTTCTCCCAGCTGTTAAGGATTTACTGTACTTTCATCTGACTTATTCCTTAGCTGTAAAAGTCAAGATCTCTATCAGCCCAGTAACAATAATTCACGAACCTGTTTTTATTGATTGTGCATGGCTAACGTAGTCAGGATTGGCTACAGCACTCCCCCCCGCCCCCAGCAATCCCATAAAGCTTTGCAGAAATACTTGGCCACAATTTCAAACTCTACTGACCCACATCAGATACACCAAAACTCCACCATTCCCTTTCAAGGTCCCTCACTCCTCCCTTACCTTGGCTGAAGTACAGATGTTGTCCAGCCTACTTTTCTTATTTTAGAGATTGGTATTTTTGCCTTTACTAGCATTAGTAAAATGGTGTTTCTCATCCACATTTCATGTTTTTGATTTGTATGTCAGTTCAAACAGGACTTGATTTGTGTTTCCTGTCCCTTCAAACTGGTTATTCAGATCAGTGTAACTCTGAGCGCCTCAGACGTCTGCCTGAATTCCATCCTGTTCCACCCTCTCTTCCTCACTTCTCTTCCAGACTTACTTTTCCTGAAGAAAATACAGGTACCACCCACGACAGGACTAAAGTATCCACTGAAAACATTTTTCAGGCAATCGCAGAGAAACTCTAGTTACCTTCCTTCCACCTCAGTATCCAACAACCAGACAGCTCACCTAGTCCTTCTCACCACCCCACACAAGACAGGCTTTCTCCTCCATCCACAAATATTGATGGATCTATGTGCGATACCATCACTCTGAATGTCTCAAGACAGTAAGTGGCGTTACAGAAACACAGGAATACACCTACACGTTCCACAATGCTGCCTATACCTTTGTGCTTGCTGCTACCTGTAACCACACATATTCTGGGTAGCTGTTCAAACACAAAAGGATTGTGCTATTTGCAAGAGCTAGGTAGGGTAATCGCTGCTCTTAACCCTCTGTCTTTCCCATGAGTGCGGAAACATAAGGAAATCTGTTTTCAAGCAATCCTAATGCAAAAATGCACAATGAGAGAAAGGTAAGCAGCAAGCAGGAGATTGCACTAACGACCTCAGCCGTTCTCAGTCATCCCTCACTGCCCTTTACCTGAAAATGACACAAAAAGCATTAAGATATTGTCCGTGACTAGCTCACAGTCAACTAATATTTGTGATATGGTTGCAAGACTCCAGCAAAGCAGCTGAGGGCACACACAATGTATGACAGCAAAAATCTAAGAACTCCTACGGCCGTTCAAACACAGCTAAGCATTTCAGTAATAAGTGAGGCTACCAGGCTAAAGATGGACCCAGTAGCTTGCCACAAGATACAGCTTGCCATAAAGCTACTTTTTTATTTCTTCTTTCTTAAAGAAAACCAAACCAAAACACTAACTCCCATATCATGTTTTCAAAACATGATTTGGACTGAGGATAACTTTCAGACTAAATTTGGCAATGATGGTCACTTTTTCAGACTCTGAAGAACCAGTTTTAAAAGTATTTACCAGCCACCAAAAAAACTGACACTGGCCTGAAGTGTTATATTTTGTCTAAATTTGCTCTATCTTCATGCAGCTCAGCAATTTGTTCCTACCTCTTAACCCTCCTATTAATTTACATTTTCTCAGATATCTGTGCAGTAAGTGCATTTTAAGAAAACATCTGGTAGTATAGAAAGATTTTTGAAGAGGCCAGTGTTTTGAAGTTTAGACAAAAACCCAGGCCTCCCAACAGATCTGAAGAACAGATACGGTACACAGTATAACATTTGGATGCCCTAACACACACCAGAAGCCTAAATGCTAAAAAAACTTTTTAAATTATCTGAGGCAATAATGGGTTTCAAGGGAGGGGACAACTTCAGGATAGCTCTTCTGTAAAATCTGTGATGTATTAAACTTTCTGGATTGTCTCAAGTACTGCACACTGAAACCTAACCATTTCAAATTCCAAAGCAGCTGCAGTTATTACAAGGCAAGGCTGCTTGGAAAATTGTGTATGCAGTAGGTTTAGATTCCAGAAGATAATGACACACTCCACAAACTGCCTTTAAAGGTGAAAATAAGATCCTTGAGAAGCTCTCATGACTTGTTAACTAGTCTGTAGAAAAAAAAGGGAAATAGGCCCATCAGTTTCAAACCCACATACATACCACATGGCTACTTTTCACATCTATTAATCTGATTTTTAAACAGCCGTTGTAAATACATCACAAAAATCTGTTTTCATATCACTACACTGAAAATCTTGAGCACCTATTATAGTCATATTTCAGTAACAGACAACTGATTCATGTTTCACAAACTAAGCATTCCCATGTGTTTAATAACCATGGATGAGCAGTGACTATATATACAGTAGGTCATCACAAAACCAGGGGTATTAAGAACATTCAATTTTATACTTTTTAAATTTAAATCAAGAGTCACACTACAGCTCACTGCATTAGTAAGAACAAACGCTTACCACACTCACCCTTCTACTGTTTTGAACATAAAACATGGAAGATTTATCTGAAATCAGCATTTCCTAGTGACTGCACGTGGGGAGGGGCACAAGAACAAACCTGTCCACAACATCTGAACAGAGCTGTGGTTGGGGATAGGTAGAGCATGAGAGTGGTGTGGCTCATCTGGGAAGGGCTGTGGAGCACAGTGATTGAGGAAGTGTCACCTGAAGCCTTTTTACATGTCAACTTTCAGGAGGTTAATAATGACAAGTTACCTTAACCTATTTTTAATTGGGCTCAATATTCAAGCATCATTAGGTTAAGGTCTTTTAGAAAAGTAAATCAATAAGAATAAAAAACCCCAACCTTATGAATGGCAATTGGTACATGAAGTTTTATCAGGCTTGTGAAAACATGCCAAAAGCCAAATGGTATTATGAGTCTAAAAATTACCGAACAAGATATGAACAAAAATACTTCATTTAAAAAAAAAGCAAATATAGGTTTAATGCTAGTCATCCAAAATCGACATTAGTGTTTTAATATAAGGCAAAAATAGTAATTTTATTTTTTAACCTAGATTAAGTACAATCAGCAATAATTGCTGTATAGAATATGCATCATTGAGATCTAAAAGCAAGATCAGCAGAGAATGCTAACTCACACATTATAAGATTTCCTCAACATACTGACAATTCCATAGCAGTCTCTGAAAACTGGATTAAGGACTGGATTAATGCTGCGCAGTGGTTTTGTTAAATGTGTGTGTAATTTAATTCTCATGCGCCACAATCACATTTCTGTGTTATAGCCATGTAGCACAAATAATATTTCTTGCAGCTCTAAGGGTGTATCAATATACATTAAACCATAGAAAATGCCATAAAATATTCTATGCAGTCTTTAAGCATCCATCTTCAATATAATTGTATTTACATATTTTTATGAACTTATAATATGTAATAAGCCACTGAAGACATTTTTACAATATTTATTAGATTATGAATTTATAAATTCAAGGACTGAGAGGCACATAGTTTAAAAGGCCAAGAACACCAAAACTAATGAAGTCACAGAAATCAGAATATTTATGGACATAACACCAGTAAAAAATAAAAATCACATCCAAACTAAAAGCAACACTTCTTTTAAGAGTCATCCTTCAAAGTTAGCGTAATAAAAAGTTCTCATTTCCCTCAAAGAAAAATAATTCATCCCACCTACCAAGCTAGAAAAACCTATTTACAGTTGTACTTTGATCAGAAGTATCATTAAGTTCTGTAATACAGCCACTTCTACTCTGCCATTAGAATTTAACATTTCTTTTGAAGTATAGTTGTATTTACAAATGCATAAATATCATAACTCTGATCTTCATTAAGATCTGAATGAAAACAGGTTGTTAAGTCACAATACAAACGTGTTAGTGGAAAAAGTAGCTGCATATTCAGTATCATTCTCAAAGAATAGGAAGCCAATACTTCTGATAAAGCTCAAGTTCATCAACTAGACAAGGTCTTTAAGTCACGTTAATGAAGATTAAACCTCTTCTGTGTTAATTCTTTACATTGGTTTCTTCAGTCAACTTTCACCACGCTGTATATTTTGGTTACAAACCAAAAGCATGCAAAGAATCCAATTGTACCTAAAAAAAAAAAAGTTACACGTTAGGAGAACTGACACAGGAAACACCAATTTCTATCTGTAGTTCATAAATCAGGACATACACATATGCAATCTGCTATCTTTAGTCTTCAGTACATCCATCAGATCAGATAATGGAAAGTTACAGACAGTACCTGGTCTTTATAGGCCTCAACTACCATATAAGGTATAATTATTTTCACAATCATAGAGCTGATCATTTGGAAGACTCTCGTTTTAAGATGCTTCTGTGTTACTTCTCTTCCTACATATTTTTCTTTGTTGTTTCATTATTCCCCAGTCCAACTCCTTCACATTGCTCCACTTCACCCTTCTTCAGTGACTAGTCAGACACACACTTTACCTGATCTGCCCAGCTGGTCAGAATATTGTTGTTAAATTTAATAAACCAATTAGATTGACAACATCAAAAGGAGTTCCCATTTCTTAGTTATACTTTAACGTCTTGGAAAATTAAAGCACTACCTTTATTTCTGTGTAAATCAAGTTAATACAAATTTCAAAGCATAGCGTAGTTACTACGCAACTTGTACCTCCTATTGAAAACACGTGCTGCATACCTTAAAAATAAACGCTTCTGAAATACTAAAGGCAGTCAAAAGGTATTAGCAAACTTGAACTGAAATTTAAGGATGAAGACTGTTTCCCTGATAACTTATAATCCTTTTAGCTCAACAAAAATAGCTGCATCCCTTGTCTTTGTGAACCAATGGAAGTTTTTAACAAAAATATTCTTTTGAATGCAAAATAGTTAAAATAGTTGGGCTTTGTTAATCTAACTGGATTACTTCAAAATGCAGCCTTAATCAGAACGATAATGGACTAAACAGCAGCTCAGAACACCTGTTACAGGAACCTTCATTTCCCACAAAAACTAGGACAGAAAAAAAGCCCTGAAGATTGTCTGATTTTTGCCTGAGTACCTCTTCTAAAATCATAGCCTTAACTTATGCAAGAACCAAGTAAGTTCTTTAAAGAAAAAAAAATCGCCTTTATTTTAGATCTGATAAGAGGCACGACAAAAGTTGTGTGCTAACTCACTCACTATACAAGCTTGGAAGGAACCATGAACAGTATCACGGTAATTTTTTTTTTTTCCTTCACGCTTGCTAAACTACTGATGTTTAACTGACTCATTTACTATGATACGTAGCTGTGGTCCCAGCTGTGAATCAAAGATTTGTCATGTAGCTCCCGGTATTTTGCCTGCTGAGTCTGATCAATGACCTGGAATGCAGTATGCATGCAAGTGCCTGAAGCATGTGTTACACTGACATAGCAGCAGGGCACCGTCAAAACCCTTCCCGATACTGACGATTTTTAACAGATGAGTAAGCAGCAACAGAATAGTTTTGATATGACAATTATGATTTTCTCTTTTTAGCTTCTTTATCATCCTGACACAAGAAGTCAGTTGCCTTTAGGAGCAGTTTTTGCTAAATTGCTAATATGCTATTTTCGTTTAAGAAACTGGAGAGCTGCCTGTCCCTTTACCCTGCCTCTAACTTTTTCTGTAAAACCTTATCTCAAAGCACTTCAGTAAATCTCAGAGAACTGAGCATATCCACCTTTGAATGTTTATCAACCTAAATGGACAAAATTATTCTTAAATCTTAAGAAATATGACTATTCCCTCAAATTAAAGGATATTTTGCACTTAATCTTGTGGGAAGTAGATAAAAAAAAATCATTAAGCATATGATGTTTCAAAATTCTGTTTGGTTAACTTCACGTGTATTCTCCCTTAATTTCAATATAGAAACTGCAAATTTCAGAAAACAAAAGCATACAAACTCTGAAAGCTTAGTTAAGTTGCACAGCATAACTCACATGTCCACTGTCCCAATTACATACAAAGGACTACCACAGAAAGCATCTCAAGGGGTCCGAGAGTAAACCACCTCTTCTTTCCATGCTTGTGAACCTACCCTGAAAAGGACTCCCCAGATTTGCTGGCAGGCGCTGCACTAGTCAATTGAAAGTGAACATGTGAGCAAAGGAAAAGGGAGATGCACTGGACACATCTTAATGCCTCTAGATGATGTCACGCGACATGACTGACTTGAAAGAATAAGGGCAAAAGATGGAAATTATATGGGTACCTTATGTGCTGAAAGGCAGCTAAGCCAAGTCTCAGCATAGAAAATTTACTGTAAATGCCCTTTATCTTGAATGTGTGTGCTCCAGAATTACTGTATGCATCCAAAGTAAACAGACTGAACAAAGGAGACAGGGTAAACACAATTCTGGTTTTGGCCAAAACCGTTTACTATTAAAGGCAGACATGCTGGATATCTATTGGAAAAGCTAGTGAAACTAAATTAATTGACTTTACATTTATGTAAAGCCTAATTATTTTTTCATGCCATTTTGTAAGTTTGCACCATATTTAAAATTAAAACTACATACCGCAGTAAACATTCATTTCTAGTTGAATAACCATGCATTCTTAAATTCTTCAGTTCAATGACACTATTAGTAAACTCAAATGACAAATAAAGGTTAAGAGAAAGGCAGGGCAAGAAATAAGATGGAGAGAGAAAGGGAGGCAGAATCTCTGATCTACACATTCAAAATTGCTTCCTAACCAGTACACAAAATATAAATAAAAGTAGAGATGATGTGTAACTTACAAAACACCCGCAAGCAATGCCAAAACACATTAGACTGACTTAAAAAGGATGGAAGATAAAACTAACCACTTTTGGAACACAGCTTGATCACTTTTCAAAGAGATTATATAATGTACTCAAGTCCCATTCCCTCCTTTTAACAGGCAATGACCCAAGAAACTCCTTGCAGGCTCTTGCTCCTCTTCATCATCATCTGCATTCAGTCGTGGTGCACAAACTACTTCAATATTTCCTAAGCTGAAGTGGCAAATGTCTTTGAAATTAATATTTGGTTACGCTTAAAATGAACACCATTCTCAAATGTCAGTTCCTTTCCCACTAGATTTTTTTTTTCTCCTACGTTAAGTGGAAATGAAAATTCTACTTATAGTTCTAGTGAGATCCGTATTAAAAGCTCTGATGACAAGCCATTTGTGTTCTAGCAGGCCTCAAAATATAGCATTTATAGCTGTATACATAAATCCATATCAAAGCCTCCCGGACAACCAGGGGATCAGGCCCAGACAGCACGGGTTCATCGAAGGCAGGTCCTGCTTGACCAACCTGATCTCCTTCTATGACCAGGTGACCTGCCTCGTGGATGAGGGACAGGCTGTGGATGTGGTGTACCTGGACTTCAGCAAAGCCTTTGACACTGTCTCCCACGGCATTCTCCTAGAGAAGCTGGCGGCTCATGGCCTAGACAGGTACACTCTTCGCTGGGTAAGAAACTGGCTGGACGGCCGAGCCCAGAGAGCTGTGGTGAATGGAGTTAAATCCAGTTGGCGGCCGGTCACCAGTGGTGTTCCCCAGGGCTCAGTTTTGGGGCCAGTGTTGTTCAATATCTTTATCAACGATCTGGATGAGGGGATCGAGTGCTCCCTCAGTAAGTTTGCAGATGACACCAAGCTGGGCGGGAGTGTTGATCTGCTGGAGGGCAGGAAGGCTCTGCAGAGGGACCTGGACAGGCTGGATCGATGGGCCGAGGCCAACTGCATGAGGTTCAACAAGGCCAAGTGCCGGGTCCTGCACTTCGGCCACAACAACCCCAGGCAACGCTACAGGCTTGGGGAAGAGTGGCTGGAAAGCTGCCCAGAGGAAAAGGACCTGGGGGTGCTGGTTGACAGCCGGCTGAACATGAGCCGGCAGTGTGCCCAGGTGGCCAAGAAGGCCAACGGCATCCTGGCCTGTATCAGAAATAGTGTGGCCAGCAGGAGCAGGGAGGTGATCGTGCCCCTGTACTCGGCACTGGTGAGGCCGCACCTCGAATCCTGTGTTCAGTTTTGGGCCCCTCACTACAAGAAGGACATTGAGGTGCTGGAGCGTGTCCAGAGAAGGGCAACGAAGCTGGTGAAGGGCCTGGAGCACAAGTCTTATGAAGAGTGGCTGAGGGAACTGGGACTGTTTAGCCTGGAGAAGAGGAGGCTGAGGGGAGACCTCATCGTGCTCTACAACTACCTGAGAGGAGGTTGTAGTGAGGTGGGGGTTGGTCTCTTCTGCCAAGTAACTAGTGATAGCACAAGAGTAAATGGCCTCAAGTTGCACCAAGGGAGGTTTAGATTGGACATTAGGAAAAAATTCTTTACTGAAAGAGTGGTCAGGCCTTGGAACAGGCTGCCCAGGGAAGTGGTGGAGTCACCATCCCTGGAGGTATTTAAAAGACGTGTAGATGAGGTGCTTAGGGGCATGGTTTAGTGGGCATGGTGGTGTTGGGTTGATGGTTGGACTTAATGATCTTAGAGGTCTTTTCCAACCTTAATGATTCTATGATTCTATGAATCATTAAACTTATTCATAAACATGGAGCTTGAATCATTTAAAGCATCGATCCGTTTAAAGTACTTTAAAAAAAAATATTGTTTTGTAGAGTTAGGTCCACAAAGACTGATTACATTCTGCTGGAAAAGAATTTAGTATTTTTAAGATTTTTGGGGAGTTAGTGGTTGCTGCATTCTTGCATAAGAGTTTGAAAGGAGACTTCTTGCATCTTTCACTGCCATTCCTGCACCCCAAACAAGGGATAAGTGTGTCTTACTGAAGATTCCTTTTCAGTACTGAGGATGACAAAGGAAGGTTTTGTCACCTCATCTCACTTCCTGAAGAGGAAATTGAAGTGCAGCACCTAAGACAAGTGCTTTTCCAAAAGCTCACACTGAAGATGACAGGGTTCTGACACCATCAGAAAAAGGTTAAGTTCTGTCTGCTTCCCCTGCCACTTCAATGCAATTGGGAAAGAAGGTAAAGAATTTCCAGAGGAGAGCAAATGAAAAAAAAAAAAAGTAAAAAACCCAAAAAAGTATTCTCTGTCAACTTTTACTCCTCTCTCTTCCTTCCTCCTATTCCACAAAAGCTGCATTTTTTTCCTTAATTGACACTGTAACTTTAGACTTGTGTGTGATTTGAAGTGTGCTTCTCCAAAGACAACTAATTTAAAAAATTGCGTTTGTCACATGACTAACATAGGAATGAAATCTGGAGAAGTATTTATCACGTTTAAAGGCATGATATTTGAAGATCTAATTATAGGCCACACCTCAAATTAGCAGTAGTTTTGCCTCATCCTCACTTACTCTTTCACTAAAATTTATGATCAGAGAGTTGCAAAATGCTACAGAACTACCTGCAAAAAAAAAATCAAAGATTTTATATATAAATTTATGATCCTGTATCAAGATAAGTCTTGCCAAGGATTCTACTGTGCAAAGCTAAAGGTAGACTCAACATTTAAAATTAAGGTTCAATATACTTACCTGTGAAAAGGAAGAAGATCAAAACCATAATCATGGTATAACCGAAATATAAAATGGTGCTAGCTGTTCCTGTGATTTGCAGTTTAGAAAAAAAATAATGTATTGCATATATTAGGAAATAAACTGCAGTGAAACCACTAGTGAGAAATGAACGCCACTGCCAGTGATAGTCCTAGAAGGGGTGGGGGGAGGAAAAAAAAAAAGTATGAGTAGTATTCCATATACCTCTAATGCACTAACCCTATTACTGAAATGCAGAGCTACTATTTCTATTATTACTTTATCAGAAATTAAGTTTTTATCTACAGGAAAAAAACTATACATAATCAATATTGAGTTAACTACACCATTCACAATTAGAGATAAGAAACCTAAAGATCAGTATCAAATAGGCAAAAATCTAAAACCCCAAATAAGCCAGACCTACTATTGCCAGCCACAGAGATTTTCTTCCACGCCCTCCCCCACCCTAAGGTTAGGCATGTGCAAAAACGCACCTTGATTGAAAAAAGTTAATGGATTAGTTTAGCATCTTCAGAAAACAGGGAGTTAAGACTCTAAAGATGAGATATCTGACTTAGTGGTACTTGGTGCAGGGTTTTAGTATTTGTTACAAGTTTTGCCAAAAGTAGCCTGCTTCACTTCTGCTTCACTTTCTAAAGATATGATTTAAGGACATACAGTAACTGTGTTTATGTTGAATTCTGGAATACTTATTTCCAATTACAAAAGCCTTAAAATTTTTTGGAAGCATCCTTAAAACAGTATCAGGTATGAATACTGAAGAATATTTCTTACCTCTGCACATAGATGGAAGTAGCAGAGCAATATTGTGGCCTCAGAACATGTAATAACCAAAATAATGAATACCAGAAACAGGAAGCCAAACATGTAATACATCTGGTGAGACCTATAAAAGGGAGTTTAAAAAAAAAAAATTAAAATGGACACTGTGCTAGTATTATTTCTTCATATGCAATAATATCACCTTCATTTTAAGTATTCCCCTTCCTACTGAGGTACTGTCAGTTGTGTGGCCATACAATTGGGTAATTTGTTTTCTAACTGAAGAATAGGAGCCTCAGCAGCTCACTCTGAAAACAGTGAGAAAGCAAGCCCAAAGCACAGATCTTGTTGGGATTTTAGGTAAAGAACTGATTAGACATAATGAGTGAAATTACAGTTCCAGTGAAGTCAGCGTGACCTCTTCCACTGACTTCAGCAGAACTTGGATTTCAGCTCACATTTCAATCAAAGGGGCAGAGCTGCAAAATAACAAGAAATGTCAAATGCTGTAGCTGTCTATGTTCGGTAGAGGCACCTATTCAAGGTTCAGAAACAGTTTAACAAGATCCAATAACTAAATTGTGCCAGAAGGAAGACAAATTCCTCACAGTACATTAGTTTGTCAGTATGCTATGAGTTCACATCAGAATTCACTTACACTGGACTAGTCTTTGGTGCTTTGTTTTTTAAAAGAATTACCCTCTGGTGCTTTTATAAAGATTTCACAAAATTTGTTGTTTCTTTTTTCTCCCAATAGTAGTAGTACTTTTCTAGCTCAACAACTATAACAACAAAAAAAACTCAAGTCAATTTTAATATACTTACTACTCTTAAGTTATATACCATATCTCAGCTTCAGAGCTGCTTCCACATATGAAGTCAGAGGAGCAGCATGAGAAAACTAGCTATTTGAATATTGTAGGTCAGCTGTAAGTTACTAAGCATATCACAGCCACACACCTCGACAAGCAGAAGAGGCACTGAATATCTTCTAAACCACAAAACGTTAAAAAGATGTTAACATTTAAATTTTTATTGAACCAGTACCTGGTAACCCTGCATCACCAAAAATCAGTCAAAGCATCCTGAAGAAAAACTTTCACAAAAATAATTACCACCTTTTATGACTGAGAAAATTCAAATAGATCATGGTTAACTTACCAAATACTATTGAGAATAAAGAACAACTGTATAAAGATACATCCAAAAGGCAGAATCCCTCCCATGATAATGCCAGGTAATGGCTTTGTATAGAATGATTGCTCAGGAATCTGACGAGGAATTTGATTTGTGCGAACAGGATGTTCAATAGCCTTTAAACGATAATAAGAAATTGCTAAATAAATAACATGTCAAACTACAGCACCGCCTTTTTGCTTTCTTTTTGAAATGACTTGTGGCAAAAGTCTACTATTTGTTCTGAGCAGCGCATACCCAGCTATCACTACATCTGCTTTCACTACCAGCCTAGCTACCAACATTTCCTAGGCAAACAAGCTAAAAGACAGCTCTTATTGAAAACAAAGCCATAGATCTTTTGGACTTCCCTTTTTATGATTACCTACCTATAGTAATGGTTACAGAGCCTGAGCTGATTTCTCACTTTTCAGCTGGGGGGTAGCGATGGCGCAGACTCTTGCTTTCCCCTTCTAAAAATCCCTGTATGTTGTTTTTCAGGATTTACTCCAAGAATCACATTAGGGTAAACTTAACAAACTGAGAGGATTCAATCTGGCAATTAAATCCTAACTGAAGATGCATACATAGATCAGCACGGTGGGAGAAAAAATTTAAGGCAGATAAATGCATACTTTGCCATCTTTCCCTTTTCGTAAAGATTATATCAAGAGCATCAATAGGTACTTGCTAGTACTTGCTTTCTGGTTTGATTTTAACGTATTTGTGACACCTGTCACATCGCCTTATAGTTTACCAAATCCTCCTTTCTTAAAGGAACTGCCTCTGAACAACACAGGGCGATTTGCTGGAATTTCAACCTGGTTATCAGAAAAAACCCACTGAATTCAATTAAGAAAAATTGGATAACTACAATCAACTTTAAACGTGCCTTTTAAGATACTTAATTATTCTCTGAAGGTATTCCATGAGAGCTACAGAGAGCTGGAACTCTGGCTTTCTATACAGGAAAAAACACAAAAATATCTGAACACAAAAATATCTTTAAGTTTGTGGGGCACAGCAAACTACTTTTTAAGCAAAAATGGAAGAACTGATTTCACTATTTAAGAAGGTTTGGTCACCAGTGTCACAAAAAGCCCTCATATAAATAAGTAAAATTGGTCAGTTTAGGACTAAATCCCAATTAATATCTGCCAAGCAGTGATAACCATTTACAGAACACTTATGCAAAGAGATTTCACAAGATCTCTAGCAATTTGATCAGAAAATATCCTTCTAAAGACACAATGTAGAGGGCGGACAGGAAGAAAAAACATGGGGGAAAACCAGAAATGCTTAAGTTGCTTCCCCTTATGCTTGGCTGGATCAACTAAATTTTTTAACAATGTAAGAGATGCTAATTAAAATAAAGAATGCCCAAATCACTGCTTTATTTGCTGCAGTCACTCAATTAAATACAATGATAACCCTAATCATTGTGGAGAATTATCACCACCAACAACCAACTGAGTATCAAAGTCTTGGAATCCCAAGACCGGATATCTAATGCAGCTCTAAAGTAACTGAACAGGACTGGAGCTGACAATGCAACTGGCTTAGGTGCTACCTCAGTCATAGTCTATACAGTGAAAAACATATATGTGTGTATGTGTCTGCATATGTGTATACATACACTTACAAAACAATTTCTCAAAAACACTTACGTTTTTCTTAAAACCAAAATAGGCACCAATAAAAGTCAGCGGTACAGATATGCAAAACCAGAGTGCCAAAATAGCAACCAAAGTACCAAACGGAATAGCCGCTGAAGAGCCTTCTCCCCAGAGAATGAGGTTCATGATAAAAAAATCTGCAAATACAATTCTGAAAAATACATAACACACTTAAAGCATAGAAATACTCCTTAATATTTAATAACTTTAACAAAACAATAGCACTGTATTAAGATTTTAGTGAAAATCTCTGTTAAAATGAAATAACACACACAAAATATCAAAATGAAGAGGTCAAACAAGCAATTCTTTATTAATCTAGTGGGATTGAACTCCAGCAGGAGCTGACGTTCCAACTAAGCAATTTCAAATACATGCTTGTCTTAACTACACTTCAGGGTAAGACTGCTTGCTGTGATTAAGTAGCAAAACTTATCACAGTGGTTATACAGTATATGACACTATGTAAGGCCAACTACGTGTGGTTAGAGAAACAGCTTAGACAGTAAAAGAAAGCAATGAAGAAGTGTGCCTGTCTAAAACTTACTACTATCATAATGCTCCTTCTTAATCAACCTTTTCATGTGGTGAAAGTAAACAAATGCTTACTAAAAAAAAATTATATCTAAGGATAATATGCCACTAACATATTAATCTTTATCAAACACGCTGTGATATTCTTGTAGCTTCTGGAATAAAGGGACGATGTAATAGGATTTACTTGTATAGCTGAAACTTAAAAATTAGCTATGCATGTCAGAGAAGTGCAATTTAATTCTTTTAATCATGGCGATATTCTCAACTTACCCAGGACAAAGGAATGATGTCAGCAGGACATTTGTTTTCCATTTCTCACCTCCAAATGCTGTATTAAAACATTTTACAGTCATCAAAACATGCATTAAACTCACAACTATTAATTTTCCAGTCCATTTACCTGTTATACTTAGCTTGCACATACTCAAATAATGTGCTATCATGCCCAAGTTTAAAACAGTAAACTAAATCTTTAGTAATAAAACTAAATTCCCTCGTCATATTGCTTAATCATGGAGCTTCAAAGCAAAGCCTCAAAGCAAGGTCAGGAAAAGTATCCCAACTAAATAAACTGGGTCGCTGACCACTTTATCTGTTAAAAGGAGGAAGCAGATTTGCAGTACTTTTTAAGTGATTAAAAAACAGTTTAGATCTGGAGTAATTAAGAAGTTTAAGCTTTCTAGCAGCATTTGACTGTAGGTTTCAGTAGGAAAAAATATATAAATACATGAAAAGCAAGCTTAACAGTTTTCTTGAAATAATTCTTGCCTTAGAAGAAAATCAGGGCTAACACACTTACAGGAAATAGTGATGGTCTCGTAATAGCATTAAGCAGTGATGATACCAAAAGACCAAAGATAGCTTTATTAAGAAAATCTTTATGAATTTGCACTATGTTGATAAAAATTATAGTCAGTATACTTCCAAATGAAAATATCCTGCTGAAATTCAGTGAAGCTGACTATCATTTGAGCACTGTCATAATGACATGCTGCTTTACTTCAAGAGTCAAAAGTGATTATGGTTAGAGTGATTTTAATTAGGTTTCTATTTCTTCATAAAATCTTGGTAGAACATGGCACAAGTTATTAAGATTAACCATTTCAACTCAGGTTTCACTTTTTAAATGCAATTTTGGACACCCCCCCCCCCCCCCCTTTTAAAACTGGATATCCATTTCAGTTGCATTTTGGTTTATGTCTCACATTACTTTATTTGTATATACTATTTGTATATATATATTTGTACTATAAGGAGAAACACATTCATGTTTACATACTCTATACAGGGTACAGACCACCTCATGTTATAACAATAACATCTCTGGATCGGTCACTCACTGTCTTAGCAGTTAAAACCAATATTCAAGTATCAAATAAATGATTCCCAATAAGTATAATATGAAATGTAATTATTATTATCTACAGCTATACTAAAGATACTGGATTCAATTTACCATCAATAGACTTCAAAATATCCTTCAAAACACAAAACATACAGCATGATAAACAATTATTCTGTCCTCAATTATGCTCTTAGTCTTAAAGTCTCCTTCCATTTAAGTCTAATTGGCTTGAAGAGAAGGACAAGGAATAGTTCACTATCACATCACTACCACTGTGGAAAAACTCCCTACAAAATACAACCCCAGTGGTTGTCCCCACATGAAAATTAAAAAATGGTTAGAAGAAAGAACTCCAATGCCTACTGCCAGGTTGAAGTTCAGAAATAAATTCCTCTAGCCCTGTATGTTAAGAACTAAAATAGTCCAAAAATCCAGCTCACTCAGTCACAAAGAGTTTTGTACCTTGAGTAAGGTAATTAAAAGAAGCTGTATGCGGAATGGCATGCTTCACCTCAAAATAAACCAGAGGGTACAGGGGCAAATAGTTTAAGGGTGGTAGGCAGGCCTTGAAACAATAGCTAACTGGGATCAGTTAAGGAAAACAGTATCACCTAACTACTGTCAGATGCCCAAACACCACTGGGCTGATTTCTACAACTACAGAACAGCTAATAATCCTTCCCCCTACGCCCCTGCCACAGTCTGATAAACACCATTCTCCCAAAGACCTAGAAACCAGCTAAAAAGAGGTGACAAATCTCAGGCATGCAAGAATAGAGGTTCATGATTTGGGGAAAAAAAATGTTACCAAGCAACACTGATGGCTAAAACTAAATGCAAGTTAACACCCCTCCCCCAACTGTAGGAAACAGAAGTACAAAACTGTCTGGTGTAATGAGCTTAGTATTAGCAAAATGGAATTTGCTTTCCAATTCCATAAATACATAGTAGCACGAGCAATTCAGGGTCTTCAGGCCTGATTGCATCAAAATCAATGTAACCATGTCAGTGTTCTATATGTGTTTTCTGTTGTAACAGTAAGTACATTTCTCCATCTTGCCCTGAGGGAAACTACAAACAGTACTGGGAAATAAAAATCAGTTCTGTGATGATAATTTAGTTTAATGAACTTAAGCCCTGTCATTTTAAATAACTTTTACTCACATTTGTAGAATCTGGCAGCAACATAACCAGCTGGAGTTCCAAGCAGTACCCACAAAACTACCGCACAGGTCATTAGAGCTCCCCGATTAGCAGGTGACAAAAATCCCAGGCAAGCAAAAACTATGAAGCAGAGATGCACAATTTTGGAAAGTAATTATACATTTGACAAAGCCAGTACATCAGTTATCTTAAAATCTGTGGATACTTAGTTGCATGTCTATTATATCAGCTCAGCTGTTTCTAATCTTAGACTTTTAAGAAATTTCTACACAAAAACTATACTGCTGTTTTTACTAGTACCTTGCGATTAGCAGTGAAAGATCATCTGTACTCAACTAATGCCTCCCCACTTTATTACTTACACAGGGTAACAAAAGTCATTATTAAGATCTGTGTGCCAGAGCCTAGAAAAACAGACAACAGCATTCCTTTTCTTGGGGGCCTGAAAATATCACCATGAACCAGTTTCCAGCCAAATTCTTCTTGAGCATCTTCCTGTAAAGGAAAATACACCTATTTTAATACAGTAGATTGCCATTTAAATAGCCTGTTACAGAAATACATTTATCTGAAAAAATTACATTCCAAATAAATGTTAGGAGGTACACTTCAGACTTACAGTGGAATCCATTTGATTGTATCTTGCAATGTCTTTATGCAGTGTCCTCAACATAATCATAGCTACCATTCCAGACAGAAAGAGGACAATCACCAAGGAATTCATAATACTGAATAAAAAAAAAAAAAAATTAAAAATCATCATTCAAATTGCAATGTAAACACTTCAGTACAGTACAACTGAAGACAAACTTTCTTCTCACCTAAACCATTGAATGTGAGTGTGAGGCATGGATTCCAAAATATAATCCCATCTTGATGCCCACCTTATACTTTTTTCTTCCTGAAAGAATAAACACATCAGTTTCAGATACAGTCAGTATCCAACTTAAATTTACAAGTTGATGTTCATGCAAAGCAATCTTAAATCTCATGACAAATTGAAAATTTAATTTTGCATGTCTTAAAGGGAATAGTTTAATAACAACTACCTAAAACAAACCTAAGATAGGACCATAGAATCTAAAACAAAATATTTTCTGAATAGTATTGAGACCCCATGTCTTCTTAGGACATAAAGGCATATCATATTAATTTAATTGTGCCTCCTCCCTTCAAGGACTACATTAATTCATCTGGAATTCAAACGACAAGCAGAATAACAAAGAATATGCATTTTTTAGCGTAAGTCAACACCACAGACACTGAGAAACTAAGCTCTGCTGTATAGTCTCCAGCATAATGTCCCACTTTTTAGATAGTGCTCTGTCCAAATTATCCTTTGCTTTGATACAACCCTGTTGCAGTACCAACTACCAATTCAATTACATTCAGCTTATACTACAGGACAGGTGGGGAGACAATACTACAAAACTTACATTGTTAGCAGAAGGAAACAAATTATTCCTTCACGCATTTCAGTTGATTACACTTATTCAGACTGAACATTCATTGATCAGAAACACTTGAAAAAGAGCATTTCTTTGTTTTATTTTGCAGAGTAAACATGAAAAAAGGAATAAACAGTGCTGATCAACCTGAAGACTGCCATTAAACAAACCAGAAACACTAGTATCAATTAATAAAAATGGCTAGATGTTTTTCTGACAGGATGTTATTTTAGTAATTTATAACATATAAGAGCAAGAGTGCTTTCCAGTAAAGCCAGTTTTATAAAAACATATAAAAACCAGCGGGTTAAAAAATTTAGCCAAGATCAAATATCTTGTTCACTGAGGTAATAAAACTAGGTCTCGATGCAAGCAACAAGTTTCTAAACCAGTGTCAAAGATTCTAGGACAGGACTGCATTTTCCCCCATACCTACACTGCCTTTTTTCTGTCTTCCTGAGGTGACCTGATCTGCCAACCCAATGGAATTTCAGAAAACGACAACGACAGTAACACACACAGCTGGGCATCTCTCGCCTTTTTTTTTTTTTTTAAGATAAACAATATGAAGCTTAGCATGAAGTTCTCACAGGTTTCTAGTAGTACTTGCTTTCCAGTATACAAATTAATTTCAGCATCATAACTGATATAGTTTCTCAAAATATAATTATTAATCACACATAATACAGCCCCTTCTGAATATTTTTCTTATACTATTTACTGTATTTTGAACTCTTATTGTGTAATTCAGTATGTTACTAGAGTAAAGAATGATCATGGGTAATTCTTCAAACACTGCTATAACAGCTTGTAAGAGATAAAAGGCATTTATGCCTGAGACAGCATGGTGATATAAAGATATTACAAGTGCTTTACTGCATACTTCTTATGACAGTGGATCCCACACCCTAACTCAACACTACCCTCCAACTAACTTCAAAGATCAACTATCTAGTCTCTATTTCACCACAGTTGAACTGAAACCTACAGCAGGCTATAAATCTAGAATTAAGATAGATATATGAACAGCTTTAATATAACAATGGCCTATCATTTCGAAAGACACCAATGGCCTTGCAATCAGAACAAGAAAAAGGATAAATAAAATTAAAAATTGCCGTATTGCTATTTTGAATCTATTACTTGCCAAGATTCTGATTAAAGTCCATAAGACCAAAAAAAAAAAAAAAAAAAGGAAGCCGTAGACTCCTTCATATCCAGAAGGACCACAAATCTGTTGAGGCTGAAAATATGAAGTGCTGTGTGTGAGCTATCCCTTCAATACATACACAGGGAGTCAAGAAACCCAGTTAGTTATAATCTGTTCTCTTTTCAGTGAGTCACTTGTATTTTGAGTAGACTAATAGGGAAACAGTTTGGGAAAGAGCGGGAAACTTTGGGAAACAGTTTGCCCAGCAAACTCCATTAAAAAAAAAAAAAAAAAAAATCTCTTGCTTGTCACCAGAATGAGACATATTCAAGTATCACTGCTCCCTACAGTTGCCTGATATACTGCTCCTCTGTCTTTAAATAGAGAGTAGCGGAACAAAGAATACCAGCTTCCTACTCTTTTGCAAATTTCCATGGGAGGAAGACCTTGAAGAAAAGAAAGCTTTTGCAGCAGTAGAGCAGAAAATGATCAGTTTCAAGCTACCTACAACACTAATTTGCTGAAACACACCATTTCTCAAACTTAGGGCTTGGATTGAAAAATAATCTACCAGCCAACCTAGGTAAACACGGAAAGTGTGATTCTTTTAAAAAACACATACGCATTTCACATTCAGTTGGGGGGGGTGGTATGCAAAATCGTAAAGTATGCAGTTGAATCCCAAGCCATCTCTGATATTCCAGTTCAAATAAAGCTTTAAAACCACAAATGTACTATTCTGAGATAATTTTAGTTGTTCATCTTTATAATTCAGAGTATTAACGCATGATTTTAAGAGGTAACTACCACAGAAAGCTTAGTACTCACTTGAAAAGAAACTGAGTATGTGTAAGCAATTTTGATTTCTCCATTAGCCTTATTACTTATATCCATAGGTAATCCTGAGCAATCAGGGTTGTCTGTATGAGTATGCTTGTAACTGCAAGATGAAAAAACACAGAATGAAAACTGCTTCACTGACAACACTCTTAAGAAAGAATTCATTCATCTTACATAAGCATCAATTTAATCCGGGATTCTTCCCTGAAATATAAAAAGTGTTCTTAATGCCTCATAAGTTTCAGAACTCATAAGAAATGTATCATAAGCACAGGACTCTCTGATACTTGAACTTTTTAAACAATAGTTGTCTCTTCTAAACAGAAAACTATAGAGCGCACAGTCTCTAAAGCAGAGCACCAAAAATTAAAGAAGTCCGAGTACTGCTAAGAACCTCCAAAACACTCAAAAAATTACAACAGAATTACTAACTTTTGTCAGAAAAAAAAATACTTTCACCATGATGCTGGACCAACAAGGCAACAAGCTCAATTACACCAAGAATATAAAAGAAAGACAAGATGCTAAGAAATAATAAGACAGACATCAGTTGTACAAAAGCCACATAGACACCAGAACAACTGATGAGTGTATTTGTGAAATCATTCCATTCAAATCCTGATTGCTGAAGACATCAAATATTGCACTCTGATTACTCCTGCCTCAGGCACTGGTGGCCTATTCCATCACAAGACAAAATGTTCCCCAGTGGAGAAATGAGGGTTGCTTCACTGAACACATGCTACTTCCAGGTTTTATTTTATCTTTTTTTTTGGCCCAAATAGGAAATAGTGCACAAAGATCTATTGAACTCAGAACAAAATTATGTTGGACTGTCCTACATTAGACTACATCAATCAACAGGAAAGCTAATCTACAGGTCACATATCTGAAAACATTTCTGACTAGCAACAGGTCCCCAAATCAAAGCAAGTACCTTGGGATGGACCACTGTTTGATGACAAGTTATTTCTGAGTACTAACCTTTTTGGTTCAAGTTTAGCAGCAACTAGTCTTGCTCCCAGAGCTTCATTTTCCACAACATGGTAATATATTTTTATGTCAACATGGTTGAAGATATAAAAAGTATCTTTTTCATGAAATTCTGACTGCAGTGATAAAAGATGGTGTTAAACAATCAAAAAGATAAAGACATCTAAAAGCCTTAGGCAGAAGCTTACATAACAGAATTTTAGACTGTGTACAGTTTTTCTGTCAAGAAGTTCTCCTACAAGATGAATGTGGGATTCTGGGAATACAAAGACAGTAAAGTCTTTGCATTAAAGCCTTGCATTAAAAAGGCAAACTAGTAAAGTTAATGCTAAGAACTGTCTACTACAGTTGAAAAGTAGAAAAATGTATTTAAATATAAAATGTATTTATAAATATATTTATTAAAATATTTCAGTAGCTGAAGATGTCCCATTTTATTCAATTGAAGTAGCAAACTGAATAGATAACTGTGACAACTTTCATATCAGAAGCATTTCATACACATCAGCTATTTTAAAACAATGTATATATTTTTCATAGATTAAACAGAACCTCTCAAGACAAACAATGCAAATAATGGCTCTCTGTGACAGAACCACCTTGACATTTGAAACCAAAGATGCACAGGGATGAACTGCAAGCAGCAGCCAAGAATGCTGAATACAAATCTCAGGTGAAGGGAAACATCAGCTTGTAATTTAGTCAGTTAAAGAGGTTGTTAAACAAGCATTACGTCTACTGAAGTTCCATTAGTACTTCTTCAGGATTCTATCCCCACCTCTTTCCACAAAGCACAATGTGTTTCCAGCATCCATTCATATGGAGCCTCTGAAACCAATTCATTATGGAGGAAAGGAAACAAAATTAGAAACTGCAGAAACCGTCATCTTTGGTAAGATCCATTAAGTAAAACTAACCATTTTGGTAAAACCAAAAACCTATTCCAGGTCCTCAGTGACCTCTCCATGGAAGAGGTCTGTTGTAATCTAAAGACATCTTGGATTTTCTATAGCGTTTTTATCTCCATAATATGTACAGTGCATTTATCTGGACCTCCACAGTTAATCCAATAGATCTCTCTCACTGTAGAAGCTTTGTTCACTCAGAAATCTTAAACACTGCCTTCTTCCGTTAGTTCACAGAGTTTTAGGGAAACCAATCCTTCAAGAAGTATTAATTTCCATGCAAAGGTACAAACACGTCTACGCAAACCTGCTTCCATGGAAACACTTCTATCCCACAAAAACGTAAAGTCCAAGCCTTCGAATGTTTAGGCTTCCTAGGCAATGAAGGATGACATGTTTTTCTTCTCCTTCACCCTTTACAGGTATTAAATGCTATGCACGTTTATCTCTTCCCTCTATCTTTTAGATCCCTTCTGTATTATGCAACCGAAGAGACAAAGATCGTAGACTTAGATGAGGCTTACACATTGTGGTACTTGCAGAGATATCTTACCCAGTTTTAGGCAACAAGGGTTCTTAAGATAGTGAGGACTCACCATAGAAACAGGACATAGGAGAAATACCAGTCTTTAAATTAGTAAAAAGGGGATATTAAAAAAATAATTGCATAAACATACATTAATAACACAGGCATCTTTTGGACGGCCATCTTCTGTAATGTAACAGCCAATAGGAAAACCAGGATTACAGAACCTCTGGCCATCTTCAACATCATAACACCAGGTCACAGGCATGTTGTCCACAATCCTGTAAATGGCACAGTGACATTTCACAATCTTTCAAAATACATGGTGTAATGGAAACAAAACCAGATTAATATTAATCTAACTTTGCTACATTCATTATTGGAAGATTAACTACAAGAATAATACTTCTTTCAGATCTTAAGCCATGGAATTGCACTGACTGCCAATGCAGTTTCCAAATGAGATATAAGCATCTAGCTCTTCAACTGAAACTTTATCTTTTTTTTGGGGGGGGGGGAAATCAGTTTATTTCTTCAGAAGGTGGCTTGGAAATAGGAGGCTAACACTCCGTGACCACAAAACATTCTATTCACTGGACTGGTTTCTGAAGTCCCCTTACAAAAATAGCCCAATACATAAAACTCTCCTACTCCAAAGTCATAACAATTTAACATTTCACTATTTTGTCCTTAAAAATGGCCAAAATAATCCACTAAATCAGCTAAAATGAACTTGGTAATTTCAAGTTTCTTTAAGAAAACACAAAATAAAAAATTTTGCTTACACACAGAGACACGTATTATTAATTCTCCAGCCTCCTCATTGCTCTTCCATTGCAAAATACATCTTTCATGGCACTCTTTAAACTTTTACTTTGCATTAAAGCTAAAGTGCAAGTTTGTCAGGTTTGGGGTTGTTGTGGTTTTGTTTTTTTGTTTTGGTTTGGTTTTTTTGCTATTTAAGTGAATTCCTGACCATTGACCTCAGTTGCAGTTCCCTGAGAGTATGGGGTATTTTAGATGGTTTACATGAGCAAAAAATTCTAAGCCACATTTGGAAAAGTAATCACTTTCAAACCTCCCTCCATTGTTTACCTGCTGCCTTTACACTAATGCCTCACAAGATTTATATTCATATTACCTAGAAGTCCTGAGCCCAGTAGGTTTATAGTTCAGTTTCAGTGAAAAGTTTGTAAAGGAATCCCACACCCCCATGAGGAGTTGCAGAAAATTATAAGATAATAAGNCTGCCTCAGGCACTGGTGGCCTATTCCATCACAAGACAAAATGTTCCCCAGTGGAGAAATGAGGGTTGCTTCACTGAACACATGCTACTTCCAGGTTTTATTTTATCTTTTTTTTTGGCCCAAATAGGAAATAGTGCACAAAGATCTATTGAACTCAGAACAAAATTATGTTGGACTGTCCTACATTAGACTACATCAATCAACAGGAAAGCTAATCTACAGGTCACATATCTGAAAACATTTCTGACTAGCAACAGGTCCCCAAATCAAAGCAAGTACCTTGGGATGGACCACTGTTTGATGACAAGTTATTTCTGAGTACTAACCTTTTTGGTTCAAGTTTAGCAGCAACTAGTCTTGCTCCCAGAGCTTCATTTTCCACAACATGGTAATATATTTTTATGTCAACATGGTTGAAGATATAAAAAGTATCTTTTTCATGAAATTCTGACTGCAGTGATAAAAGATGGTGTTAAACAATCAAAAAGATAAAGACATCTAAAAGCCTTAGGCAGAAGCTTACATAACAGAATTTTAGACTGTGTACAGTTTTTCTGTCAAGAAGTTCTCCTACAAGATGAATGTGGGATTCTGGGAATACAAAGACAGTAAAGTCTTTGCATTAAAGCCTTGCATTAAAAAGGCA
Source organism: Pelecanoides urinatrix (assembly GCA_013400755.1). Lineage (NCBI taxonomy): Eukaryota > Metazoa > Chordata > Aves > Procellariiformes > Procellariidae > Pelecanoides > Pelecanoides urinatrix. The sequence goes on from VZTQ01011078.1 coordinate 71,701, forward strand.
AACTAGTAAAGTTAATGCTAAGAACTGTCTACTACAGTTGAAAAGTAGAAAAATGTATTTAAATATAAAATGTATTTATAAATATATTTATTAAAATATTTCAGTAGCTGAAGATGTCCCATTTTATTCAATTGAAGTAGCAAACTGAATAGATAACTGTGACA
>VZTQ01011078.1:71871-83074 GCA_013400755.1 Pelecanoides urinatrix
TGTAGAAGCTTTGTTCACTCAGAAATCTTAAACACTGCCTTCTTCCGTTAGTTCACAGAGTTTTAGGGAAACCAATCCTTCAAGAAGTATTAATTTCCATGCAAAGGTACAAACACGTCTACGCAAACCTGCTTCCATGGAAACACTTCTATCCCACAAAAACGTAAAGTCCAAGCCTTCGAATGTTTAGGCTTCCTAGGCAATGAAGGATGACATGTTTTTCTTCTCCTTCACCCTTTACAGGTATTAAATGCTATGCACGTTTATCTCTTCCCTCTATCTTTTAGATCCCTTCTGTATTATGCAACCGAAGAGACAAAGATCGTAGACTTAGATGAGGCTTACACATTGTGGTACTTGCAGAGATATCTTACCCAGTTTTAGGCAACAAGGGTTCTTAAGATAGTGAGGACTCACCATAGAAACAGGACATAGGAGAAATACCAGTCTTTAAATTAGTAAAAAGGGGATATTAAAAAAATAATTGCATAAACATACATTAATAACACAGGCATCTTTTGGACGGCCATCTTCTGTAATGTAACAGCCAATAGGAAAACCAGGATTACAGAACCTCTGGCCATCTTCAACATCATAACACCAGGTCACAGGCATGTTGTCCACAATCCTGTAAATGGCACAGTGACATTTCACAATCTTTCAAAATACATGGTGTAATGGAAACAAAACCAGATTAATATTAATCTAACTTTGCTACATTCATTATTGGAAGATTAACTACAAGAATAATACTTCTTTCAGATCTTAAGCCATGGAATTGCACTGACTGCCAATGCAGTTTCCAAATGAGATATAAGCATCTAGCTCTTCAACTGAAACTTTATCTTTTTTTTGGGGGGGGGGGAAATCAGTTTATTTCTTCAGAAGGTGGCTTGGAAATAGGAGGCTTACACTCCGTGACCACAAAACATTCTATTCACTGGACTGGTTTCTGAAGTCCCCTTACAAAAATAGCCCAATACATAAAACTCTCCTACTCCAAAGTCATAACAATTTAACATTTCACTATTTTGTCCTTAAAAATGGCCAAAATAATCCACTAAATCAGCTAAAATGAACTTGGTAATTTCAAGTTTCTTTAAGAAAACACAAAATAAAAAATTTTGCTTACACACAGAGACACGTATTATTAATTCTCCAGCCTCCTCATTGCTCTTCCATTGCAAAATACATCTTTCATGGCACTCTTTAAACTTTTACTTTGCATTAAAGCTAAAGTGCAAGTTTGTCAGGTTTGGGGTTGTTGTGGTTTTGTTTTTTTGTTTTGGTTTGGTTTTTTTGCTATTTAAGTGAATTCCTGACCATTGACCTCAGTTGCAGTTCCCTGAGAGTATGGGGTATTTTAGATGGTTTACATGAGCAAAAAATTCTAAGCCACATTTGGAAAAGTAATCACTTTCAAACCTCCCTCCATTGTTTACCTGCTGCCTTTACACTAATGCCTCACAAGATTTATATTCATATTACCTAGAAGTCCTGAGCCCAGTAGGTTTATAGTTCAGTTTCAGTGAAAAGTTTGTAAAGGAATCCCACACCCCCATGAGGAGTTGCAGAAAATTATAAGATAATAAGATACAAACAGTATCCAACATGATATAAATAGTACTAATGTCAAAACCAAAAATATACTTTTAAACATAGAGAAAGATACCAAACCTGGTCACCTGTCCATGTAAAAGGAACTACTAAAAAACCCCAAACCTGTTTGTTTATGTTATGAAGTATTTTAACTACCTGAAAGATAAATCCCAAAAGAAAGTCATTCAAAGAAGACTTAAAATTCAGTAGCTGCCCTTAGGGCAACATTAATTGCTCCAAGGTATGCTTTTAAAGGTCTACACATGAAGACATGAGACAACTGCCACTTTTTGTACATCACTAAACCAAAAAAGGACATCCCACTGAAACTTAACACACATTTTTTTAAAACTTATCAAGCTACTGAATATTCTTTACAACGAAATGTCTCATCATTACAACCACCAGGCTATTAATGTTAACAAATACCTCATACCTGATAATACGTCATCAGGTACTTTTTAATACCTAATAAAACACAGGAATTATGACTTCAGACAACAACAAAGCATTATTCAGTTTGTTGTGTACTGTAACAGTCTCTGAAGTAGCACTATATTTTAAAGCACATCAATAGATGGGGGTAAAAAGAGTGGTACGTGGTGCCTTGGTTTACAAAACATAAGGAGATCTGCTTCATCCCTACCATTAGCTCCCAGACAGAAGTAAGTAGCAACGTTCATGACTCATACTGACACAGTGGAAGAGGTGAAGACAGGCTCTCCAAAAACACAGTTTCCAGGTTCTCAGGAAATTCCAAAGACTATCACAGAGCTGCAAACAGCAGCAGCACCCACCAAATCCTACTTGTTTCACCATGCTACTATAATGTACAATTAAGTTGCTGATTAGGAGCTATTCCAGATGCAGATTCATTATATTTGGACCATATTTGGAATTTTACCTCCATAATATATGCTAGTTATAGCTCTTGCTTTTGTTAGTATTTTCATTTCGTAATCAAAATAAAAGCACTAACCTACTGCTAAAGAGTTTGGTTGGGTTAAAGGCTTTCCCTTGCATCTTCTACAGCAAAGACATACTGAGCTGCCTTCAAGCAGCAATGCTGGAACAAATTCATAGTTTAAGGAGCAAATCATTTTTCACAGTTAATTTTCAAATTTAAAATGACTTGAGAGATTATACACGTGGGGCAAATATGCTATACAACAGATATTCTTGAGAGACATATAAGAACACTGGTGATGAACATTCTCAGCCAAGATATCAGCATAGCTGTTGAGTCCAATTCAGTATGTCAATTCCTAATCTTATTAAGTGGCTTTTAAAAACCTTAAAAGTACTTTGCACCATTTGTGTTCCCCAGGAATTTTATGATAAATTGAAGCTGGATAATAAACCTCTCTTAAATTCTCACTTACGCTACCTTGCTGATCCCTGTACAGCATACCCTTGGACCATACTCCTGGACCATGCATCATCCATCACAAAATCCAGCCACTTCCACTTTTGAAGCTGTGGCTGAGGGGACTATCATTACCATAAGAGACATAAACAGAGATTCTTCATGCCACTGGTTCTAAAGTTTTAGGGCAGAGGGCCTAGCAAAAAACCAAATAGTAGAAGTGCTATTAAAAGAACTAAGAATATAAGAATATGTAAAAGAGTGCCCTAAATTTAAAGGTAAGTTTTCACACTGAAAAATAGAACTACATCTTACTAAAATCTGAGCAGTGCTATCAAGTTACCTGTACAGGCTAAAAAATATACTTGAATACACTAAGTATAATTGTAAAATAATTTAATCTAAGGGAAAAAAAACCAGTCTAACACTTTTCTGTGTGATTAGTTTTACATAGTTCTGTTTCAGTTTCTGTATCAATAGTCAGCTCAAGTTTTGGGCCTTTCTAAAAAAGCTGAATCTCTTTCAAAGAATGACAGGGTCATAGCCTTGGGAAACTATTTTTCATTTATACACCAAAACATACACAAACTTTTAAAGCTGAAGCTTTATGCCACACCAACATGCATCAGTGAAATTCAAAGTGGTGTAAATATTATAAATATATGCAGTTTTTAATAGGAAAATAACCAAATCCAGCATGTTTGAAGCTCTGTTTATTTCAGCATTAGGCTGAAATATACACTCCGAATCCCTGCAAAAGCAGCTGTGCCTTTCAGGGTTTCTTTATTACTTCCTGGTTCACTTACATAAACATATGGCTATTGCCTATGAACCCTTTTGACCTAGTCTATCAACTTCCAACGACACTAATTTTCAAGGGGTTCCCAGAAAGATTTACATCAGCGAGCCACAGTTTATCCCTAAAAAGGGATATCCCATATTGGTTCCCAAGAGCAGTAGAAAAAGCACTCACTGCCTTTCCAGCACGGGTGGCTGTTTCAAAACTGAAGAAATGGAATGTGACATTACAGAAAAATATTTAATGACAATGGTAACATTCAACATTTCACCTGCATTTTCACTAATATATCCAGAAAGTTTTCATCTAATTAGATGAAGACCAAAACCTTTGTTTCTGTGAAGCAGGGAGCACGTATTTGGAATCATATGGGCAACATTATGCTCATGTATTACTTGCAAAGACGTGCCACAGGAACTCTGACAACTTCATGCCCAAGTTGTTCCTTCTACCCTTGCACCCAAAGGCTGCCGTTAGCACAGCATACCAACATACAAAGCACTATGCAAATAGACAGTGTGGCTAGGTATTTCCATGTTAAGACAGAACCTGCTGACAAACACTTCCCAGCCCTTGGATGTGGGTGCAGAGCATGGCTAAATCCTAACTGAAAAAATCAGTGTGAGATTCAGCGTACACATTCAGCCTTACCCCACCCTTAGTGCCCATTGGAAGAGGACCTCAATGTCCAAACAGAAACAGAGCCTCAGCATGCTCCAAGATGACTCAGATGGTTAGAGGGACTCAGAGAATAAGAAAGAACTAAGTGTTTATGCATTCCTCAAAATTATTTCATTAATTAATTTTCATTGGCCACCTTTCACTTGCATATCCTATAAAAGGAACAAATCTTGCATAAAACTGTCAGAACCATTGATCCTATCTCCTGGACACAACATTTGAAGGGAAGTGCAAAGGCTCTCGAGGAAAACAGTCAACATAGCAATAGAATGAAGGTCCCTTAAGACTTTTCCCAAGCTAGGGCAGGATTAACTTCTACATTTACAGGTACAAAGAAATAGTAGTATTTCATCATAAGCCTAGAGGCAGCGCAAAAACTACACAAAGCTTTATGTTTGGAAACAGGCTCATTTCCTTTATACCTGGTGCTTATCCTTCAAGTGAAGGAAATTTTTTATGAAGACAACAAACAATATAACGTCTTTTGCAAGAACAGAAGAGTAATAGATTCAGTGCAAATACCTAGTGTTCAATCTGTATTAACTTTCAAATACAAAATGATAAACTAAATTAAATTATCACCAACATACTAGACCAACCAAACTGTGAATTTTGATATCAGCTTACCAATGATGTTGATAATTCAGTAGCATACTTTTTTTCAAAAAGTCTAATTTCTGTTTATCTTCTGGCTTTGTGGTATCATATGTTTTTGTACAAACAGTTTTACATGTCTCCTTCTTGTTGAATGTGAACTAAGAAAAATGAAAGACACTTAAGCAAAAAGGTGGTGACAAACTGTGTCATTTCAGTATTTAACAAGTTCCCCCTACACATTTATAATTGCCTATACTATTATAATAAAAACACCTAACAAATTACCAAGACTATGTATATTAACCCTCCAGAGGAGATTTTTGTATTGATGTGTTCTACAAAACCCTCCTGGGCTCACTGCAGAAGCCTTAGACTAAAAGCTCCTTGTTACTGATTGAAAGCAGTTTTCTGCAATGATTTACCAGACAAGTCATTTGACCTCAGAGCAGCAATGCTGTCCCAGGCAGATCCAATTGATAACTTTCTCTCCTACAACATGTAGGAAAAGCGGCAAGAGCTTCAGTCACCGGAAGAGACAAGCTGGCTAACACCATTTCTAATTCTTCCATTTTACAGCTGTGGTATTTTCAGATCTGGTTCCAAGAAATAAGAGTACTCAATTCCCTCTAACAAGAGGACAGCTGAGGAGCAAGAATCGGGTTTTGGCGGGTTCCAAAGAGAGAAAACAACCTCCACAGCAATTCAGACTACAGTTTCATGATGCAAAGTGCATAGTTACAATTAGGTTAAATTGACAGATTTCTATTATGTGGAATTTCAGATTTTGAAGCTCTTTGAGATGAAAGTCCTTGTGAAGAGGATCTTCAAGATTCTGTCTCCTTTGGTTACATTTGAACGTACATATTACTGAATACCCCTTGTCAGAGAACAAACCCTGTAAGGAGACGGTTCTATCCTCTCTCCAAACAATACTTGGCCAAGGTTTTCAGAGGGACGCTTCTTTCCTTCCGCTTGACAAAAATCAAACCTGAATTAGAGAAAAGATACAAAAGTTAATAAAAAATTCTCAGTTGCAAATATTAGACCTCAAACAGCGCTCCCAAATCAACACCTTCATCAAAAAGTAGAGGAACTATACAGCTTTCCCTCTAGACAACAATTTCTTCCTCGAACCTGCAAAGTAAAGTGTGAAAATCACAGTCCCATTTTGAAAAACAAAACCAAAACCAACACCCCCCCCCCCAAACAACAATCAAATCTCTTCATCAGCTATTTCAGAACTCATTTTATATTAAACATGGTAGCATAAATGTTTCCTTAAGTAATTAGAAGCTTCCTATTTGAACAGGGATTTTAGCCAACAATTAAACCTTCACAGAGTTTCATGACAGCTCTGAGAAAAAAGCATGCAGGCCAGATTCTTGGGTTGGGGAGAATAATAAAAGAAAGAAAAAAAAAAAAAAAAAGCAAACACCCCACCCCCCCGAGCTCCTTTACAACAAGCACTACTAAATAAAGAGGTGAATAAAACTGCAATAACCAACACATTTAATAGCACATCCTCCAAATTTTTCCATCCTAATTTCAAGTATATCACATTTGTGTTCATTAAAGTGTAGACATAACTAGTGCTTAACCTCTTCAACATTAACAGTCAAAATATTCTTTGAAGCAACAGGCACTGATACATTTTGTGCACTCCTATGATGTGTACCAAGAAAACATTTAACACCTCATTAGGATAATTGATGGGAAGTTCACACCTCATTACCACTTTAACTCATCTGGCTATAGGCTACTAAAGACAGCAGTAATACTTTGATCTCTAAAATGACAACTAATGCAGAAGAGTAAGTATTATATATACACAGACACATTTGAACCTTAAGTTACTCTAAAGCAGTGATTCGACCTACATGAGGGCTTATGAATCCATGCACAACTTCTAAAGTACCAGCAAAGACAACCAAGAAGAAGGAAGCAATGTATGCATCCATCTGCTCGTTGAAAAATCTGTATTTGTAAACTTGTATTAGCAAAATAAATAGATATTCCTCACTGGCAAACTGCTGTAGCAAGATGTGGATAATACTTTAAGATAAATTTTTGGAAGAACTGACAACTAAAATGACATAAACAGTGGAATATACTTACGCAGTATATTCGTAGGGAAGGACTGACTCTACAGAGTCAAGCCTGTTCACAAACAGCTCGATTCCAGACTGAAAGAGTGGAGATAATCAGCAGTTATATTAAAGCACTTCTTCAATTCTGACAGATATATAAAGAAATTTGTGTGAATAAGGCAAAGGAAAGCTTAAAATGTAAGATTTGTGTAATTATACATCTTGAAATGTAGAATCTTGTGTAATGAACTGTATCTGCTGAGAGCATAAGTAAAACACTATCTAACCATCACAGAAAGAGTAATCACATGACAATACCACTTCAAGGTTAACATAACCATTCAAACGACAGGAAAGCAAGAAATCACACACAAGAATAATACAATTACCACAGCTGCCAATGTTTTAGTTTAAGGAACCAAGTTAGAGTTGTATTAGTCATCACTACAACTTCTGTGTAATAAAAATCTTAAAAGAACATAAATAAAAGTATGGATGAGATCAGTACTTCTCCCTATAATTAAGCTGCTCCACAATTTTAACTATGTAACAACTGAAAACTGAACTATGAGGATTTAAACAATGTATTCATACTGATACACTATTTTAAGTTTGAACAGCAGCTCTTTTCAAGGAGAAGGCAAGGATATCCACATTTACCTTCTTATAAAAGTTTATCAATAACTCTAGCAACTCTTGAGTAAGAACCTGAAATTCAGTCTGCTGTGGTTTCAGACTAGTTTGGTCTATATATATTAATTACAGATGGGGTAGCCTGCTGCTACAGAAAGAGAGAGGTCCCTCACTCTTCCCTCTTAATCTCAAAATCCCTTCCCTTATTCTAGTACCGCGGTCCCAATACATTTCAACTGTTTACCTTACACTGGTTTTGGCAGTTATCTGCTTGCACAGTAAACCTATTCAACTGGCTAGAACAGCAAAAGACTTAACCAAAAAATTTTTAAAGAGCAGTTTTTAGCAGCATAGCAAGTTGAACGGTCTTACTGTGCAATCAGACAAGAGCTAGAGACAGCAAAAGGAAGGTGAGTGCTTTCAGGAACAAGACCTCCCCCTTTCAACAGCAAGCCATCTATTTTCTCATCAGGAATCAAGAGGAGAGCTTCTCCTCCTTATGAAAATTCACTCAAGTTTAGCCAAACCAAGACATTCTGGAGGGGGAAAAAAGATGGAATTATTCACATGTAGCTGTAGCTCAGATACTTCAGTTAGGTGCTGTGCTTTACTAATATACTGTAGCTGTCCATGTGCAAGTCAGGATGCAGTTCCATGAGCCATAGGAGGCTGTGAGCTGCTAAATTGACTCATTAAGTGAAGATGCCTTACTGCTCCTCTGTCCTCTGCCCTAAGCCATGCAGACCTGCTGCTTACCTCTGGGTAGTGCACACCTGTCATAATTCTGTAAGCCACTTCAACTCACACAGCAAAAAACTAGTCTGGCAAAAAGCTGGATAGTTTCCTGCCATGTTAATAAGCTCAAAAAAGGATTTAACAAGTAACACAGCTGGGATGATGCAGAGGACAGGAACACATTGCCCTGAGGAAGACAGGAATGAAATCTCTCACTTCCAGCATCAAGGAATTAGACTGCCTCAGTTGGTCACAGAACCACAGCCTTTGATTAACTATTTTTCATTGGAGGAGGAGATTTACTTGTATGCTTCAATTTTTCATAAGAAGTACATGCATTACTGCAGATCAGCATCTTTAATAAACAATTTGCCATACAATGGCAAGTCCCCTTTGGAGCCATCAGTGTTTTTTTAAACTGAGTAAGGATTCTTAAGGTTCAGGCAAGAGTTAGTATTTAAGTCTGCACAGATCACATTCCATTTCTGATGATATTCCAACCAGAAACAGGAAAAGTAGCCAAGCTGAGTTTGCCCAAGCAGACTAGTAAACAGCTTAGAGGAAGGGGAAAAAGTCATAGTTTTATCATTCTTGTGCTGCTACCTACGTGCCCCACTAACAACATCCCATCCCATCTCACCAATAGAGGACAGGAGACCCATAGAGATTATAACAGACAAATAGTACCATTTAGAGATCTGGTCTGTGGGTCTAAATCCTCAAGGCAGAGGAAAACCCAATATTATTACTGACATCATAATCAACGGTGACAACTGTAAGAACTCAGCAACACGTAAAATGTTAAGGTTGTCCAGGGAAGCTCAGTTTTACCCACTCACATAAATATTATGATACAGCAATTACCCAATCACATATTGTTTTCCATCACCAGGGACCAGACCACATTCAGTTGCAGACTACATGGAGAGACTTAGATGTGAAGAGTGATTTAGACTTCTCCATATGCCTATGTCTCACTTAGCATGTAAATGGCTGGCACGAGGTAGAGGAATATAAGAGGTGGCTAATTTCTGAAAGAGATTTTTGCAATAATACACCTGTTGAGGTTATCCTAAAATGTTTGGCTAGCCACTGGTGGTAGATTTACATTACTTAAGCACCTCACTTCACATTTACAAAATGATAAATTCTCAGGATAAGGAGACAAACATTTCGTACACATTATATGAGGAAAAAAAAATACAGAGGCATCTAGGAAAGATTAGCCTATAAGTGTCTCAGGTTGGTTACAAAAGACAGTAGGCAACCTGGTTTACTTGACTTAAAAAAAACAAAACGAAACAATCTTTCTGCCACAATCCTAGCTTAAAACATGAATAATTCAAACATAGCAATATTTTTCAGGGATGTTGTGAAAAACTACAGACTGCAGCTTGAAAGTCTTAGCCTGTATTTGAAGAAAAAAAATTCCTTAAAGGGTGGTACAGCACTGTAACAGGTCACCCAGGGAAGTGATGGATGCTCCATGCTTGGACATTTTCAAGGCTTACTTAAACAAAGGTAGAGCTGAGCTGATCTAGTGCTGGCAACAGTCTTGCTTCAAGCATGAGGCTGGACTACGTGACCTCCTGAGGTCACTTCCAAAAACCACTTCTATGATCCTATAAAAGAACGTCCACAGAATGTTTTACTACAACAGAAGCAGCATGGAAACAAGAGTGAAAAAATCCACAGCTATGTGTTAGATGCAAGTTTTGGCTGGTCTGAATGGAACAATACACTTAAAGAAGGGAAAAGACATTTACAGCAACTATGCTTTCATTACACATTTGGCTTATTATGTATATTTTCTATATTTTCAGTGAAAGTGCCCACCAACAAAGTGCTGGGCGCTGTTGCTCACTGACTTGAGCAGGAACATTCCCACAGTTGCTTTATTTCGCCTTTCATAACAGCAAATGGATAAAGTCAGTGCAAGGTATTTACCAAAAGCATACAGTTTAAATAGACTCTTACTCTGAAGAATCATAGACCAGTGTTTCAGGTAATACAGAAGCTGAGAGATCAGAAAGTGTGAGATAGCCACTTGCAACAGCAAAAAGACCATAAAAGCCATCAGTCTTGAACTTTCTCATTCAAGTCTCAATGCACGATCTGGTGTAATTTCCATCACAGCAGCAGCAAACAACTTCTAAAGCTCATCCAAAGGAGCAAAGACTATTTTAAGTAGAGACTCTCTACCAGCCGACATCCTTGCAAATAAGTAATTTGGTTATATGAACTTTGCTTATCATTTATGTAGGCATGAAAGAGTTTAGGCTTCATGTGAGACTCTGGGGCCAAGAAGCCCCTACACTTCAGATTCTTGCGGCCAGGAAGACACAGCAAGGAAAGGGTTGCTATCTGCTTGCAGCCATGGGCTGCTCGCTCCTGCCAAGAATCACACAANGGGGGGCGGGGGGGGTGTCCCTGGGCGCCTCTGGCGCGCACCCGCGGCGGCAACGGTCGTGGCTTCGTCTCCCCCCGCCCTGACGGCCACTACTTCCGGCTTCTCGCGCGCGCGACACGTCACCCCGCGCGGACCGCCTGAGGAGTGCGAGGGGGCGGGGCCAGCGCACGCGACGAGCCGGGCCGGGGCGGGCCGGGCCCTGCGCGTTCGCTTCCGGGGTAGCGCCCCGCCTGTCCCGGTTGCCATGGCAGCGCGGCGCCCTCCGCCGGGAGCGGCGCGGGAGGGGACAACCACCT
>VZTQ01011078.1:83115-108716 GCA_013400755.1 Pelecanoides urinatrix
ACCCAGGGAAGTGATGGATGCTCCATGCTTGGACATTTTCAAGGCTTACTTAAACAAAGGTAGAGCTGAGCTGATCTAGTGCTGGCAACAGTCTTGCTTCAAGCATGAGGCTGGACTACGTGACCTCCTGAGGTCACTTCCAAAAACCACTTCTATGATCCTATAAAAGAACGTCCACAGAATGTTTTACTACAACAGAAGCAGCATGGAAACAAGAGTGAAAAAATCCACAGCTATGTGTTAGATGCAAGTTTTGGCTGGTCTGAATGGAACAATACACTTAAAGAAGGGAAAAGACATTTACAGCAACTATGCTTTCATTACACATTTGGCTTATTATGTATATTTTCTATATTTTCAGTGAAAGTGCCCACCAACAAAGTGCTGGGCGCTGTTGCTCACTGACTTGAGCAGGAACATTCCCACAGTTGCTTTATTTCGCCTTTCATAACAGCAAATGGATAAAGTCAGTGCAAGGTATTTACCAAAAGCATACAGTTTAAATAGACTCTTACTCTGAAGAATCATAGACCAGTGTTTCAGGTAATACAGAAGCTGAGAGATCAGAAAGTGTGAGATAGCCACTTGCAACAGCAAAAAGACCATAAAAGCCATCAGTCTTGAACTTTCTCATTCAAGTCTCAATGCACGATCTGGTGTAATTTCCATCACAGCAGCAGCAAACAACTTCTAAAGCTCATCCAAAGGAGCAAAGACTATTTTAAGTAGAGACTCTCTACCAGCCGACATCCTTGCAAATAAGTAATTTGGTTATATGAACTTTGCTTATCATTTATGTAGGCATGAAAGAGTTTAGGCTTCATGTGAGACTCTGGGGCCAAGAAGCCCCTACACTTCAGATTCTTGCGGCCAGGAAGACACAGCAAGGAAAGGGTTGCTATCTGCTTGCAGCCATGGGCTGCTCGCTCCTGCCAAGAATCACACAACCCCCGGCACGACCTGTCACTGCGATTACTTACTTTCTGCAGCCTTTCAACAAGCATTTAAAAGGGCCCGAGAGCTAAGCGGCCGGGGCTTCCTATTTCCGCAACGTGACCGTAACTCACGAGATGAGCCGATCGCCCTTTCCCTCCCCGCGAGGGACCGCGGACACTTTACCATTAGCCATTACGGTGGAAACCGAAATACGCTCCAACTCCCTCCCTGCCGCAGCAGCCCCCGGCCGCCGGGGACGTCTGGTGCGTTACGACGAGGCAGCTACAAACCCTCCGGAAAAAAACCAAACCACCCCACGCACAAACCCCACAGCAGAGGGATAAAACTCAGGCCGCGCAGCAACCTGGGTCCCAGGGGCGCGGGCGGCGCCGAGGCCTCCCCTCAGCGCGGCGGGCCCCGGCCTCCCCTCTGGGTCCGCCGCGGCCGCGCTCACCTTGCACTCCGGCTTCTCCTTGTCAACCTCGCAGAAGTTGACGGGCGCCAGGCCCGGCAGGTAGAAGGCGGCGGCGGGGGGCGCGGCCGCCGCCAGCGCCGCGGCGACGAGGAGCCGCCACAGNGCCCCGCCTGTCCCGGTTGCCATGGCAGCGCGGCGCCCTCCGCCGGGAGCGGCGCGGGAGGGGACAACCACCCCGGCCGGCCCGGCCCGCCCCACCGGCCCCGGCCCTCCCCCGGAGGGCGAGGGGCCGCCCCGGCCGCCGAGGAGCGGCGGGAGAACGTCCACGGGCGGTGGGAGCGGCGCTCAGCCGCCGTTTGGGACCCCCGGCTGGGCGTCCGAGCGAGGCCTGGCTCCGCTGCCGGTCAGGCTGCGCTGGCTTCGCGGCTGTTCAATATTCATTGCTCTTTTTTAAATATGTTTTGGGTTTTTTTGTAATTCTCGAGCGTTTCGCTATGGACAGCTCTCCCGGGTTCAAACTGAACTTGGGGCAAGTGGAGCCGGGGAGGAGGCAGACAGACAGACCGACAGATGGTGGACATCCGTTACAGCTCAACGTTCAGAACAACCCGGTCTGCGTTCCCTCTGTGTCACTGACAGCTGCCGTCATGTGGCATGATCTACTGAACAAAAATCCCCACCAGAAAAAAACCCTGTAGAAGGGGCAGGCATAAAAAGTCTGTTGTTTTGGTAATGTAGGAGAGGACATTGCTCAGATTCTCAATTTACCTTTACCTACTTCCTAATGTTTTCCATCAGTTCGGATTTGTGCAGCTTTAGAAACTCCAAACAACAGCCTCTGATGAAAAACTGTATTTATAAATGTTGCAGCGTTTCCACTAGTTTCCTTGATTCACACGGCTTTGATTTCCTTTCTTCTATTTATTACAGGATTCGGAGGATACATCTGTTGCTCACACAATCCTATGTATAGTCAAGGTCTTTAGGCAGCTGAGGTATTGCCGGTGAAGTCAGTAAGGAACAAGCAGGACTGTCCAAAGGGATTTCTGGTCTGTGCCCTGTAATGCAACGTCCAGTGCCTGAGAAAGCGGTAAGTGAGATACCTGGCTACAGTGGCTGGCCTATCTATGGCAGGATGGAGCTCCAGGTGGGTTAATTCACACGGCGTCTGACTAGATGCAGTGTTGAGCATCTAAGCACGTAGGCCACATAATGTAATCCTTAGGTAAGGTTATTTTAATGTATTTTTATATTATTTTCTATATTACATAAGCCATTCTCAGTTTTATAGAAAAACATGTTAATTTATAAAGTATTACACACATTAGACATTTCTGAACTCTCTATATTTAAAATTTAAGTTGTTCATCTACATTTCTCACTCCTAGGTCTAATTCCTACTTGTCTCATCCTGTAGCTGTCCTAAGAGCACAATTATAAGATCAAGCTCTGTGACAAGCGCAGCTGGGGAAGAATTCCCAGTTCCCTCTTTTTATTTAAAATTGCTCATGGTTAGGGTAATCAGGTTGTAAATGACCCAAGTTCAGTTTCTCTTCTGCCACAAGGGGGTTCAAATGTATCTCCCATTTCCCAGGTTAATATTCCAAGTAAATTACTTTTGTGGGCCTAATTCCATTCCTTCACAGAGAGAATATTTAAAAGCCTTTGCCCATTTAATCCTCATCTTCCTTGAGAACGCTCCAAAAGCCGCGCGATGAGTAGGAGTTGCGGTGTGCTTTGTGATCTCTTTAAATCCCTCATCTTAGTCTGCCTTCGTGACTACAAAACCTGCAGACTCACAGCAATTTTAAGGGGTGCTCTGCCAGTTGGTGCAAAGAGCATTTCAGTGGATGTGATGCTGAATGCTATGATGCTCCCTCCTCTCTGCTCTCCAAAGATGACGTGGAAAAACAGTTTTTAGGCTATGTTATAAATTCAATATAGCAACTCTTTTGGAGCAACTATAACCATGGGTTATAATCCCAGGAATGGGATGGTCCTTGAGTTCCATTTTCAACCTGGGCAAACCCCATCTTCTCTAATTTAACGAGAACTTCAGTGGGAATTTGCTTGATAATTTCTCATCTTAGATTCCCCCTCTACGGGTTTTACAGCCATAGGTTACAGTTCAGGGGCATGGTTTTAGTACCAGAAGAACAAGTATCACAGGTTTTATCATCAGAAATTCCAAGGTTATGCAAGACTATGAAATCAAACACAGGAAAAATTACTGTTTCAGAGATTAATGAACCAACAGAAGCAGAAGTGCAGGAACAGCCTGGGGTTTTTCCTGAGAAATTCTTGTGATAAGAAAATACAAAGATAAGAATGTAGAGTGGTCAGAAACTGCTGAGAAAATAAGTGTCACTCCTTGAAAAATGTTACTGTTCTTTTTATCAGAAACTGTTCTGAATAACTTTTGCTATTACTGTGGTGGTTCTCACCTTTTGCTGCTTATGTCTGGGCTGCGAGGGGTGCCTCCTTCATTTGGGGATTCACAGCTCTCATAGTTT
Source organism: Pelecanoides urinatrix (assembly GCA_013400755.1). Taxonomy (NCBI): domain Eukaryota; kingdom Metazoa; phylum Chordata; class Aves; order Procellariiformes; family Procellariidae; genus Pelecanoides; species Pelecanoides urinatrix. The sequence continues at coordinate 86,980 of VZTQ01011078.1, forward strand.
GGTTCTTCATTTCAGAAACAAACTCTTAAATGCCTCTTGTATCCTACAGCTCAATGGCTAGTGCCTTCTCCCAGCATATTCCCTCCTTTGCCTGAGGGCACTGAAACCCGCTTTTCTCACTACAGTGCCTTAGCAGCCAAGCTGTGGGGCTGTTCCGCTTGCTGTGGAACAGATGAATACTCCTTGCTGTGGAGGGTGCAAGCACACCGTTGTTTCCCCACTACAGGTTTTACAGCCACAGGTTACAATTCAGTGGGTGTGGTTTTAGTACCAGAAAAGCAGAATAATACTCTGCTGCACAATGTTTAGGGTGCTAACTGGATAAAAATAACATCCACTTTACTGCTAATAGACATTTCCACCCCCTTTTTTTTTAATGTTTAATATAAACTATATGTTTGCAGCCTGGAACCCAAATCTCCTTGCAGATGAGTTCCCCTAACAACTAGAATACAGTTTTGTCTCTCTCCAGAGACAACCGGCACTAGTAACTTAATGACAAATTTCATTTTGGGGGGAAATCCCATGACGTTAAGTAGCCCCTAGACGGGTAGTTTGGTCATTTTTCTAGAAAGCGAGAAGTGTGGGTGAGGACCTCATCAGGTGGAGGTGGACATTCAATTGAAGTCCCAGACAGCTGTACTAAGGATCATTGCTGGTAACAGTTTCCCCCCAGCAGGTGTATCAAGTGTGTCTGAGAACTCGCAGATGAAACAGGTGAAGGATTATGGTTTGTGAAGATTGACGCTACTTTGGCCTGAGGAGGTTTGAGCAATGCAGTCCTGCTAAGCATGAGGTACTTCTGCAAGCGATTGGAAGACCACCCTTAGGGAGCTTTGAGCCTGAAGACGGAGGGGACTGCTGCCTCCTCAGTGAGATGACAGCAGAGCAGGGTTACAGAAGGGTTACAGCTCTGTGCCTGAAGTGGAAGTCGAGCGTGTCAAGCCCTAGTCCTTTTGTGGATCCAAAGCTTCCTTGGCAATAGCAACGTGTCACTGATCACATAACCCGTGGGACTGGTGGGAGAGGAGGCATGGCATGGCCCACACAGATGGATGGCAGCATCATCTGTGTAGCACCGGGGCAGAGATCCTGCTGGTTTCCCTCCCTCTTTCCCACAGCACAGTCCTCTGGGAGGGAGGTGTTGGCCTCCTGCAGCTCAGGACCATTGCAGGAACGGTGCTGCAACCTGCGAATACTCTGTGGGGCTCGGTGGCAGGTGTGCTTCTCCTTTGGGTCAAAGTAGAGCCACAGCCAGCATTCCAGGAAGAGTATATACTTTTGAGCAGCAGCCAGTTCACTACCTAAGTAAACAGTGCAGCGTTCGGACTAGTCACACAGCGTGTAGAAACTCATCTGGTTGTGCCATTGCTGTCTTTGTCTGGTTTTATGATTTGCAAGTCTGTTTGGTTTTGGGGCTTTTTTTTTAAAAAAAAAAAAAAAATCTTTGTTCAGGCATTAGATCCAGCACCTCCCATGACTTTATGACCAGCTTCAAATTAATGTTTAACACAAATCCTTTCAGGCTTTTGCTATACTATAGAGGCCTATCTGTTTTTCCCCACTATTTCATATGGTGCTAGAAATGTGCAATCAGTCTGATACCTCATCAAATCAAGAAGAGAAAGGACTGACTGAATAAAACAGGCAAAGAAGAGCTCTGTAAGGTAAAAACCTCTACTGAATTACATCTCAAAATAAAATGCTGAGACAATTATACAGCCATCACTGTATATTTAAGGCTAAATTCAGCTCGGTTGACTCCTTTGCCTGGGCAATGGGGCAGAGCCTTTGCAGAAATGAGTGTGCCAAGAGGGACGCGCTGATGCCTTGCAGCAAACACAAACCAGACTCCTCCAGGAGGGAGAGGGGGCACGTGGCACCAGCTAGTGCGGTCTGAGCACTAACGGCCGTGGGAGCAGCTGCATTTATGACTCTCTTCAGCAGTTGCTATAGGTAATGTTTCTGTGAGGTCCCTGGTGAATTTTAAACCAGCGCAAAAGAAAGTGTGGGCAGATTGCTGCCTGCCTGGCCCATGTCTCCCATGTTTGGAGCGGGTCTGGTTCAGGCTGCACTGATTAGTTTGTTCAGCCCTCAGTGTGTAATAATGTAATTGCTGTTCACATTAGTACCAATTATAGGGATTGGGAAGAAACAAACCTTTATACAGGAATATGTTTGTGGATAAAACAAAGGGGAATGCTTGCTTTTTATAGCTCTATGAGCCCCAAATCAATTGAGCTGGTTACCTGCTCAGCAGTGAGCGTGGTCAGTAATTAATAGTTTCACTGTAAGCTTAAATATCCAAGCTTATCCAAGTTTCCAAGCTTAAATGTCACTCTTGGTGATAACTGTTTTCTATCAACTGGGAAAAGAAGAAGCTGTATTTTTTTTTCCTTCAAGAAGATACTGTTCAGGATCTTTTGACAAGAGTTAAACTAGATTTTAGTTTAGATTTTAGGAGAAAAAAAAAAGAAAATTTTTGTATAATAATCTATATCAAAATTATTCTAGCCCATAAGTGGGAACACACAGACACACACACAGAGACACCATCTGTGGCAACAAAGCTGGTGAAGGGCCTGGAGCACAAGTTTTATGAGGAGTGGCTGAGGGAACTGGGATTGTTTAGTCTGGGGAAGAGGAGCCTAAGGGGGACACCTTATCACGCTCTACAACTACCTGAAAGGAGGTTGTAGCGAGGTGGGGGTTGGTCTCTTCTGCTAAGTAACTGGCAATAGGACGAGAGGAAATGGCCTCAAGTTGTGCCAAGGGAGGTTTAGATTGGACATTAGGAAAAATTTCTTTACTGAAAGAGTGGTCAGGCCTTGGAACAGGCTGCCCAGGGAAGTGGGGGAGTCACCATCCCTGGAAGTATTTAAAAGACGTGTAGATGCGGCACGTAGGGACATGGTTTAGTGGGCATGGTGGTGTTGGGTTGACGGTTGGACTCAATGACCTTAGAGGTCTGTTCCAACCTTAGTGATTCTATGATTCTATGATCTGGTTATTAGCAGTTAATCTGTGGTCACATTTCTCAAGTATTCTGTCCTCACCCTGTATCCTTTTGTGGCATGGTGTATTAACACATGCAATCGGCCACATTCATTGACAAAGAACTTTACCCAAGTCCAGTTCCTGGTGGTGAATTTTGCACCGTTGTAAAGCAAATCACATTTATGACATTCAGATTATGGGAAGCCTTCTGGAACAATGCGGTAAAGGCTGCAGAGCTGATTTGGGATGCGGCTGCTGGAAATCTAGACAAGAACCATGAAGGTATTGAGGCAGTTAAATCCTTTTGAGACTCCTATTTTTCCACTAGTATCAATTAGGAATTATGTACGTGCGCGACTTTTACTTTCCCTATTAAACTGTCTTTATCTCAACCCACAAGTTTTCTTACTTTTACTCTTCCGATTCTCTCCCCCGTTCCACAAGGGTGAGTGAGCGAGCGGCTGTGTGGGGCTTAGTTGCCGGCTGGGGTTAAACCATGGCATGTGCCAAATTAGGAGCTGAGTGTTCATGTACATTGAGTTTGCACTGTGCTTCTTGGCTCTTAATTTCAGTCCTTGAATTTTGTAAGTGGTATGATGAGTATTTTTTGACTCACAGAAAGAGTATTTGTAACAATTTCTCCCCACCAGTACTGCAGGAATCGCTCTACTGACACTGCCTGGGATTCAAGTCTCTAATGAGGACTATACAGTGCGCCATAAGAGGCACTGTTTAGAAAGGGAGTTTCTCAATAATCCTTTCAGTTCCTGGAATTTTATGCCCTGAAGTATGAGAAAGGTTATTTGTCATGACTTTTTATCCTGCTTTATCAATGTGATGTAACTGCAACCATGACTATTCACTTTAGAGGCTTAAGCCTTTTTAGATTTCGAAATATTTTCGTCTCAGTTATGACACAGTATCTTCACTTGACAAATAGATTATGAATTATGTAAGAAAAATCTTTGTTTCAAATCTGGAGCTTTTAAGTTTCATCCCTTATTCCCAGTATTGAAGAAAGGGGGGTAGATGGCAGACCCCAGTTTCCCTCTTCTCTCATGACTACTCCTTATGCTAACCTGTCTGAGGGAAAAATCTCAGCCCTGCTGTCAATCAAGCCCTATCAAAATAAAAAATCCTGAGCTGGTGAAAAGGTGTCCTCTAATACATAGGATTTTCAAATAGCAGAGGAGGCGGGATTGGGGCAAAGTGATGCTGGAGTTATAGCATCCCTACCTCTTGGGACCTAACCCGTGCTGAAATAGATCTGTGGGAGCCACCCACTAAAATGATGTATAGGTTGTCCTAAATTACACCGAGCATCAGGCTGGTACCCTTATCAGATGCTACAGAAACTGCTACAATCTTTGTCCCATCAGGCGGTTGCAGGGGGCACAGCTCTATGGGATTGTTGTTACAGCCGGTGAGGCGGGTGGGACCGCAGGCATCCTCCCCGGGATGCCACCAGTGGGAAGGTGGCCTGAGGAAGGCCTCCAGCGGTCCTGTGGCCGGGCCACGCTTCAGCTGAGCATTCAGTGTTTGGAGTACTTAGGTGGGCTCATCCCCCCGCTAGCAAGCGCTAGTCTACAGGGCTGATTCCTGCCTCTTGCGCCGGGGTCAGAGCAAGTGGTGCCTGGCAGGAGACGGGTGAAAAGATCATGAAAGAAGCAGCTATCAGCTGGTGACTTGTGCTGGGAGGTGGCGGGCGAGTAACCTTGCTCCATTTTACGGTACTGCTTCACCTGCAAGTGCCCGCTGTGAGTGAAATTGCCTGGGCTGGTGCTGTCCTTTATCAATTTTGCTCTCAGCAGGCTCCCCAGGTGAAGAATTTCATTGCAGGAGTCGGACTTTGCTCTCTCCTTGACAGCCTGAAATAGAAACTGGGAAAAGGAAAGAAGGTAATAAATGGCCAGAGAAAAGCAAAAGCAGGACAGAAAGCGCTGAGAAGCAGGATGTGTGTTAAATGGTAATGGTAATTCAGTGCACCCAGCCCTCTAATTTTGGGGGAATTTGACACTGAAACAAACTTCACTTAGCATTTTTAAACTTTACACTTAAAAGTAAAAGGAGTAAAAGAACTTTACAATTAGAAGTGAAAAATTATGGTGAATAATTTTATGTTTAAAATACCACGTAAGATGATGTGAGTAAAACTAAAAGATAATTTTCTTGACCTTCAGCCTAACAGAATTATAGTGGCTGTTTCTGGGAGAAATCCAGGCCAAAATTCCTTTTTCCTGTTTTTCTAAAATCTGTATTTCAGGTTTATATGCCTTGATCACACTTCCCTTGCCTTCAGGGAGAAATTCAGCATCCAAGATGAGAACTGTGCAAAATCAGTAACCGCATCTGAATGTCTGACTGCCTGTTACTGGCGAAAGAAGCCCGTTGATTCAGGGATGAGGATGTTGACGCAGCTTTAAAGGTCACAGACCCATCTCTTTCCAGCCAGTTACACCCTAGGGCTTACGGGAGTGGGGGCCAGCACAGAGCCGAAGTGTTTGAGCTGGTTCCCGGCTCCTAGGGGAATTGCTTGCATGGAGACTAGGAGGCTGATCGCAGAGCCGCAAGCATCCCTCTTCAGCTGGGGCGAGCTGATACCTTGAGCCAGGTCCCTGCGTGCAGCAGCGGACAGGGGGAGGTGATGCCTATACCTCCTGTAGGGTACATCCGACAGCAGTAGAAACTCCGTCCTAGATACGTGTTCGGGAGGCGACAACACCGTGTAGCCCATCCCAGAAGTTTTGGGGATAAAGAGCAGCTTTTTGTTTCAGTGACATGAGCAGCTATACCTGGTGGCTTGTGGTTTGCTGCTGGTTAATGTGGGAAAACTGGATGAGAGGCTGCTGCTGGAGGAAGGCGATCTGGGTGGAAAAGATCACAAATCAGCAGAGCTCTCAAGTTTCAGGAGAGGAGAGAGTGAAAGCAATGGACTAATGAACTTAAACCAGAAGACTTCAACCCGCTTGAAGAATTGATAAATGCAGTCTTGTGGAAAGGAATTTTAATGGAAAAGGGAGCCCGGGAGAACTGTCGGCTCCTAAAAGAGGCGCCAAAGATGCAATGAAAAACGGCCGTGATGCCCACAGCGAGAACGGTGAGAGGCCAGTGTGGCTGCCTAGAAGATGACCTGACAGTCAAAAAGATGGTGAAAAAGGTGGATTGCAGACAGTAGAAGGAAACCTTCTAACACTGTCCCACATGACACTCTCATGGACAAACTAGGGACATATAGTCTTCATTAAACTACTATAAAGTGGGGAAAAGGAGGCAAGGGATCAGGCAAGCATGTGGAAGACAGAAGAGGAAGAACTAGGGATGGAGATGGAAGACAGCACAAAATGGGGTATCTCTTTTTCCTCTGAGAATAACAAAAAAAGGTCCAAAATAAAAACCCCCACAATATGACACATCTAGTGTTGTAGTTTCATGCAAATGAAATGTCTTCATAGCCGCGGTGTGTTACTGTAAATGGAACCTGATTTGCCAGGTCAGTAAATACAAACCTGACTTATGCTGACAAAAATATTAAGATCCTTTGCATGAAGCTCTTTGTTTTCTCAAATGAGGGAGAAAAGCAAGCAAACCCACTGCAACTCCTCCCATAATGAAGTTCCCTTTTATATTCTAGAGGGTGGGGTCTCTAAGTACCCAAATTTGAATGATTAACAAAAAATTGAGGCACATTTTTCTAGTGGGTAGACTACAATAGGCAGTTTTGCCAGCTCCCACCCACAAACTGGTTTAATAATGTTATTTGCCCTCATTTGCAATTAAACTTCTTTCTTAGGTTGCCCTTCACAAAGTGACTTCCTAGGAGAGCTTAGATAATTCAGGGGAAGGAGTGCAGCAGGAGCTCCTGTTGATTTTTGTGTGAGATCTCCTTTGAGAACCTGTCCCAGCCATACTCTAAAAATGTTTGTCAATATGTCCCAATTAGTAACAGGACGGAGGTTACTCTAAAATTTAATTAAAATAACAATCAATGGGATTAGGATGTCAAAAATTGATATAATCAAATCACATTCTGATTTATGTCTTCCACATCCCATAAAAGGTAATGAGATCATGCAGATGACAGATAAACACAAAATTGCCTCTTTGGTTTATGATTGGTGGGAGGAAGGTTGATGAGATATGAAAAAATCCGTGTATGTTATTTACATAGACAAGAGACAGAAATGCTTGGGAAGTTCTGGTGAAAAGATGATGGCTGTCTTGGTGACCTTTTCTTGCTGGAAATTACAGTACATTTCCTGGGAGAATCACTTGCCATGCTATACATGATCACTGCGCAGACATGCAGGAACAGAAAATAGAGGCTGTAGCGAAAAGAATCTCACCTGACGTGTTAGTTTGCTAACAAGGCGAATCTCAGGGTACTTAAAATGAAAATAATCTGTAAACACTCCTACATGGTGGGTAGGTCTGCAAAGGTTACTTTGCACTTCTTGGAAAGAGGCGTTTGTTTGCTGCTCTGGGAGTTGGATGAGCAGGAATACAGTGCAGTGCCACTGAAAACATGGAAAGGTAACAACCCAAAATCTGCCAGGGCCAATATTTTTGCAAGTCAGCTTTTTTTTTTTTTCAGATTAGGTGGTCTCCTAAATAGTATGACTTTGTAATGTGCAGAACACTTTTTGTCCTAGGCTAAAATAATAGAAAATTTAACTGTGGAAAGGGTGTTTATTATTCTGACATTACACAGTGCTGTGGCTGTACTCACAGATACTCAAACTGGGTGCACTGGCCAGTATATGGTATGTGGATGTTTGACAAGGTATGTGGATGAATTTCTATACTGTTCCCCCTTCATATAGATGAGTGAGTGCGAATGCAGTCTGGCAGGCTGGCGACGCATATGACAGTGCAGTCTATGGATTTATATGGACTGTAGTGCCTTTTAGTGCTGTATTTGTGATTGGAGCATGTTGTGTGCTCCAGGACTTTTGTAAGACAAAAAAAAAAGAGCAATCTGTGGTGGCTTGGTCTGCCAAGGATGGCGAATCTGGAAGCAATTACAGACAATCAACAGCTGAGTCTGCTAGTGCTTTGGTACCTCTGGTGCAGTGGGAAAGGCTTCATAAAGGACACTGTTATATATTTGTGTAATCTGGCTGAATAGAAAATACATGCAGCTGAATATGCAACGTGTGCATTCATTGCTCTGAGTTGGGTGACGTGTTTGGATTGCAGCAAGTCGTGTGTCTACTCACCTATGTAGTGTTGCATTGATTGTTTGCAACTTCTCTGAAATTTCATTCATGCTAATGAAGTAGGCCAGTACCTAAATTGATAAATTTTACATAAAGAAATGAGATCATAGAATCACAGAAATGTTGGTTGGAGGGGACCCTGGAGATCACCCCACTCGAAACAGGACTACCACTAATGTTATATCATTAGGTCAGCTGTGCCTTTATTTAGCCAAGTCGTGAAAAGCCTCCAAAGAAGGAGCCACCATCACCTCTCTGGAGCAGCTGGTAGAGGTGGTTTTCCTAATGGCAGGCCTGAACCTCTCCATCTGCCATGTGTGGCCGTTGCCCCTTGTTACATCCTCTGGCACCACCAAGAAGAGTTTGTCATCTTTGTACCTGCTCTTCAGGCAGCCGCAGGCTGCTGTTCCATCACCCTTTGGGCTCCTCTTCACCAGGCAAAATGAGCCCAGATCCCTCCACCTCTATCACACCACACCTGTGCTCCAGATCCTGGACCATGGTGGCAGCCCTCAGCCCGACCTCTCCAGTTTTTCCACATCCCCCTTGAAGCAGGTGTCCCTAAAGAGGACATGGTACTCCAGGTGCAGACCTACCAATGCCATGCAGGAGTCCAGTTCAATCTGCTGGCCGCCCTCCTTCCAGCACTGCTGAGCATGCAATTTGCAGTTATTTGCAATGGGATCCTACCGTAGTCTCATGTTCCTCTTGTCATCCACCATAACCCCCAGGCAGAGCACTTCCTTCCCAGCTTGGGGTCCCAGTCACAGAACTTTTCACATCTCCTTGTTGAACTTCATGGGATTTCTGCTGGCGCAGTCCTTAAGTTTTTGAGGTCTATTTATTGGCGCTCTACCATTTGGCTTGTCAGCCACTCCCTTAGTTTAGTACCATCCGAGATTTGTTTGAGGATGATGCATTTATGGATTTGCATTCTGCCTCCTCATTCAGGTCTTTGATGAGAATAAGGAATGATACTGGCACCAGTATCAACCCCTGGGGCACTCTGCTTGTTAGTAGCTGCCAAATGGGCATCAAGATGTTGATCACTGTCCTTCAAGCCCTGTGGTCTAAGCGATTGTCAAATCATCTAACAGGCATGGGACCATCCAACAGACATTCAGCCCAGACTTCCTCAGCTCCCAAATGTAGATGTCATGCAACGATCTGCCATTCACTCAAGGCTCTTTCTCATTTCAGATTGCCTTCTGATACATGGGACAAGACACAGAAAGAGGCTGATTTTGCTGCTGTGATAAGGGTACGTGGTTCTTGGGCTTGCTCTTCTTGTAATTTTTCACATTTTTCACAGTATACTGGTGACACAGTAACATAGCTCCAGTAACTACCAACTCTTCCAGTTTCTCACAGCCCGCAGTAGTCTCTCAGCCCGTATCTCTGTGACACCACATGCCTTGGTCTTGCAGGGACACTGAAAATCTCTCTTCTTCTTGACTTTCTTGATTTCCTACACCCACCTTTGTTTTTTGTAAGCCTCACACATCCATCTTCATTCATTTCTCTTCTATCCAGATGTTTTTTCCTGAATGGTGCCCACCTCTGCTGGCAAGCCAGCCCTGGCCCTCCCTCTGTCGCTGGCGTGGAGCATTAGTGCTGGAGGTCCCAGGCAAAAGCAGCTCCTGTGGGTGGGGAAATGCCTGCGGGAGGGCATGGCTGTGGCCCACTGACCTCTCTCCTGCTCTTTGCTCCCTCACCGAGCCAAATAATGAAACATTTGTTCCTGACAAGCAGATGGGGAGGAATTGGCAAGGAGCCTGGATTCCTTATAGCTTAATCTCTGTCTACTCAGCTGTAAGTAAAGAGAGTTTTGTCTCAAAAGAACAGGATTCCTTTGGCTTTGCCACCAAATGTTTGCTCACTGACATCTTTTTTTCTCATACTGTTATCCCAAGAGAAGAAATGGAGAGTTGTAGTTCCAGTTACCGAGAAAAATTATCTGTGGGCAAGGGAGGATGGATGTGAAGCCATTCATTAAAAGGCAGATTACTTCTGATGAGGATATAATGCCACTTACAAGCTTTTATCTCTCTATAAGATGCTGTGCTGCCTCAAGTACCCTAATAGAAGGAATTCAAGGTGTAGGGAAGTGTCATCCTCCATTTACTCCAAGGAAAACATGCTGAAACAGATGAGCTGAGGAATTCCTGGACAGAGATTACAAAGTCTCATGGGAAGCTGCTCCGAGGAGGAGCTTTGGAGGCTATCTAGAATTTTTACTGCATTGGAAACCTACTTTGTTATGAATGGGCAAAATTGAAATCAATAATAAGCTGTCAAGTGACATCATATTTCAACATGTGAGAGGTCACAACCATATTTCTCTACCTAGAATATGGCAACAAACCTTTAAACATGCATAACCTTTTTCTTTGTTAGACAAAGTGCAACTGTACATTTAATTTTTCTCCCTTGACCATCTCTTTCAATTCTTATGAAACTGGGAAGAGAGATGGACAGGTGTTAACCCCTGCAGAAGATACAGCTGGGATGGAGCCTAAAATCCACACAGGGACACGAGGTGCCTTCCCTCTTCTCCACTTGCCCACTATTTTGAATAAATTGCCGAGAGAAGGGAGAACTGTTGGCTGGCAGCTAGTGGTTGGTAGGTGTGGAGATACCGCTGCCTGGCATCAAGCCAAGGCTGAAGTCAGGAACAGAGACTCTGAACATATCAGATATTCCTGATACATCCTGAATGTTTCCCAGACCCCAGCAAAGACAATAGTTTCCATTTTACCCGCCTGGTAAGATTACATCTTCCTCTGCTGGAACTGGGGAGGTCCCCATGGACCCATCCTGGGTAATGACTGAGAACAACTCCTGCAAAAGGAGCCGGGCTTTGAATTTCTGAGTTTTACCTGTGTCGGCTGCACCAAGAGCCTGGTTTATCCGAACATCCAGATGATATCATCTGGTCAGGAGCCAGCACAGGGATGGAGGGGAGGACTGCACAGGACATGGCAGGCTGGCAGGAGCACAGGAGGACCGTGCTGGCTCTGTTCCTGGGAATGCATGCCTTTCCTGCATACGTGGCAGCAAACTGTAATGTAAATTATCCGTCCGCCCCAGGTCTGAGAGCAGAGGGCACCTGACGTGGCACTGGCAAAGTGAAGGATCTGGTGCAGAAAAACCAGCACTGCAGGTAGGCGAGCAGTGAAGATCCAACCACAGCGGGCACTCACCATCTCTTGCTAGTGCTAATCGGGGCTATATTTAGACTATTTGGTTAATGAGTAAAAGATATATGAGAAAATAGCTGCTACTTCTATGTGCATAGTGACGGCGCTTGGTGGCACTTCAGAGGCCAAGAAGCCGTACCTAAGGCTACCCTGAAAACACCCGGCGAGCATGGATGCCCCGAGCTGTGCCGGTTTCCCGCTCCTGCGCTGCTCTCCACAGCCTCGGCAGCTCCGGCAGAAAGAGGAGGCTGCACCGGCCGGCGAGCCGTCCCCCCACTTCAACTGCAGCGGTGCCCACTCCGAGCGGAGCAGCCGCCTGTGTCTGCCCCATGCCGCCGAACAAAAGGCTGCCAACCTGCTCCAGACCTTGGGCCGGGCCCCCGAGGACGGCTTCTGGGCTCTCCCCCGCTGCCTGTTGATAGGCTTTGGTGCTTTGCAATTCCCCTTTCCAATTACTGGCCCCGCTCCCCGCGCTGGCTGGGCCCTGTGTGTTCCGCCGGCTCGGCAGCGACGCCGGGGCTGCGGGGCTCGGGGAGGGAGGAGGTGGGAGAAGCGGTGGGGCAGAGCAGGGACATGCATCAGTCACTGGGAGGGCGTTATCTCGCAGCTGCCTTTTGCAGAAGCCCTTGGAGGTGCCTGCACGGCTGAGGATGCAGTCGTCCGGGTGAGCCATGCAGAAGCGGCCCTTATGTGAGTTACATGTAGGAAAAATCTTTTAAAGTGTTAGGACAGGGACTCAGCCAGTACCCGGGTGAGGGATGATGTGTCGTGTCCGTCACTGGAGGCCAGGTGAGAGAAATATCTTTCTGAAACGTATAACTGACTGGTTTGGGGGCATGGAAACGGGGTGGGTGAGCCCTGCTACCCTTTTTTCTTTGACTGCATTGCTGTATTGCAGAAAGAAGCTTTGGGGGATTGTCCATATAAATCTAAAGATACGACAGTTAAATACCAACACCACTATTCTAGGTATTGTGGGCTTGATGCTTTCCCTTATCATAGGCACATTCCCATTTCTATAACATCCACGTAAGGTTATTTGAAGCTCCAGAACTGACCTCCTGTGACTCTGAGTCAACAAGCAGAGATCCTGCAGTCATCGGCTAGCTGCTGGCTCACTTCGCGGCGGCACCGGCACGAGGCAGGGTGCCCAGTGGGGTGTCCGGTGGAAATCCCGGCTGCCATCAGGCTGGCGCCCTCCTCTCGCCTCCTCCTGATGCAGGCAGAGCACCGCCGAGTGCCAGGCATCCCTATGGCATGTTTTGTACCCGAGACTGCTTTGCAAGTAGGACAAATTATGGCAGAGCTTGTGCAGCCAGAGTTGCTCACGAGGGATGGATGGGCAACCTGAGGACTGCAGAGGGCAAAAGTGGGGAGCTGGCATCTTCGTTTCCCCCCTTCCCTAAATTCCCTCTTCCTGGGAGCTGGGCTCCTAACCCAGGCTGGCACTGAGGTTTTATTGGTGTGAGACTGGAATCCAGCTCAGACTGCCACTGCGGGGACTGAGCTCCGCAATTAGCTCAGAAAAGAGGTCTCCACAGGGACAAAGGGTTTCTCACCACGAGAAAGAGCTCTCTATTAAAGTGTCGGCTCAAAGACAAATCTTATCTGAGTTGAGAACAAAGAGGCTGCTGGCTAGGTTACGATTTTTAATATTTAAAAGAGCTCCCTTTCTGAAAATACTTTTTTTTAAAATAAAAACATCAGAATGAATGTGAACAAATTGTGAAGATCCAGTCTTGGCCTTGAAAGGAAAGAGGTAACAAGCATGGCCCGGCAACTATCCTAAAACCCCTGTGGCAAGCAATAATCTTGAAAAAGCCAGTGCAAGCTATGTTTTCAATTTATAAATTAAATGTATTTAAAATTTATGAACTTTGACTGCATGAGTAACTACTTCATTAGACTTTAAGGCTGCATGTTTCCTTGGCTTTTTTCATGGTAAAGTAAAACACATTTCTAATAAACATGGAAAAAGATTCCAAACTAGAGTCACTACTTTTATGTAAAGGACCCTCCAGACTCATTAAAAAAGTTTACCACCTAAATAAAGCAAGCACATTGTAATTCTTAAACTCATAAAATTGGTAATATATACAGAATATTAGCCTACTCTTACATGTACACCACTTGGTATCGATGAATGACATACAGCAAGGGGTTTACTATAAGGAAATTAGCATATAAAACTATGTTTTGGTAAGTCTTAGACTGAAACATGAACTCGAGGAACAAGAGGACGTAAGTTGGGCGCAGCTCTGATTTACTGAATAAGCATGGCTAATTATATGCAGATCCTGAGGAGAGGGCTCTCTGGTGCTTTGACACTGAAGCTTTAGCTGTAATTGCCCCATTTCTCCTAGTTTGTATCAACCATTAAGACCCCTTTGACAGCCAGTGGTGGGGACATGGGTGGAGGCATGGTGGTGCCTGCACCAAGCACTGACCCACAGAATAAGGCTGTGGCTGAAAGAGCTGGCACCGTGCACTTCCCCTTCCCAGCACTGGTGTGTCCACTGCTGGAGTACAGCACCCTGTTTTGGCACCCCTGCTTCAAGGAGAATGTGGAAAAACTGGAGAGGTCAGGGCTGAGGGCTGCCACCATGGTCCAGGGCCTAGAGTGCAGATACGGTGTGAGAGAGGTGGAGGGATCTGGGCTCATTTTGCCTGGTGAAGAGGAGCCCAAAGGGGGATGGAAGAGCAGCCTGCGGCTGCCTGAAGAGCAGGTACAAAGATGACAGGGCCAAACTCTTCTTGGTGGTGCCAGAGGACGTAACAAGGAGCAATGGCTACACATGGTGGATGGGGAGGTTCAGGCTGGCCATTAGGAAAACCACCTCCACCAGGTGCTCCAGAGAGGTGATGGTGGCTCCTTCCTTGGAGGCTTTTTATGACTTGGCTAGATAAAGGCTGACTTAATGGTATAATGTTGGTGGTAGTCCTGTTTTGACAGGAGATTGGACTAGGTGACCTCCAGCAGTCCCATGCAACCAACATTTCTGTGATTCTGCGGTCCTTTTCCCCAGAGCGAGGGAGGAGCGTGTCCCAAACCATCAGTCAGTTCACCTGGCCAGAGAGAGAGAGGGCAGCTCTGCCAGATCCTGGCTCCCGAGGGCTGGTCCCAGCCTAGCTCTTATTTATAAGCATGCATCAGGCTATGCTGGGGTTCAGAAACAAGTTTGCAACAAAACCTGTCAGCCTTAGCTAGCCACCAATGTCTGACTTCCACATGGTTGTGCCTTGTAGTAGTCACGGCTCAATGTACTTGTGCATTGCAAGGTAGTGTAGCGGCAGGAACTCCCCCAATTTCATTGTAGACCAAGCCATGACTCCAAATGAGGCTGAAAGCTGCACCTTCAATTTCAAATCTTTAACCTTTCCTCACAAATCCTTTGATTTTTCTCTCTGACTCTAGGAATAGCCAATACAAGTTGTCTTCTGAAGACAAAACTTTGTTTTGTGACAACCCGAACTAAGTTCGAGCCCAATGATGGAGCTCTTCGATACAATAAATCTTCTGTTTAATGGGCAGAAGTTATCCATACACTGTTCTCAATCACCAAATCCACCTCGGAGAAACAACTTGAAACTTTCTTGAGTTTACCACGTTTGCCTTCCTTTTCCAGCCCTTTCTTCCCTTTTCTGCTCCCTACCTCCCTGCTCCATCTAACACTGCTTCCTTCTGACACCCATTGGACTCCCAGACCCTCTCATGGCCCATCTCACGGCTGACAATCCTTAGGGCTAAAAAAGCTCATGGGCTGCCCTTTGCACAACTTACACCACTTACCCTCAAGTGAGGCACACCAGGTTCTTTCTATTTACCATGCGCAGAGGTAGGAAAGGACCCAACTCAACCAGAAGGTCTGTCAGGCCGCTGCAATGCAGCAAACTACAACCGTCTCTGAAAGGATGTTGGCAGAGCCAAATGCTTTGTCGGCTTGACCACAGGGCGTTTCCACAAGTATGAAACAAAAGTAAGACTGTCGTGGGCATGACTGCTTACATGCCGCTGCATGGCATGGCACAGGCAAGGCTGAGGTCCATCTGCCCAGCCTGGTGCAGCAGAACGTCACTTCTGGAAAAGCCTGAGGGAGCTGCAAGAGTCTTTGGTCTTCAAAACTCATCTTCCAGCAAGACATCACCTTATTGTCAAGTCCAGTGGTGACAAATCCCTTGTCAACTTTTACTCTGCCTTAGCAAAGCTGTCTGTCGGAGAATAATCTCCACTTTGGCCTTTATGTGAAGCCTTGCACATATAATTTGCATTTGGTTCTTCTCCTGCATTGGAATTAGTCATATGAGAATCACAGGATTAGCTTTTTCCAGTGAAAACTCTCCTCTGCAGAAACCCTTTCCCAGCTGTCCTCAGAAAACTGTCCCCAACCTTTCCACAGTCTCAAAGCTGCCACAGCCAGTCCTCTCCCCAGCTCGCAGCTCCTTTCCTTTTTGGCCACAGGGGTGCTCAAAATAACACCGGAAATCTCACTTCACAGTTTCTTGCATGACAGCAAGCAACAGAAACCACCCAAAAGAGCATTTTTTCCTGAGCCAACTCTTGCGCATTTGCAAAAACGACGGGATTGCTGTGCAAACAGACCTGCTCCATCTTTGATTTCTTTGATACTAAGACCATATGGGCCACCGAACTGGTCCCCACTCCCTGGAGCTTTTGTTTGTGTATATTGCATGCTCCTTTTAAACAAAAAAACAAATCCCAAACCCCAATGAGTTCACTAAGTGAAAAAAGCAGGTAAGGTAGTGCTGCATATGGTGCTAGTAAAACTGTAATAGTGAAAGTTGGCAAGAGCCAAGCAGCCTTTGTATTAACTCTCTGGAGCTTCAGGTAGAGCCTAATGTAATTACTTGCTCTACTTTGTAGCATTTTAAGAGTAAAGTGTGTGTTTTTAAAAAGTTGTGTTTCCAAATAAAACAGTCAGGTCTGGAGCAGACAAAGTGCCTGATTCTGGTCCCTCTGAAGTCAATAGCAAAACTCCTGTTGACTTAAATCAGAGCAGGATTATGTCCCAAATCTGAGAAATAACAGCAAACGGAGCTGTGCTCTTTTAAAATTCACTGTCCAGACTACCAGATTGTAACTTTTCCCTACTTTTTTCTCCAACTGAAATTCCAGAGGTTTGTCTTTCCTCAGCTCTACTAGCTGGGTCTCAATATTAGAGTTAAATTTTTTTTCTCATGTGAAGACACCTGCTTTGCAGACATCTCAGTGTAGGTGGGTGAATCCAGAGATCCTGAATCTCACCCACACAAACACCATGATTTCTTTCAAGAAGTATTCATGTTGTACTTTTACATTCAAGATATCCACAGTCTGTCAAAATGTCATAAATTTAATTTTCCTGAGGAGAACCAAAAGCCCTAAATTCTGAGGCTGTTTACATCTCTGCAAGTAGAAGAATTTGAAGTGTTTTGGGGATTTCTGGGAGGAGCTTTTGTTTCTTTCTCACATTTTATTTTTGAAATCGATTAAGGTGTTAACTAAGATTAACTTCCCTCTTAAAGGCAAGTCTGTGATCCTTCAAACCTGCCTCTAATTAATTGAATTCTATCAATCAATGTTGTTTGCTAACTCTTGTCAAAAGTTAGGCAAGGCTGGAACAGATCTTACTAGCAGCCCTTTCCCAACCTGCCATTGGTAATATTAGTAAAGCCTGATCATTTGATCACCAAATTAAAAAGAATATGGATCCATCACTTTTATTCCTTGGATTTGGTACATAATCTATAAAGACAGCACTTGTGGGAAACATTTTTTAGCTTGGATGTCCAGAATCATCTTACTATACGTATTTTCTCTAACTAGCTTGTAATTTCAAAGTTTCTCTAAAGTACCTGCTTCCTGGGTACAAGTAGGTCTTCCAGATTTCCATTTAATGCCTGAATAACAAAAGTGAGGATCTGGGCCGTTGTCTCATCTCTGCCTTGCTTTGATCTCACCACACCGGTTGTCAACAGAGCAGTCAGAAGAGATACAAAGCTGAAATGCATCGAGACCCTTGCTTGTTCCTTAAGAACTAGTCCCCACACCTCCCTCTGTATCCAGCGGTACCTGAAGGAGCCTGCTATGGCCATCTGGTGCCGGAGGGAGCCTTGTATCCGTTGGCAGTTCACCTTCTCCTATGGCTCCTACGAGCCTTTTCCAGGGCTCACCCTGTTATTTCTATTCAAGTGTTTATGGTCTCTAATCAGCACCTAACTTGCCTCTACTGGAGTTTGTCCCATACCTATGGTGGGTTTTTCATTCGGGCCTCTCCTGGCCTGCTTTCAATCACTGGGGTCACGTGCCTTCAGAAGGAGATGAAAAGCAGATTTTATTAAATGGGCATAAACCACAGTAAAGCTGCACTGGCTTTTGATAATTTCAGTCCGATGAACCGCAGTGTTTATTATCAAGATTTTCTTACTGATTCTCCGCAGCCTCCGTAGGAGATTTCCTTACCAGGGGAGGAAAGCGCGGTCCCACGCTTGAGGTGGCACCCACTCCACTTCACTTCCCTTGGCTTTATGTTCCCCGTCTGCCGAGAAGACCTCCTCTGTGCCTTGGGAAAGGCGTCAGCTTTGACTCTGCATGTGAGGTCTGGGGCTCTCCCACATCGTGCGGGCCCTCATGCCAGATGACACCTTTAAATGCCCTAACACCCATGGGTGTCCTCCAGAAATCAGGGTTCCGCTGCCCACAGGGTGGTGTGGCACCTTTCCTCCCTCCTCCTCCCAGCCCCCACATATGTCCTCCTTCTGTAACGAGGACTATCTCTGACAAGAAATTAATCCCGAGCACGTACACCAGTGCTTTTTTGTTTACCAGGATGCAATATTCACGCCCCCACCTCCCGCCATGATGCAGGGGGTGCCGGGCAGCCGGATGGCTGCAGAAGTCCTCGGGATCGCCTATACAAACACAGGTTGTTACGATGTGCCTGCAAAGCTTGTGATAATGCTTTCGGGACACGGAAACGCCACCTGGCCCCCGGGGTTCAGGCTGGGAGAATGGAGGGACATAAGGGTCCAGAAATACTCCGTACAGCGGCGTCCTCCTGGCTGAGTTTCCCCCTCTGCAGGGCCCTGGACCTCCTCCTCCATCTCCTCCTGCAAGCCCTGGCAGCTGAGAGAGCGGCTGCAAACCAAGAGCTCGGTGACTACCTGGTCCTTCAGGTGTGTTAAACTTGCCCTAGTGGAAGTGAGACTCATTTGTAAAATAAAACAGTTGGGGCCTTTGAGGTCTGATAAAAGAAGCGGCGCTGTTTTACGAGCTGCAAAGGGGAAGGACTTGCCTGTCCCGAACCTGCCCACCAGCGTTATGGTATCCACATGCGGTGACAGCATTGAGGCAAAACAGTGCTGCCAAGCATTTGCAGCACAAGAAAAATGCATTTTTCTATAGGAAATTTCATGGGAAGAGGTCCTGAGTGCAACCCCCTCACAGCCCCGCAGCAGCTTGGCTTTCACGGGGAAAGGTATTTTGGGTGCCAGCCTCGGTCATGCCACGCTGACCGGGTTTTGTTCCCTGGTGCCGTACACCCATGGCCTTCCACCGGCCAAAACTCCCCCCATCCTCCTCACCGTGCGGTATTTCCCAGTCTCACGCAGGGCTTTAGGTCCAGGTCTTCCCCAAAAATCTGCATCATGGGAGCGGCGGCTCGGCAGAGGATGCCGGCACGGAAAGTGAGAGTGGGTTTACTCGATGTCGGTGGTGATTGCTACCGGCATTTCCGCCAGCTAAATATGGGGGTAGCCACTAACAACAAATCCTGTTCTCAGTTTCACTGCTGAAATCAAGGGTGTTTCTTCTGGTTTCTAATGGAACCAATAGCTGCCAGCATCGGCTCTGAATAATTTCACTCTAACAATAAGTAAAGATGTGTGATAGTCCAAGGTTTAAGATCATGAGAGTTAGCCCAAGGCTTTTTCTCAGTTTTGCTTTGAGGTAAGCCGGCAATTCAAAGCGAAACCTGGCTAAAACCGTGGTGGTTACTTACTTTTAAATTTTACCTTACCCAGAAACATTTGAGGCACGTAAATGAGAGCCCTCCATCCCCAAAGAGTCTGAGGCCTGAACTTCAGGCACGAGTGAAAGCATCCAACCAAGGAGATTGGGGAATCTCTGGGAGAAAGTTAAACAGCCGCCTAATCATAGGTATTCCCCTCAGGCAAGTTTAACACCTCTCTTACTTAAATGTCTTCAATTCGTACACAATAAGGAGCAAAGATTTTAAAGGAAAGACGTCAGAGCAGCGGCTCCTGTACAGCCCCACCGAGGCCGAGACCTCTCTTCCGCCCTCCCCCTTGCCGTCCGGTGGAGGTAAGGAAAAGTGAAGGTGTGTTTGATGGAGGTGCCGGGGTGGGAGACACTTGGCACTGAAACCTTCTGAAAAAATCAGCTTCCAAGAGCTGCGGCAGGGAAGGTTTTGCATAGGACGCTGTGGAATGTGTCCTTCAAAAGCTGCCTTGAGTTTCAGAAGCTCCAAAAAAAAGCATTTTCCATCTGAATGCTTTTAAATTCTCTAACCAGGTAAATAGAACGAGATTTTATTAAAATACATAATTATTATATGAATCACTAGTAGTAGTATTTCAAGTATAGCAAAATGACTCAAGAAGTCCTCACCCTCAAAGCACAAACCTTTGATTTTTTTCCTCCCTCCTTTATGTTAATAACTCCATCCGCTTCAAGAAACCTTTCCTGGAGTGTTTGCAAAGGCTGGACATAGGTGCTTGCTCCTTAAAATGCCCGGCTGTAAACACTAGTGAAAACCCATGTTCGTAAGGCATTGCCTGCACTCCCCGCGCTGCCGGTGCCCGCGCTGCCCGTCCCGCTGCCGCTGCCGGTGCCCCCGGGCCGGTCCCTCGTTGAGACGGCGACCTCTAGTGGCACCGGGGAGCCGGCTCTCCCCGCCGGTCTGCTCCATTTCCAGGCATGAACCCCAAAGGCTCAGCTGAAGGCAGCTGCCGTTCGCCTCTGCGAGTTAAGAAAACGAGTGTTCAAGCAAGACGGACTCTGGGTCTCAACTCCTCGCACCCAGGTGTGCAGGCACCAGGCACCTGTAACTTGTGGTAGGCATTTTGCACGTATATTTTTCCCTATCTTTCCTATTAAAAAATCGAATTCTTTTAGTAAGTGGCAATTAATGCAGTACTTAATCACTACTAGTGCATAATCCAAGCTGACGTCTCTCATGTGTAGGGACGCTGCTTCCAAGGGATGGTAGGGAGCGGCAGATTTCACCTCTAGGTTTCCTAAAAATAGCATCTGAGGATTCAAATCTATTTTTGCTGACTCTATTTCTTGCTGTAAATCAACATTTCTTTGGCATCCCTGACTATGGAGAGGACATGTGTTGCGACCCAGCACCCCTGTCTGTCTCCGTGCCCCCTCCCTGCTCCAGATGGGCTCAGAAAGAGAAGGAATTAATCTCCTCCTCCTGCACTTCTACCTGCTTTCTTCCAGCACCCTTCTGGCCCTCTCACACGAGACCAGACCCCCAGGCAAAACCAAGTCCTTTGGCCAACATGGGCTGATGTACTCAGCCCCATCAGCCCATCTCCTATTTGGGCATCCCAGGGTGTGGAGCCAGTCCCGGCACACACCAGAGCCATGTGCCTCTGTCCCATTAACGTCTTCCCCACAGGGCAAGGAGGCCTCCCGCCACTCAGACTGGCTCCCCGTCACCTTGACAGCCCCTTTGGTCCCAGGCCCAATGGCTGATGCATGGAGAAGTGCCTGAGCTGGTCTTCACTGTGCTCGATCTGCACTGAGCAGGGCTGTGCCAGTTTGCCTCAAACCCACAGGTGATGTGGGATGCCTTTTTTGCCCCATTACAAAAATTGCTTTTCTTCCCTTAAATGTTTTTTTCCACTAACTCCCCATCCCTCCTTGCCTACGCAGACAGAGCAAGCTCTGTCGTGGGCCTCGTACAAGGCTTTGCAATTGGTGTGCAGCAGCAGATCATCCGGAGATGAGAGCAACCACTTCCTCCCTCCACCACTTCTGTGAATCTGCACCAGGACCTGTTGACAGCTCTGCACCACCCTCCTCAGCTCAAGTCTAGAGAAATGCCCGCCATCAGAAACTCAAAAGTTGCTCGACACTTCTTCCCTGCTGCACGATATACACACAAGAGTGACAGCAAGGTGACTTTCACCCCATAGACACTGGAGCATCTTATAATGGGACCAGCATCACCATGGCTTTGGTGGGTCCATGGTCCCTCCCCGCTCCTCCAGAAAGCCCCGAAGGTGTTAACATGCCAGTCCTGCTGTGCCAGGGCTTGTCCCCGGCATCGCCTTGCGCAGGGCTGAGCACCTG
>VZTQ01011082.1:0-13548 GCA_013400755.1 Pelecanoides urinatrix
TCATTATCATTGAGCTCTAGACAACTGAAACACTCCCTAACATACAGGGCTGCCCCACCGCCTCTCCTTCCTCACCTGTCCCTTCTGAAGAGCTTATAGTCATCCATTGTAGCACTCCAATCATGAGTCATAATCTATCAGCATCTATTCAAAACAACATCTCAGTACAGAAAAGGTCTAGTGTAGTAAAGAAAGCTTTTAAAAACAAAACTTTAAATTATAATAATGCTTAAAAAGGACTGGCCAATCCAATGAAATGAATAGTTATCCTGAAAAGCTCATAAAAAGGGAGGCTGGATTGGAAGCGCAGTATTTTTCATCTCACGTGCTTCTTAAGGCAGCTAATTTCTCAGTCATTCTGAAGAGCATTGTGTGTTTACAGACTATTTATTCAAAGGTGGATTCAGAAGAGGGGCAAAAAGATACCCAGAAAAACACAAGTTTCGTTTTCAGTGACCTGCACTGCTTTAGGTCGACTGCCTGCTTGTTCAGAAAATGGAACCTTTTGGCATTTGTCAGTAGGCTCAAATATCTTGAAATACTAAAAAGTTGAAACAAAAAACTTTCCCTGTGCTGCCTTCCTATCTGATCTTTTGTCTCATATGTTCCCCTCAGGGATGCACAAGAAATTTCTCTGAATAATTCATAAGCACCTAGGCAGAAACCAGCTTCTACTTCTGAACAAATAGATTGGGTAAGAAGCTGATTGCAGCTGTTCTTCTCTGCTCTATCTGGAAGAAAACTCGATTAAAAAAAGAAAGGAATTTTCCTACCATAGTAAGCACAGAATATATACATGTCTGTGTATATGAAGTGTATAAACAAACTTATGCATTTATGCTGGGGAAGGCACCTTTGTACTTAAGGCTACACATTCCTTTGAGGGTAAGACTGATTCTCTACCTTTCAAAAATCCAAGAAATCACATCGCATGGAGGTAATCAATCAACACGTAGAATTCAACTTTTAGTTTGGAATTAGGTAGCAGAATGACTGGTCTTTACTCTATACTACAGTATCCAACTCTTCTCTTACCAAGAGCCACCTTTATTTCCCACCGGAACTGAATATTAGGCAGATGGAAATGATTTCTTCTTTTGCAGTCTCTGTTAGGACTGAAATAATCTTATTGCCTGTAGATCCTTTTTATGTCCCAACACATACAGAAGAGAGAATAAAAAGCCAGAAAAGACTGGCTATTTTGCTAATAAGAGTATAGATCCAAAACTCATAAGCTCTGTGTTACCCACACCGAGTTAAGATTTCACAATACAATATCATAAATTGAGACAAAAGTACTTATGAACGTGGACTCAAGACTCACCAGCCTCTGCATGCTTTTCACATGGGTAGGACTAATAGATAAGGCCTCTTCATACCAGCGTTTGGCTTCATCAATATTTCCACGAAGTTCAGCCACCTGACCTCTCATGTAGAGAACATAGTGCGACATTGGAAAGAGATTAGCTGCTTCCTGGGTACACGCTGTGGCCTCAGCAGGTTTCCCAATTCCTATGTAGACTTCAGCTGTGGAAGGAATGTAAGGGCTAATGAATGTTTGCTTCATCATACCATGACTAGAGGTTGTCACATGTGCTGTATTTGTAAATAGTTGCATTCTAAGCAAAAGCTATTTTGCTCAAAAAATTTTGCAGCTTAAGAGAAATTATTACATAAATTGTTTTAAACGAATTACTCTTTTAGGAAAATTGCTTTTCTAAATGCAATAAGAGTTTGAACCTCTAGATGACTTAAACACCAGAAAACTCTTTAAAGTTTGTTATTTTTAACTAAGTCTGGGATTTTTTCATTTTAGTTTTATTTTTAACATGTAAGCACGCCAGTATTCCCGTACTACTTAAGAACAGAAAACCCAACACAAAACTGCAGAGATTTTTACAGTAGGTAAGAGAACACAACTAATTATGGGGTTTTCTGAATTTAATGTGTCAGCTGTTAAGGAAGCAGTAACATTTGCTCCAGCTACCAATCACTAAATGGCAAGCCTGGTTCAGAGCATTTTGAAAGAAATATAATGTTATTTGATATGAAAAGTTTCCTAGTTAAGTTAGCAAAACATGTGAAATGCTTAATCAGCATCCTGGATTTGACAAAATTTGTTCATATTTCCAAGCATTTTATTAAGATATCCTCCAGAAGCTAAGAACATTTAACTCTGTAGCTTTAACAAAAAAAAAAAAAAAGAAGCTATTTTTAATTTAACATAAATCACTCTTGATGAAAGCACCTGAGTAGCCTGACACACACTTGTCTAAGTCAGATTGACTACAGGGGGAAGAAAAGGTTCATTCAGTAAATGAATAACAACTAACAACAGAAGAAGTATTTGCCTTCAATAGCTCTTATGACACACTTCAACACTGCTATTTCACCACCCTGCTGGATTATCTTAGTATCTTGCTGAAAGAGTGGGAGAAGAGAGGAATAAAGAAATACTAAATGCAAGAAAAAGATATTAAAGGTTCTGGGTTGGGTTATCTATTTCTTTTACTTTGGTATAGACCCTAGAAAAATTGAGACTCAAAGTAATTGTGTAACTGCATTCTATAAAAGAGTCTTATAGATTAAGGTTTAAATCAAAATGCTCCATCAAAACAGCAAAGTGATCTATCGCTGTTTAAGACATGCTTCTCACTGTACAGTACAGGCCACCCATCTTGGTTTAAAGGCTATCAGATCAGGATCTCACACTAAGGTAGTGGATTTGGGATTATGCCTAAAACTCTGAATGGGACTGATGTTTGAGTGCCTTCAAAGGAGATTTCTTCTGAGATAATTGCATCAGACAGACTGAATCGTATCCCTAACTAGTCAACTTCAGTATAGCAGAGTGTATAAACCTTGACTTACAGGTGATATCTGCTATGAATATTCACACTTATGTTCACCAAAATCAATCTGTAACAATGACTAACAAAAACTGGACTTTGAGCAGCAGTTGGTGAGTAAGCACAGTTTAAAGGTCTGTCTCATTTCCTATTTTCTTAACTGATTTTTGTAGGGTTGCTGGAGTAATTATTTTCTTCTTCTAAGACCTGGTCTTATTGATAGGAGAACAGACTTTTTTTACCAGAAGAGCATTCTTTTGCTCCTCAGTTGACTCAGTGATTTCACAGAACACATTCTACCTAACGTAAATAGTATGTCCATGTGGATGTATTGATTAATGCAGTATATTTTCAGAAATTAATGAAATGCTTTTTGATAGAAAAATGTCTCATCCACATGAAGAACTAACACATGAAATTGCAGATCCAGAAACACTTTTTTCCCCCCTAACCTTGAAAGAACCACCTCACCTAGTCAGAGATGTATAACTAAAGAATAACAAACCTGGAAGATAATGCACAAATGAAATTTTGAAATAAAAATGTAAATTTAGGATAAATTAAACCTTTCTAGGATTTTATTTTTACTAACTGTTGGTAGAATCCAAAGAGCAAGTTGTAGCCATAATTTGAGAGCTGGACGTACACCATAAAATGTGAATTGTACTGAGAGTTGTTTTTTTTTAAAAACCCTAAAATATTTTGAAAAGCTTTGGGTACTTCATTCTTGAGTGCTTTTCTAAAAGCTACATGGCCAATATTACTATGTGAGAAACAAGATTTTAGGAAATATAAAATACACTACATTATTTAAATGCTAACCGTTTGAGCTCTCTTGGTTTTCTTGTCTCTTCTCCAGCATCATCAGACTTGAAACATAGTTTTAAATACAGACTCCCAAGTTTCTCGGTGAAAAGACAGTTAGGAAAAATATGATTTATACAGACTAAAAAGGTACTAAGTAAAAGCTATAGTTAATAGCAAATAATATGCAGAAACTAAAAATGACTGCAGTAGGTGATTATCTGCTACCACAATAATTCTAGACTGAAAAATAAGCAGAGACTGGCTAATTTAACAGACTGCAGTTTAAATTCTGTATTCCTTGAGGGGAAACAAGTATGGTAGCAATGGCTTTTAACACTAAATCTTGCTGTCCTGCTTACTAACTGCAGCAGAGAAACTTGACAGTTATTAACAGACCTTCCTAAAAATATTAAATTTAAACAAAATAATCCCTTTATGCTTAAGTTATTATAAAGTTATTTTAAAAATAACTTCTCCTTTTCTCTACGAGAAGTTATGCCACCTCAGAGTATACAGCCGGCTTTTTGAAAAGCTATGAAAGAATGAATAGAAGTTGAACTTGTGGCTAGGTGTTAAGGGTGAAAGTTTAATTCAAGAAATTTTTGAAACTAAGAGAGAGATGTTCATTCTGAGATAACAACTTCAAACTGAATAAAAATGTTAAAAACCAACATGGCAAATTCAAATAAATCAGTTGTGGAAAACTGAAAAGTGCCAGCAGACTTTGTAGGAAAATCTCAGAGAGAAGCAGCAGTTTGAAGAGAAACCAGATGCCAAGTCTGATGTACTCTTCTCAATGTCTCCACCTAGAGAATGCCAAGAGCCTTCTGGCTCAAACCCTTCCAACACTTACACTTGCATTTTATTGAGAAATCAACCTATTTTCCAATCAAGCTGCACAGAAATATTGAGTTCAGTCCTGATGCGTTTCTCAAAGGACCATCACAGCCATTGATCATTTAGGGACAGGTCAGGTTTTTAAAAGTGAGTTAATGCAGAATGTACTAATTGCAAAAGTAATTTTGTTTCACAGTTAAAATGAGCCCGATTTTCCACCTTTACACTGTATGCCCAGAAATGAAAGACTGAAACAGTCCATTAATAAACACAAGATGAAAAATTAAAAGCCAGTTACTGTGTGCAAAATCAAGTTCTTTGGACTGACTGCCATGCTCATTTACACTAATGACAGCTGGAATGACACTGTATATCCAGAAGAAGCAGCACTTTCTCTCCTTTTCACATCATATATATTAGTTTGGATAAATATATTCCGCTAAGTTTTGCATGTATTAGAACTTATTTATGTAACTTTTCCATGTCTCTAATCTAACAGGAAGAATAATTCTCATTTTTTTTTATTTTAAGACTTAAAGCTTGTTACAGATTTCCTCTCCACCACCACCACTAAGAAGTAAAACACCACACAACCACACAGGTTGTCAAACAGTTAAATGTGGCATAAGTCTCAAAAAAGAAGCAATTTCCCAATGGTAAATCTTCACTTTTATTTAAAGAAGATGTGCTGTAAGACATGTAGTAATTTTATCGCTGCTTTCTATGCAAGTAACCCATATCTACTGATGAAGATACCTTCCAGAATATCTGCTTTGTATTGTGCTTCTGGGAGAAAACTTTATTCTGAATGTTCCTACAGTAAAGAGCCTTTCTCAAGGCTCAAGGCATTGTAAGCAGGACAAGTAGCTGAATAGCAGGATACCTACACACTCTGAAATGAGCACAAATCACCAGCCTGAAGTATTAAGAACAGTATCATTCCAAAGTGGAGAGGAAGTGGACTTCAGGTTGCAGTATCTTCTCTGAAGGCAGACAGAAACTCTCTTTCATCTCTTGTTTTTTGCTTTCATTGCTCCCCATACACAAAGAGTCAGAGCAGTCTTCATACTTTGTTGTGTCCTTCCCCTGGATCTTTAACACTTCACTCTCCAATCCAACTCTCTCCTATTTCCCACCCATGCTTCCTCCTGCTGGGAATCAAGAATATGGCCTACAGACCACGCTTGCTGAGATAGATATTTTTAAGAGTGGAAAGTGGACTGTGCAGCAGATTGCAGCAGCGGACCACCAACATGCATGCAAACCTGACTAAATTGTGAACTAAAAAGGAATCAGCAAAGAGTGTCCAGACCTCTCCTTTGTGGGCAAAACAGTAGCAGTCACCTGCATGGACTGGATAAGCAGCAACAGGACATGACCAACACAAATTGAAAAAACAGAAAATAAGCAGTGGAGCAAGCTGTCACAGAAGGTTGAGAAATTATCAGCATTATAGATGCTAAGAGTTACTGTAGATGGCCATCTGTGATGGTTTAGAAATATTTAAAATCAATGATGCCACGATGCAGGGCAGGTGATTACACTATGCCCTGCTGGACCTTGCCTTGTTCTAATCTGTGTTGCTTTCGAGGAGCCCTTCCACCCTCAAATGAGATCACTATTATTAATCACTATCATTACTCTTTCTTTCCAATCTTCTGGGCTTTTTCTCTAAAACATCAATTAATAACTGTGAGCCACTGCCCTGTAACGACTTTCACACAATGAAAGTGTTAATGCAAAATAGGTAAATTAAAATGCTAAGAAATACAGCACTGTTTTGTTGAATGTAAACATGAAGGAAAAAAAAAAAAGTCACTGAAAAATGCTAAAGTCTGAAAGCAGACCAAAGCAGAACAATTGCTGACTGATTTCTAAATTACACCTTTCTGATGCAAGTATCAATACAAACAATTGCATGGTATACATTTTTAACTGTGTAAAATACACCGGATCATCATTTTCTCTTTAAAATTTTATGTAACAGCCACTTGTGATATTGCATTTAGCTTGAGGCTTGAAGCAGCATAACAATACTAAATCCACTCAAGATGACTCCACATTTAGAAAAACAATCCTGAGTATTTTACATTAATTAAGCTAAAAGGAAGAGAACTGAATGAGAACTCATTATCACAGCTGCAAGGGACAGGTTGCTCAACAGTACTACTACCCTTTTTTTCTACATATGCAGAGTTATTTATTTTCCATGATAAAGCTTTTCTAGTTGCAGGAACTCTATTCAATAATCTTGAAAACATCTTTTTCCAACTAATGGAATTAGGGCATTTAAATTTCCAAATACTAAAGGTATCTTCAGAAACTAAATTCTTCACGGATAAGGGAGAGAGTGTTGCCTTTGTTCTACAGAAGATATGACTCCACTGATAACAGCTGCACTATAAAACCAGTGCCTTATCTTACATAAATGATCTTACACACGAGCAACTCTAATGTGCTTTTTATTTCTTGACTTGCTTCAGTGCAACACACACACCTGGAAGAAGTTTGATCTGATAAGCAATAACAGATTCTGAATGAAACCAACAGATTTTTGCAATTCCTTAGGCTAGAAAGAAAGGGGAGGAGAAAGAACAAGAAAGAATTTTACTTTCACAGTACCTGCATGAAGCCATATTTGAGCCAGAGTCATCCAAGGATGCAGGGGACCTTGTTTAGGGGCACTGCTTTGCAGAGATGAAGCAACCTCAGACAGTGCTTGCTCCACTCTGGAAGCTGCTATTGATGTGGCATGAACTGAACCTGTAGAAGTAATAAAAAAAATTACCATCATAAAAAGAATGAAGGCCATACACATTGCATAAAACATTTAATTGTAACCCGTTTCATAACAGGTTTTACCACAAACTCCTCAAGATTTAATTTACATCTACCGTTTTGGAGAAGTTTTTTGAAATGTCAGGTTAATTTTCCTTGTTATGAAAGCTTTTATACTGGTCTGAAAGACTATAAAAAACACACTGAACATCGGTAACTCTACCTGACACGTTTTTGGGTTGCTACTATGAATACTCTCTATTAAACTCAACACCTCTTTTCTGGCAATGTACGATCTGAAAAAAGGTTTGTGATGGTATTGTACACTGTAATCTTCAGGTTGCTGCATGCACTTTGATGTTAGTAATTGCTATGTCTTTCCATAGAGTGCAATTAGAGGACTATTTTAAGACTAATAATGGTACAAAAAAAGAGAACTAAAATATACAAGATAATCACAACATACCCCATCACAAATACACAATTAAACTGCACTGAATGTAAACCTTAGCTAATCAAGAAGGCTGAGTTAAAATGCCTTCTGGCAAAAAAAGTCCCTTGCATAAAGAAGATTCCCAAAGCATAGTATGTAAAGAATAATTCTTGTAAAATAAAGCATGTACAAGTAAGATAAGAATCTCATTGGCAAATACTACCCTTTTCAAAAAACTGGAAATAAAAAGGCTTCTATGATTAGAGAATATCTAATGGCAACTGTACTTTGGATAGCTAATTACTGATAGCTTATTTAGGCTTTTTTTTTTTTTTAAATCAAGACCATGAATATTTTAAGCTACACTCATTCTTGTCATCTAAGCTTCAATGTATCTCTAGTTGTTTTATAATTACAAATTACAAAATCTCAGAATGACTAGGCCTGATTAATAAATAATGGAAGTGAAATATTCCATATTGGATCAGATGAGAAGTCTTCTAAGTCTATCAGCATATCTATAATGGTCAACAGTGGCAGGTACCCCAAAAGAAAATACTGAATCCTGTACAGGTTGAACTGCACCCCACAAGCTCATCCCCATCTCTAGCAGTTAAGAAATATATGAAACCTTTGCTCTCAATATCACAGGTTTTCTAAGAATTTTAATAAGAAGGAATTTGCCACATAAAACATACATTCTTAAATGTGACAAGATAAATCAGCAAACAAGAAAAGCAGAAGAAATTCTTAGTACACAGATCAGTGGAAAGAGGAAGTTTGTCTGAAAGTGTGCATCACGTTTCCCTTAACTGACAGAAACAAGGGAAAAGCAGCACAGGACATAATTAGCATTTCATATGTCATTATAAACAAGGAATTGCCCTTAAGATCTGAAACAGTATCTGGCCATGGAGTTTGCTTTCCTTTATTGGCTGATGAAACAACTCAAACTCCAGCCTGCAGAGTTGAACATTCACTAAAGTTTTTGTGTGTCTTGTCTTTAAGGCTTAACTTCTGAAGAAATACAAAAGGGAAGTCTAATCAAGAAGCATGTGGAGCGTATTCCAAGAAAAATACCAGCAAAGGTACCATAAATAAGTACTAGTCACCGGTAATCCTCTTCTTGTCTGACATCCATTTCTGTAAATGCACATCACTGCAGCCTGTCACTTGTTAGCCTTCCAGGGACTAATAGTCAAAGAACCTCCTCATCTATCCAGAAGAATTTGTAAAGAAAAGGTGTGATTCACTGACACAAAGGATATCACCTAATCCCTTCCTTCTGAAAAGCAAGTATTCAATTTAGTATTAAAAAGGGCCTATATTTTCTATTATTTAAAGCAAGGACTCTGGCTGCTAGCCAGGCCACAAGTAATTTTATATAGAAAGTGTGCTGTTAGATTTTAAGCTTCTAGTACTTAACCATAAAGCATATATGGTAATATATTATTAAAAATTTTTATACATCAATTTCCATATAAAAAAGAACTATAATGTGATAAAATTCTTATGAGTTGCAGTGCCACCTATATTAAAGTTAAAACGGAATGGATACTGAGAGCTTCCTATGGTAATTAACTCCTATCCTGGACTTTATTCTGAGTTGCAGAAAAAAGAAAAAACCTAAGAAAAGAAAAATCTTTCTAGAATTTTTTTTTCAAAGTGTTATTATTCAATAATATATTCAAATTATTCAGTATAAGCAATTATTCAAATTGCTTATATTTCCTGTTTAGGAAAAAGGCATCCCTTAACATATTGCAGCAATTAGTTCTCTGAAGCAATTAGTTCTATATACAAAGTCACAGACTTCAAGTGTTCTTACTTCAATCAAACTACTAGAAAATAGTTACCTGCTATCTTTCCCTAAATTAATACAGCTGATATAAAAATGTATTCTTAATTAATCATGAATATTAACAATCTAAAATTCAATGTGGACAAAGTAACGTAACTGTTTTAGAAACTCGGACTGCAGATTATTATATAATTGTATAATAAACTAAATTTAAGCTATCTCTAAACAACATCCCAAATAAAAGGATTCTTGGGGTTTAAGTTTGAAGATCAATGTTAAGCAGCATACAAAGAAACTTGGTGCAGTCTTCTGCAGGGCTGTTTGGAAATCCCAGCCTTTGAAATCCTTCATGCTTCAGTCTTATTTAAAACATAGAGAACTTAAGCATGTGTGAAACAGCACAAGAGTATCGTTAGTTGGGCTTTTTTGTTTGGTTTTGTTCCTTTAAAAACCCTCCTTGCAGTGGCTATTAAGACAGATACCAAGCACAGGGCTATACAGTTTCCAAAAGGAGGGGGAATGACCTCTAGTACAGACTTGCATATCTAATCAGCACAGCCGCTGTATCCTTTATCACACTTTTACATCTTTGCTATTACCTTTTTTTTAGTTTTTTGACATTGTCCAGTGAGGCGTCTTTCAGGTACATTGCACTCATGCTGATAGCTCTAACCCATAAACCCCTAAATGCTTCTTTAGTATTTATTGCCACAATTAGCTGTCATCATGACTCATTTCTGGCTCCTTCTGTTACAACACAATTAGTAAGTCTTCATTTTGCAGACAACTAAAAATCATTTAAAGATCATTTAAAGATCCTGTGTACTAAAAAGCTTTTTCCAACCTTCCTCCAAATTTTATTCAACACTTTTCTCATTAGAACTAACTTATCTGAACTATTTGTTCCTTGTTCTAGCCCAGGGGTCCCCAGATTCAGATCTTTATAGTCACATTACAATTGTAAAATATATAGTAATTTCAGCTACAACTGGTCAAGATACATAGTGGTCTGTGAGAAACTGAGGGTAAAGAGTGGATCTTGAAGTCTGCTCAAGGTCTCACAGATCCTATGTAGCCAGTTACTTATTTGGTGGCTCCCTGTTGGTTTTGTCATAAGCTCTGCTCTCTCTTCCCAGCCTTATCTGTATTTTTCTTTCTTTGGTCTGTGTTCAGTACCCTCACCCAAACATAAACATATTCTCACTTTCAGTGTTACAATTCACTCAGTTGTAGTTTCCTTCAAATGCTCAGACAAAGTAGCAGTAATTTCTGGTTTAAAATTTTACCGTATCTTTCACGCACACAAATATCCTTGCTCTTCCCAGACAACAACTAGACCTGCTGTTATAACGTGACACTTAAGAATCAAGAAAAAATTCCCTCAAAATACCACAAGCAGCAAAGAGTGTTTATTTTGAAATATAAAAGCATGAGGTCCGGAAAAGTAATATATCACCAAAATGGATCCTGGCTACTCACTTTGTTTAGTTTTGCTCTGAAGCTTGTTTGTACTAAAAAGGCCAAGTACAAAACAGGAACTGTCTTTGCAAGAGCTAGAATTCACTACTGAAATTTCTTATTGATTAACAGCTGAAATCACAATCACATTGCACACTGCAAAGTGTGACAGAAGGTCTTAATCATAACAAAATGTTTCTAAACGAAAAAGGTATAACCTCCCACTCAAGTTTTCTATAATGACATTTGTCCAGAATTTACAGAGTTTCTACTCACCAACCCTACTAACAGTATCTGCAACAACCATGGTTATGTCAATGTTTCAATTCAATCTCAAATAGAAAACCTACCAACAGCCTTGTACAAACACAATTTAATCAAGAAGTTAAGTCATCTCACAGAAACCTTTCTTTTCCAAGTCACACCTACAGTTCAGCTTCTGTGAACAACAGCGTGTTCAATTTATTCTCTTCAGGCTTTTCTTCAAATAAATATTACAGGACGGTCTACAGGAAACCCATCTTTTAAATACCATTTATAAGTCACCCTATGTAAATAAGCGTGTTATGACTTCTTCAGTTCTTTCCTTGGTCATTTCCCCATAAATTCTTCACAACGTAGCCTAAGGGACATGAACTAAGGCATGGACTCTATCAGCACTTAGTTGGCATGCAGGAGAAAAACAAAATCCCTTTGCCATGTACATCAAACTTTCCTTCTGAAAATGAGTAAAAGAATGGACTGTCATTCTTCATGAAACATGTTCTTATCAACTGACAAAAACAGAGTAACAGGATTTCTTTTTACACCATAAAAGAGAATATTACTAAACAGTTTTACATTCATCACATTTTCAATGTTTCAGCATTTACATGAAGAAAAAATGCTTTAACAGCAACGCTCATGCAGGAGAAAAGAGGAAAAACCCACTTTCAACTTCACATGCACACAAAGCTGGCAGTAAGAACATTAGTGGTGTGACATACAAAGAACTCTGTGCTAAAAAAAGCAATTTCATGATACAAAGAGGCAGTACCTTCCACAGGACTAATACATCACTGAAGTGATGCATTTGATACGATAGATTGGCAGGTTTAGCCAAAATTAACAATTTTTCCTATGAAATTCATTAAGTGTCTGAGACATCTTTCACAATCACGAATTACGAAGCCAGCTTATCTTTTGGTACAAAGTTATGCATGGAGATATCAGTACTCAGGTATGGACAGCATCATTCACAGAGCAACCTCTCAGCTCTTTGAAAAAGATTTTCTGTGCTTAGTCACTATCAAACATGCTGTTTTATGTATCTTCTACTTTTCTCTCCTCCACCAAATTGGTCTCCTGTACTACCTCAAAAATCTATGAAAAAGTAAAGTAATCAATAAAAAAAAATCCCATAATTTATTATTCAAGGCTAAACANAAAATCCCATAATTTATTATTCAAGGCTAAACACACAGCTTTATAATGTAACTGATTAGAGTAAAAGAATGTGATTTCACATCCTGTTTAAAGCAGCAGTTATTTTTATTGATCTATATTCTTCATTTTCTCTCATTTAGCTCGTTTTCATAATTTCATTACTTTAAAGTGTACTCTTAAGAGATTGATTCTACAAGCAAAATTTGTACCACAAGAGAAAGTAGTTTATTATGACTCATGACAGCAGTTGCAATGTTGCATTCTGGACCAACGTACTCCTTAGGAACAGCAGTGGCATAAAATCTTCTCTAATATAACACGCTGGCAGCTGGCCATTATGTTATACAAGACCTTCCTAATATATCTTTATTTGCAGTCCTCTAGAAATGAATACCGCCTCTTTAATTATTAAATGCAAGTGTTAGTTGAGCGCATTCAGATCTCGTAAGATTACAGGCCTTGGGGTGACTGAATGGGCAAAGAGCATCAGCCTTGCTTTACACACTGTCAAACTTGCACTACTGATGGAGAAAACATGTATGTTTTGTGGTAAAGGAGAAAGTGATTTAAGTCCTGAATAAATTAATAGAACTGCACAGTGAATACTACTTACAAACTGAAAAAAGGGAGTAAAAACCATGAAAGTAAGCATCTGATGGATTGCCTTTGAACAGATCAAACCACAAATTAAAATCCAAAGTAAGAAGGTGGGAAAAAAAAATTTATATAGATATATATATATGTAAACCAAGAACTCCAGGAAAGGCAGAGGTTTTCTGATAATCTTCAAACTGCAGATCAGGTTTACAGGGTTTCAAAAGATAAAAAAATTAAATAAGATTACTGTTTACAATAAATATTTTTATAGAGCCTTTGCTACACCTCTAAAATCATGTTCCTGTTCAACAGAAATTGGAAGTCAAGTCAGTAATACAAAGTGCCTTTTGCTTCTTTCACTAGAAAAAAATTGAACTGAGCAAGATATAGAACATGAGATTTTCAGCCCTGGTAACTATACTAACCTGCTTTAAGCATCTAGGCAAACCTCTACTTACTCAAAAATAGAGAGCTTTAACTTTCATTAATTATTTACACTATACAAAGGACTCCAATACCTGTTTTGTTTCATGGTTCTGCTACTTAGATTGGACATTAGGAAA
>VZTQ01011087.1:0-11789 GCA_013400755.1 Pelecanoides urinatrix
CGCTCCCCCCGCCCCAAAGGATATTGCCTCAGCAGCGCCTCCACCTCGGGGCCGGCGTCGGGCTCGGCCGCCGCCGCCTCCTCGGGCTCCTCCACGAAGCGGTTCTCGTCGTACTGGTCGATGTCGAGGCGGCGGAAGCGGGAGGAGAGCGTGCTCCGCGCCATGCCGCCGCCGGGCCCCACCCGCGCCGCGACCGGAACCGGAACCGCCGCCCCGCCGGAACCGGAAGCCGCCGCCGGGCCCGCCCCGCCCCCCCGGGTGACAGTCACCCCCGCGGCGGGGCGCACCTGAGGTTCGACTGCATTAAAAATACAAGGCGTGGAAAAAATGAGAACGATGATTTTAATGTAC
The DNA here is from genome assembly GCA_013400755.1 of Pelecanoides urinatrix. NCBI lineage: Eukaryota > Metazoa > Chordata > Aves > Procellariiformes > Procellariidae > Pelecanoides > Pelecanoides urinatrix. Next base: position 352 of record VZTQ01011087.1, read on the forward strand.
AAATTCGGGAGCTGTAGCGGGTCGGTCACGGTGAACTGGGCTCCTACGAAAACAGCACGAACCAGGGGGCACGGCCCGCCCCCGCCTCGCCTCCACCCGCCCCCGCGGGCACGTCGGGCAGTGACTTTGCTGCTGAAATTTCTTAAAACCAAAAAAAAAAGCTGAACAGCACGCGGGGACCGAGCTGCGTCCCGGGAATCGGGGTGGTTAGAAGGGAAACGTTTCATCTACACCCGGAAATGCGCGAGAACCACATGCAGCCGTATAAATTCCAAGGACATGTTACAAATACTCTGAAATTAATCCAGGGTAGGGGAAAAAAAAAAAAGAAACTTGCTACAGACACCGTAATACACAATAAATTTAGATAATTTAAAAATAAAAAAGGCAAGAGGCAGCATTTCAGCAGCAAAGTGCTCAATAAAAAGTATATTGTAAAGGGACAGGACAGGGGAAGAGGGGGAGAGCAGGCAGGGAAGGGTCTCAGAGGAAATACGGTGTGGTCGTTCTAGGAGGAATTACACGTTCTGAATCTGGAACTGCGCGGAATAACTTTGGTTCTCTTGTATTTACATCTTTAAAGACCATGATTGATGCAATATTTCCACAGCGGTAGCAGTAATTTGGAGCAGACCATACCGTTACCAATTTCTCATCAAACATGAATTTGTAGCCTTCATGAACGAGCTGGTGCGCTCTGCAGATGAGTTTTAAGTTGTTGATGTGAACAAACTGTAAAGGAAAAAAGGAAGGTCAGTTTTTTCCGTGCAGCTGCATGCCACTGCCCACACCACAGCCCTCTCCCAGCTGCAGCCCTGGCCCACGCGCACCGTGAGGGCTTAAAGAGAAGCTTTTTCACCCAGCGCGCTGAAAAAAACTATTTGGGTTTTGAGACCTGAGCAGCGGAAAACACCAGTGAGATACTGGTGACAGCTGGGATGCCCGGTCCCTGCCACCCGCAAGGCTCAATCCCTCCTGAACGTGCTGCAGAAAGGGCACAGACACAGCGCACGGCACGAGCGCGGCGTTCGTCACGCAGCTCATTCAGGAGCCTGGGAAGGTCAGCGCGTGTCAGCCCTGAGAAGTCTGCTCGCTGTTTTCCAAAGTAACAAAAATCAAGTCAAGAATTGTTAAGAAAAATGTTTGTTTGTTTGTTTTTCTCCTAAATCCTTAGAAAAGTAGTCTACACAAGCCCTGGTGATACTAGTTAATCCCACTGCATTATACTTTTGAAAAGCAAGATCGGTATTATCACATCTGGCAGTTGTATTTATGCTTTTAAGTTCAAATGGCCTGTTTTCTCAAGTCGGCTTGAGCGAACCTTCTCCACCACCAGGACTTGCAGCGGTCTTACAAGGGAAGTTCATCATCTCACAGTGCCCTTGATCTATTCATCGCTGGGGTAAACATCAAACTTGCAGCTGAACACTTCGGTTTCTCTCATACCGGCAATCCCTTCACGTGGCACACGACAGCATCGTTACCTCATTCGTCACCTTTGCGCCGAAGAGCCAGCCTGCCCCTCGCGGGCTGATCGCCCACGTGTCGACATCTTCTGGGTCAGACCAAACCAGGTCACAGAAGGCGCCTTTGTGAGGAATTTCTTGATTACGCTCAATGGTTCGAATCTGATCGAGTGTCTTGATGTCTGGAGAGAGGCCACCGTGCACACAGAGAATCTGCTCGTCTATTAACTGGGGAAAAAAGGACGCACGTGAAATACTCAGTATTTTAACCCAGCCCCGTGTGACCCTTAAGGGTCACTCATTCTAGCAGTCATGTTTAGACAATCGACTTGTATTTTTGTAACGTGGTGTTTGCACTTACAGCTGCTATCGTGAGCATGTCAAAGACTTTGGTACAGTATCTCCAAGCATTAGCATTTCCATATTTGGTTTGGCATTCATCTGTTAAACAGAGAATTTTTTTCTTCTTAATGGATCAGTAGGAATTCAGAGGCAAACGCTTACACTAGAACTCTAAAGGCAGACGTATAATGCACACCCTGCCCGGAGCACCTGTAAGCGGCGGCGGGAAGCGCTCTGCGCCGCTGCCGGCCAGGCCCACCCGCGGGAAGAGACCGAGGTGCCTCTTGGTCTGCGCTTACCGAGCAACGGGCCGGGCGGTGCCGAGAAAACGGGGCCTCGTGCAACGCCACTGACGATGCTTTTGCTGCTGCCCGTGGCTGGGAACTGACCCCTGACCAGACCAGCCAAGTGCTTGAATTTGCACATTTTGTGCAGGAGAATGGGGCAGAAAGCATGAACTGGCCCGGGCTAGCAGAGGATATTCTTACCACAAATGGGAGTTACAGTGGCTTTGTTTAACGCTACACGAACGTGGCAATAAACCTGACGGGCAGGCATTTCTTAAGCGACCTGCGAACGTTTGTGCTTGCTCTTGTTGACACATTATCCAAAAGAAAGTATGTAGCAGACATTATTCTTTGTGGCAGGTGTTAGGTATTTTCCAGAATTTCCTCAGGTTTTATCAAAGCCTCACACAACATCAAAGAAGTTTCCAAGCAATTTAACTCCCTCAGTTTTTCACACAGTTGTTCTGTTGCTTATTGCTTGACAGTGGCCTCTCCCCAGATGCTCACTGCTGACGATAAATTACTTTCACAGCAAACCCCACACGTGACACTGATTTTTAGTTATACTGAAACTTAAGGGGAATTACAGCAACACCATGACTTCGTGTAGAACCTTCCATTACAAGATACCAAAGCACATTCTGTATAAATATGTGCTCTTTCTGTCTCTAAAACAGAACATGGCACCAAAAAACAAACAGAAAACCCAGACAGTGGAGGAAAAGAGCAGCGAGATCTGGACTAAAACACGTTCTACTTCACGAACACAACTATCACTTTAACAAATGATAACATTCAAGTTCTAGCGAGCCCACTTCCCATCCAGTCCCAGGAAAGCCCCAGGTAGTGCTGCATTCAAAACAGGTTTCCAAAGGGAAAGACGCTGTACTCGTTCATGACACGTTAACCCCATTCAGAAATCGTTTGGATAAAGACTTACCATAAAATCCATACACTTGTGTTATCTGCCTGCTTTCATGATTGCCTCGTAACAGTGTGATACGATCAGGCCACTTAGCTTTTAGTGCAAGAAGGTAAGTGAAAGTCTCAAGACTATAATAACCTCTATCTACAAAGTCACCCTGCAAGTCAAAAAAATATTCGTAAATGGAGAAACAGTCAAACGGAAAAATGCAAAGTGATACATCCATTCTAAACGTCTCGCAGTGCATAAAGAAAACTAACGCTGAAGGGAAGCTGGGATCTGCTTGGATCTATGAGAACATATTCCTTGGTCACCGGGGGTTTCGGGCTTGAACTGGCATGCTGCCGTTACACCACCGCACGCATCCAGAGCTGCCCGACACACAACGCCACGGCCCCTTCCCAAGGCAGGACGCTGCCCCGCCGGCACAGCTCCGCTCTTCCTGCGCCGCTGTACACCGCGTAGCTCGTGCTTTACTCAACAAAATAAAGCCCGTACGCAGTAACCAAACAGCAAAAGCAAACACAACTCACAGGCAAGGTCTGAAACTCAACGAGCGTATCAGGACTTACACCTTAAGCTCACTTTTTAAACACGGGCCGAGAGAGAGGGGCGAGCCCAGCGCGCACGTACCATGAAGATGTAGTTGGTGTCGGGGACCTGACCGCCGGTCCGGAACAGCTCGCACAGGTCGTAGAACTGCGGGGAGAAGCGGGCGGGTCAGGGCTGCGCCCGCCGGCGGGGCAGGGCACGGCACCGCGCCCGGCAGTGCAGGGCCGGGTCGGCGGTCCCGGGCGGCCGTGCGGCCTGCCGCGGGGCCGCCCGCCTGTTACCTGCCCGTGGATGTCCCCGCAGACGGTGACGGGCGTGGAGACGGGCTGGACGTTGGACTCCTCCAGCAGCAGGTCGCACACATAGTCGCAGAGGCGCTGCGGGAGAAGAGCGGGTCGGCACCGGCACCGGCACCGGCACCGGGCCCCCCCCCGGCCCGCCCGCCCCGCCCGCCGCGGCCGCACCTTGAGGTCGTTCTCGGGCAGGTACTTGCAGAGCCGCGCGATCTCCACGTACTTGTCCAGGTCCAGCGGCGCCATCTTGGGACGGCGGCTCGGAGCCGGAAGCGGGGCCCGGCACTTCCGGGGAGCGGCGCGGGCCGCCGACGCCAGCGGAAGCCCAGGGCACTTCCGGCGGGCGCGGGCCGGAAGGCGGCAGCCGCTTCCGCCCGGGGCCGCCCTCGGGTGAGCGCCGAGCGGCCCGGCCCGNCAGGCGCGCACCGCTGGGCCGCGGCCGGCTGGAGCGGGCTGCGGCCGCGCTACGAGCACGCCACCTTCCTGCCCGCCGCCGCCCCCCCGCGCCTCTGGGTCTTCGGCGGCGCCCACCCGGCGGGGAACCGGAGCTGCGTCCAGGTGCTGGACCTGGGTGAGTGCCCGAAGACCGGGCCCCGAACCGCCGGCCCGCCCGGCCCAAAGGGCGGCTCAGTCACTCAGGGCTCCCCTCGGAATTCGGTCTCAGGAGCGGGGCCCGGGGCCGGCTCCGAGGTACGGAGCTGCGGGAGACGTGGGCATGCGGGACGGGCCACCGCAGAGCCACTGCGTGGTGGCTGTCACTTGGGAAGTGGAGCGTGTTTTCTGTTGCCGTGTTGATTACTTTGTTAATCAAATGTCTTAATTAGAAACAGGAATCTGGGAGAGTCCTGAAGTGACTGGTGTTCAGCCACTGCCTAGGACATTTCACACATCCTCAGCAGCTATAGGAGACTGTCTGTATGTCTTTGGAGGGGGAGATAAAGGAGCAGAACCCGTTACAGACCAGCAGCTTCATGTGTTTGACACAGGTACCTCGAGATGCATGAAGGGCCATTATGCCAAACGGTGGACGCTGTCCTCTGTCGAACGGGCGGTCTGCGTTTCAGATTCTATCACAGACGTAGAAGTGTTGGGCCCCTGCTTTGGCTACGAGTTTAAATGGATGGGTGGATGTTCCTCGCTGTTGACATGCACTTATCTTCATGTGGTCACTGGGAATTTGGGCCAAAATGGCAGCGTAAAACTCTGGGATGAGGAAGGCTGTGGGAGTGGTTTGTCGCATTTGCCCAACAGCTGATTCTTTTGCGTGGTGGCATCGTCCTGTGCCGCTCGCGTAGTGTCAGAGTTGTCCCATTCATTCTTATGGCCCTGTGCACAATTCTTTCCAGTTTGAATTAATCTGTCCTGCTACAGGGTGACCCAGACAGCAGAGAGAGCTCTGCCAGAGGGCTTGCCTGCGCTTTATGATATGGCATTAACTCTTCTCTGACCCCACTGGAAGCACGTCCTTAGGAAGCCTCAGCGGGGCTCTGGGGTCACCGGTTTGTAGAGCTTCCAGAGTTTCCTTCCTAACGCACGTGTACTCCCATTTTTAGCCACCTTGACCTGGTCCCAGCCAGATACTCAGGGAGATCCCCCCTCTCCTCGGCACGGACACGTTGTGGTTGCAGTCGGGACCAAACTCTTCATACACGGAGGTTTAGCTGGTGATATTTTTTACAATGATCTGTTCTGCATTGATATAAGTAAGTATGGATATAGGTACTGTAGAGCAATAGCTGTTGTGTGAGGTGTTTTGATTTTGGGGAACCTTCTTCTAGAAGATCAGTTCATAAGTGCTTAAAATATTACCGAATTTGTTTAAAACAACAAAACTTTTTTATAATGCATAACCAGAGACATGTTCTTGTTCAACAGATGACATGAGATGGGTTAAGATACCAGCCACAGGTGACGTCCCGGGAGGACGAGCATCCCACTCGTCAGCTGTGTTTAAGGACCACTTGTACATTTTTGGTGGAATAGGTCCAGACGGGACACTAGACACTACGTACAAGTATCACGTAGGTAGGGAGACTTCTCTCAGCTGCGTAACGGTAAATGCCATTGCCCCCAGCTCCTGCGCTTCACCATCCTAGTAGTCAGTGTCATTGCACTGGGGTTACATCAGTACAAGGCTAAATGCTGAAATGCTCTATAATGTTGAAAATTAGTCTAATGAATGATGTCGCTGTCCCAGCATGCTTTTTAAGCTGGTGAAGCTACATTTGAAGATGTGAATGTGTACCTTTGCACTGCAGAGAAGCATCAGTGGACGCTCCTACAGTTTGATTCCCCTCTGCCCGCTGGGAGGCTGGACCACGCCATGTGCGTCGTTCCCTGGCGGGCCAGCAGGAGCCGAGAGACGGGAGCTGTCGCCTGGGAGGACGAAGCTGGGAAGGAGTCGACTGCGTCAGCAGGTGACGAAGCCGTCCCCCTCCAGAACAGCCAGGACGGGGAGTGCGCTGAAGACGCAGTCGTGCATCTACTGTTAATATTTGGTGGGATGGACACTCAGGGGGAAATATACAGGGACTGTGTCGTTAGTCTGATTGACTAGCAGAGCTGTGGTCCTGCACAGCACCACCCTTTCCTACAGTTTTGTAGTACTATCAGATTAAGTTAATTCTTCTTTCCAATAAAGAAACTCTTACCCTCAGACGGATGGCGCCGTGCTGCCGCACCTGCGTAGGGGTGTCTCTGCTGGCAGTGCTGCTGACTGGGTACAGCATTCCCTGGGGCAGGCGGCTGCTGCCGTCTCTTGACCACAGGTCGCTGGAATGCGAGAGCCTGGCCAGCTCCACCGCAGGAAACTCGCCTCCTGCTGGCTACAGAAACGCTGTCTGCAAAGCCACAGCATTACCTGGAAACCGAGGGGGTTGGGGAATCATTGAGTTTTAGCTTTTTTTTTTTTAAAAAAGTGAATGAATGAAAACGAGGAAAAAAAACAGTGTCTCCCACACCAGGAAGAAGTGCTAGGTGGTTTTAAGGAGGTATTAGAGCAGGCACAAAAGGTTCTGTACTTGGTTCAATTTCTTATCTCATCCCATGGATTGGGTAAGGATCATGGTCAAGTAAGACTGTTCCAATTAGGCTTTTTCCTTTAAAGAAAATTTATTAGGTGTAGACTGGTTTTCAGTACTCAGAAAACTGGTCCATTGTCTCATGTGAGTATCCAGTAAAGCTCCTAAAAGTAGTTTTAATACTGCAGGAGATTACGTTTGTTAGTTAAGCTAGTCTCCTCCCCCCACATGCTTTGCATTGAAGTTCCCATCACCACTGGTGTGGGCGAGTAGCTCTGATTGACAACCCCCCTCTCCAGCCAGCAGCTTGCAGGCTCTAGTGGAGCTGCCCCAGGGGACACCACATCAGACATTATTCAGGTTGACCCCCCCTTCCTTATAAGGATCTATTACATCATAAACCTCGCTGCAGTTCCAAGTACACCAGCACGCTTCAGAAATGGTGTAGTGCTTGTCAGGGCTTCCCATCCACCACGGGCAGCGGGTGCCAAACTCCTGGCGCTGCTTGCGGGACCTGTTCCCCACCCCCGGAACGGGCTGCTGAGCCCGGCCCAGGCGAGGGGTAGAGCTGTTCCCTTCCGAGGCCTCCCCGGCGCGAGCAGGACCCCAAGGGCAGGGCTGTGGCCACCGCTCACCTCCCAGGGGTCCCACGCCAACGACCGCATCCTGGTTAAAACTAGCCGCTGTAACTAGGTAATGGAAAACACAAACTAGAACCAAGTCCAGTGTAAATAACAAATTTATTGTGGTCACTTCAGGTAGAAAAGTTCTACACCAAGTTCACATGACCGAGTTGTTAAATAGAGCGCTTCCACTGCCAATACTTCTAAACCCATTTCGCATTTACACTCCCCACTACCCCTCCCTCCCCAGACACTGAGCAACTGCTAACGAAAAGCAGTATACAGCCACTTTGGGCTAGCGTTTCCAGCTCCACTCACGAGTGAAGATTCAAAGTTACATTCCAAATTAAGAGTTCAATATTTTAAACAAGTGTTCCTGAGTCCAATATATACACACAACATTCAGAGATGCCACTATCTACAACTCATCCTTCTCTGCTGCTTCCTCTTCACCTGGGGGAGGGCCTGCACTTCCGTAGAGCTTGCTAACAATCGGCTGAACAACTTCCTCCAGCTCCTTCTTTTTCGCTTTGAAGTCATCAATGTCTGCATCTTGATGGCTTTCCAGCCACTCAATCTTTTCCTCTACCGCTTTCTCTATTGTTTCTTTGTCTTCAGACGACAGCTTACCACCCAGCTTCTCTTTGTCCCCAATCTGATTCTTCAGAGAATAGGCGTAGCTTTCCAGCTCATTCCGGGCATCAATGCGTTCTTTAAGCTTCTTGTCTTCCTCAGCAAACTTCTCAGCATCGTTAACCATCCTCTCAATCTCTTCGGGTGTCAGCCGATTCTGATCGTTTGTAATTGTGATCTTGTTTTTGTTCCCAGTGCCCTTGTCTTCAGCTGTGACACGGAGGATTCCGTTCACATCTATTTCAAAGGTAACTTCAATCTGGGGGACACCTCGAGGGGCAGGAGGGATTCCCGTGAGATCGAAAGTTCCCAGGAGATGATTGTCCTTGGTGAGGGGACGCTCACCTAGAAGACACAATTAGATACAGTTTCCATCTTTCCTAGCTGTGGTTTGTACTTGGTGAAACCAAGAGCTACACTTGTTGAAGGTGAAGTTTTAATTTCAACCTGACATCTGTCTAGACACCTCCCACAGGATCACCTCTTACTGAGGAGCTCTCCAGAACAGAACCATGGAAAAAGATACATTTGAAAACAACTCCAGTAACAGCTTTTGACGCAGGTCAAGAAGCCAGATCAGAGCAGCTTCACAAAGCTAGCACTGTTACCAAGCTCTTCTCCATAAGGAGATATCCATAACCATCCAGAAATCTCTACAGCCTTTGTGATAGGACAGTAGCAAGTATTAAAGTCCTATAGACAGATTCCAGCTCTCAACATGGTCCACCACAGGTGACACTTACCTTCATAGACCTTGATTGTCACAGTTGGCTGATTGTCAGAAGCTGTGGAGAAGATCTGAGACTTCTTTGTGGGGACAACGGTATTTCTTGGGATCAGTTTAGTCATTACACCTCCAACAGTCTCAATGCCAAGTGTCAGAGGACAGACATCAAGCAACACCAAGTCACCTGTAACAGAACAAGGGCAAGACTGACATGACTTCAGCCCAGAAGAGACACAACATCTCATCACTGCAAGGAGGATCCTGAGGCCTCAGAGGCACAAAACTTCTTAAAGACTGGAAAAGAAGTTCTACTACATTTGTCAGTAACTAATATCCACTATTCAGAGTCAACATGCTCTTGAAGTGACAGGGAAGGTGTCATTACCTGTATCTTGGTCCCCAGAGAGAACGCCAGCCTGGACAGCCGCACCATAGGCTACAGCCTCGTCTGGGTTAATGCCACGAGAAGGCTCCTTCCCATTGAAGAACTCTTTAACTAGTTGCTGTATTTTGGGGATGCGAGTAGAGCCACCAACAAGAACAATCTCATCAATGTCAGACTTCTTTAGGTCAGAATCTTCTAGTACTTTCTGAACAGGCTTCATAGTGGAACGGAACAGGTCCTAGGAAGACAAAAAAAGCCCAGGGCTGTAATACTGTATTCCCACGTGCCTAGCCTCTGAATTACGAGGCCTTAGGGTACAAAGGACAACCACTACAGAGGAGGAACATCAACTGGCTCATGACCAGCCTTGATGAGACCTCAGCTGTCACCAACATACACACAGCCCCAGCTACCCCGGCAAGGAGCAGCTGCCTGCTTTTTAGTGCAAGCAGGAAGTTATTTATACCCCAAAGGGCAGTGTCACAGCATGAAATTACTGCATATTCACAAGTCTCCAATCTAGAGCTGAGGCAATGTAACTTTACCTTTCTCAACTTACCATGTTCAGCTCCTCAAACTTGGCTCGAGTAAGTGTCTCTGAGAAATCCTCTCCTTCAAAGAAGGATTCTATTTCGATTCTAGCCTGGTGCTGAGATGACAAGGCTCGCTTTGCTTTCTCCACTTCCCGTCTTAACTTCTGCACAGCTCTGTTATCCTTCCTGACATCTTTTCCAGTTTTCTTCTTGTAGAGCTTGATGAAGTGTTCCATAACACGTTGGTCAAAGTCTTCTCCACCCAGGTGAGTGTCGCCATTAGTAGCCACAACTTCGAAGACTCCATTGTCAATTGTGAGGAGGGAGACATCAAAAGTTCCACCACCCAAGTCAAACACCAGGATGTTCTTCTCACCCTCTCTCTTGTCCAATCCGTAAGCAATGGCAGCAGCTGTGCTGTATAGGGAACAGCCCATTCAGAGAACTGGGACCACCGCCCCCACCTCCCCAGCAGGCAGGATAGGTTAGGCTACTTACGGCTCATTAATAATTCTCATCACATTCAACCCAGCAATAGTACCAGCATCTTTCGTAGCCTGACGCTGAGCATCATTGAAGTAGGCTGGCACAGTAACAACAGCATGGGTAACCTGAATTAAGGAGTAAGAGACACAATTTTGTTACAGAAATTAAAAAAAAGCACACAGCTTGTAAATAACCATAGCAATGCTGGTAACAAGTACCCCATTGTTCTTTAAAGAGATGTAAAAACCCACCATCAGCTGCGCCCATTCAACAGGGCTGCCAAAGGGGCCAGCACAGGGAAGAGAGTTTAGGATTACAAGGTTAGTCCACAGATTCACAGATCTTTAGTTTTGTAAAGCTGCTGCTTGAAGTTCTAACTAGCAGCACTCATGAACTTACTTTCTTCCCCAAGTAAGCCTCTGCAGTTTCCTTCATCTTTGTCAGGACCATAGCAGAAATTTCTTCAGGAGCAAATGTTTTTGTCTGTCCACCTCCAACATCAACTTGAATATGGGGCTTGGCTTTCTTTTCAACAACCTGAAAAGAACAACGTATAAGGTTCTATTCCAACAGTTCCTAGAATTATCCCCACTCGTGCGAGTGTTTCTTTCTCTCTGAAGATTAAGCAAAGCCTCTATATAACAAGACATAATTTGAACGCTAGCTAACACAAGGAATTGTTGTCTATACACCACAGCCACATCACTGCACCCTAACCCTCTGCAGGGTTGCTCAAAAGGGTGCCATGATTCAGTAGCCTCGCCTTTCTCAGGCAAGAGGAAGGCAGGCAGCATCCGCAGCCCACTCTTCTGACCGGACACGTAGGTCCCCCCTCCCGCCACCCACCCCTCCGCGTTCGGGGCCCACCTTGAACGGCAGGTACTTGATGTCCTGCTGCACGGAAGGATCGTTCCAGGTGCGGCCGATGAGCCGCTTGGCATCAAACACGGTGTTCTCGGGGTTGGACGTAAGCTGGTTCTTGGCAGCGTCCCCGATCAAGCGCTCCCCCTCGGGCGTGAACGCCACGTAGGACGGCGTGATGCGGTTGCCCTGGTCGTTGGCGATGATTTCCACGCGGCCATTCTTGAAGACGCCCACACTGCGGGGTAGCGGAGCAATCAGGCGGCGCTGGGGCCTGCACTCCCCCCCCCCCTTCCGCTGCTCCC
>VZTQ01011089.1:0-26250 GCA_013400755.1 Pelecanoides urinatrix
TATCCCAGCCAAAACGAGGACAACTGCGCATTTTAATAGGATAAAGAAATCTCTGGTTCTAACCAATACTGTATGGAGGAGCACGCAAGGGACCTCTAACGTGGTGATAAAAGCTCAGATCTGAAAGCAACAGCTAAGTGCTGGAGTGATGTTGCATTTGCAGAAATATGTCAGGCCACTCATATATGCTGAGTGCACATAATCATGCTGTTGCAATCAAACTATTTCTAATTTTGGAGCAGACTTGGTTAACGCTTAATACTAACTTCTCTGCATTGTTCCATTTCACTGCATAGATGCATACCCTAGCACAGGCATCCCCAGGAATCTGAGAATTAAAGTTTTAATGCTTGAAAATGTCATACGATTCCTGTATGGCACCAGGGTATTCCAGGAAACTGTGAATTAAGAGTCTTCTTTGGCCATTGTAGCCATAAAGAAATTATATTTTTAAAAATGCCATATAGAAAAATAAAGTATGATAGTATGATTTTGAAGACAACACATGGTATAGTAAAACAAAAGTGTCAAAATAACAAATATGTTGCAGGTTCCCTCATAAATGTATGAAAAATTGTAAATGACCAACATTGAAGTTCCAAAGCATTTAAAAATCCCCCCAAATTTAAGTACTTTAAATGCAATACTTCAAATATAGAAGCTGAGAGTCCCAGAACTGCAGAACAGCAGAAAGAGCCTTGGGAAAGTAACTTCAGAGGAAAAGAAAAAAAACACCTTATACTGAGTGGAAGAGTGGAAAGGTCACAGAAGAAAGGATATTTTATGTTGTCAGTTATACATACTCGAAGTATGGATGAGGTGGCCAACAGGGAACATGTACATTGTGGATTGGCAGCAAGGAGGGAAATAGTAATGGCTTACAGCAGTGATTCATTGCTAGGCTAGAAGCACTCCTTTTCTGTTGCTAAAATGTTGAGGTTTTTACTGAACTCATTCAGAGCTAGCTTAAACATACTTTCATGCTGTGTGTCGTTACTCAGGGCCCCGTTTGAAATTGTTCTTCTTCCGGGTCACTTGGTAGGGAGGGCTTATGATCAGTCTGTAATTTGGAGTATGCATTCTCCAAAAACCCACAATGCCTAAGGAAGCTTAGATCTGAGCACTTTTTGCTAGGTGATAGGAACATAGGTTTTTCCACCTTTTTGCTAGCTGGTGGGAACATAGCTCTTATTTTACTGATCTCATTCATTGGGATCTGACGATGTCCATCTTGCCATTGTATTCCTAAAAACTGGATCTCCTGTGCAGGTCCCTTGACCTTACTTTGTTTTATGGCAAAACCATCCTTCAGAAGGATTTGGACTATTTTCTTCCCTTTCTCAACAACTTCTTCTGCTGTGCTGCCCCGTATGATGATGTCATCAGTGTATTGCAGGTGTTCTGGAGCCTCACCCTGCTCCAGTGCAGTGTGGATCAGTCCATGGCAATGGTAGGACTGTGGTTCCACCCCTGGGGCAGTCGGTTCCAGGTGTACTGGATGCCCCTCCAAGTGAAAGCAAACCATGGCCTGCACATTGCTGCCGAAGGGATTGAGAAAAACGCATTAGCGATACCAGTTGTGGCGTACCACTTGGCTGTCTTTGACTCCAGTTCATAGTGGAGTTCTAGCATGTCCGGCACGGCAGCGCTCAGTGGCAGCGTGACTTCGTTCAGGCCACGGTAGTCCACTGTTAGTCTCCATTCTCCATTGGATTTTCGCACTGGCCATATGGGACTGTTAAAGGGTGAGCGAGTCTTGCTGGTCACTCCTTGGCTCTCCAGTCGACGAAGCAGCTTATGGATGGGGATCAGGGAGTCTCGGTTGGTGCGGTATTGCCGTCAGTGCACTGTTGTGGGGGTGATCAGCACCAGTTGTTCTTCGACCCTCAGCAACCCCACAACAGAAGGGTCCTTTGAGAGACCGGGCAAGGTAAACAGCTGTTTAATTTCCTCCGTCTCCAAGGCAGCTATAGCCAGTACCGTTTTAGGTCCTTGAAATACCCGCTTCCTAAGGCAGTCTATGCCAAGGACCCAAATGCTCAAGGACAGTTTTTTAATAACAAATCTCCCAGGCAAAACATCACTAATCACTGCAGAGCACAGCAAACTGCAAAAACCAGAACACTGTGCAAGAATGTATCCATTGTGACATTGATACACCCTAATGTTGCAGTAAACATTAAATATTCACTGTTGCTTACATTTATGATGTGAGAATTTTTCTCATGCTGAAAATTTGTACAAAACATTTTGAGGTTTGGGGTCTTTTTTTGATTGTTGTCATATATTTTTCTAGTTTAAGTTGCTTTATTTTTCAATGAAAAAAATTATTGGCATTGTTTTTGCCCTGTTTGTAACTTTTAAAGCAGAACAATAATTAATAACACATTTCTGCTGTGAGTTTTCAGATATTAATATTTGATTTTCCTATCCTGAAATTTTAGAATTCAGAGACGTTTTTATGAAATGGTCATTATCTTAATATTTTTAAATAAACTGATTATGGTTAATATAAAACTCATTACATATATTTGTGAAACGCCATAAGCAAGCTTTATTTTCAAAGAACATTTTTGGCCTATTTTAGAGACATATTTTCCATTCGAATTACAGAAAATTGGCTGGAGTTTTAAAGATTTCAGATCTATTGGTCCTTCGAGCAGATGTCCTCTAGAGGAAAGTGAAAGAAAGGATTAGAACTTGCGTGAGGACCCTGGCAATGGTCTGAAGATGGTGCAGGGTCATCTGCACATCATCAATGACATCATTCCTGGCTAATGACATTTTAAGTATACTTACTACTATTATCTTTACTACTTTATTTTCGGTCCATTACAGAAAAAAATCTGAAATTCTGTAAGAGTTGGAGTTCCCAAATAAAATGCAAAATAAGCTGTTCAGTAGTGAGCAACAAAGAATAAAATTGGTAGTATAGTAAATTTCATTTATTTAATAAGTTTTTGGAATTGTGACATGGCTTATAATGTACCAACACAAGGATTTTGATATGTTTCCTTAAGGCTGCTAAGGTGGCTGCTTGCTTTCTGCCATAGGTATTATTCCTGCAAAATGTCTTAAAATATCATGTGTGTGGTAAGCCCAGCTGACTTTTTTATAGAACCTCCTGTTTTGTGCTAGTAAAGCCCTAAATCACACTCTTGTTTATTATACAAAGTAATAGACATACTGGAATTTAAAAATAACTGAGACAAAACATGACTTGAAAATCCAAACCAGATTTATTTATTTTACTCTCACCTTTAATCAAAAACAGAATTATCCTTTACTCACAAATACAGTAAAACTAAGCTTTTAGCTGAGCATTTAAGTGGAACATCTACCCAATAAGCTTTGCTTATGTTGCAGACAGCTACGCTGAGGAGTGATTTGAATTTAAATGTGATTCCCTTATTAGTTTCTGCTAACTGCAAATATCCCAGGCTCTTAATTAAGTGGCTGAGTAATGTATGAATGCTCACTTCTGCTTGCCATGCAGAACAAAGTGATGTATTTAGATTCCATGCACAATATGAAATTTAATGACATAGGCAACAGTAATTTCGAAAACCTTTTGCTTTTTATTATCCTTGTTTTTGCTTAGCCAATTTCCTTTTTTTTTTGTAAGTGTTTGGCTGCCAGAACATTATAAATGTTTACCCAAACACTGGGTGTTAACTAATGAATTTTTAGATCAAAAGGTAATGTGTTACTAAAAGTATGGTTACCAAATGCATAATATGTTGTTTATATCTTTCCCCCCCATTTTTCAGAAATAATATACAAAAAACAAAACAGACCTTGATGAAATGTTCTTATTTGGTTTGGCACAGAATCTAGTGTTAGATTCAGTGAGATTCTGAATGGACTAAATAGTGCACTGTAAGACGTTTTACAAAGAGGAAGGAAAGAAGAAACAAATCAAGCTTTTCTTCTGGTGCTGATGGTTCCTGAAAGCTCCAGTGGCTTTCTTTAGTCCGCCTGACCTCTTTATAGATTTTATAGCTTATACTCAGTCATCAAACCTCTCTGCTTCTCCTCTGATATTCAATAGTTTGCATATATATTTTTCTCCAGGGGTATGGTGCTAATTTTTCCCTGTCCTGAAATTTTTCTGTTTGCTCTGTTATTTTCTCGTGCTCACAGAATCCTCTGCAGACTCATAATCTGAATGTATGTATGTGATTTTGTAAAAATCAGGGTAGCACATATGTATTGAACAGTAATTTGGACAGTTGAGTTGTCAGATTTTCATGTTATTGTCATGTATAACTAAATGAATTAATGTCCTACTGCTTTTGCTACTTCAGTTCAAGCTCTAGAACTTTGTTATCCCTTTAATTAGAGCTCTAACCTTCTCTCATGTCTTGAAATTCTCATTTCAATTGCCTGAGTACTTTCCTAAACAAACCTTCAGCTGTATTCTTGGCAAATTGGTGTTCCTGAATGATGTCAGATTTTAAACTGCCTGTATCCCCAATCAGTCTCTAGTATCTAAATGTTTGCCGAAGAAATCTCATCTAAATAGTGTCATTCTCCATTAAGTGTAGAGAAAGGTTTAAATAGTTGTAATTTGTTTTCTTTTTAAGGACTAATATTTGATGCTATTATTTGTGTTACAATACTTTCTACCAGTTCTGAGTAAGCTCAGGACTGTATGTGTTAAATGTTATATTTAGATTTCTATCTGCCTTAGGCAGTAATACCTATTCGGACAGTAATCTCCAAGCTCCTCTTCTTACAGCTCTAAACTCATATTCTTATTTTACAGAAGGGTCATATATTCAGAAAAGTGGATTGAGAATATGATTTATCTCATTTGTCTTTAGCCATTTTATAAATTAGACATGCATTCTAAGCTAGTCATATGAACACTTCTTAAGGCAAAGGAAAAAAATAAGATGTTCCAAAATATGATTCATCTCAGCAAATTTGACACATATTTTAGGATAGCAGGAATTGCCCTTTGGAAGTGCCTACCTCTCCACGGGCCACAGAGACAGCTTGATTAATGAATTGAGACTAAATACTTTTTATATGAATCTACTTTGGCATCACTTGTTTATCATAGTTGCTACCAAGTATTTGAAGATGGTAAAAAATAGATGAAATGCATCTTACCCTTCCTGATGAATTGAGGTCAACTGGGAGATATGTAACTAAGGTAGAAATTATATATAGAACACTGTCACTGGACCGCATCCTGTCAGTTAGAGAAAAATTGGCTGCTTCAGAGACTTTGTTCTCTGACATAGCTGTCCTTAATTCTTGTCCACGTAAATAGCCTTTGGCCTTTGGCCTTTGGCCACAGATAAACTCCTTAGAAGAACATAGAAGAACAATTTTCTTCCACCATAATTTCTAAAAATAGATTAAGAATTTCTAAATAGACCAGTAAAATGAAAAGTGGAAGAACAGAGGTTTCATTTTGTATGGTATACAAACAGCTATAAAAGATGATTGAAAACTGTTAACTAAATACTGCTAGTTACATTTTTAAAATAGGTGCATCAGAAGTTAAATGTTTGAGAGTTTGGGTTTTTTTTATTTTGAGGATTAGATTTTTTCATATTATTCAGCCTGCTCTAAACCTTGACGTAATTTTGGATGGTGTTATAAATCATGATCTATTTGCTTCTTTCTAGAAAAGCAATGATTAAATATCCAACCCACATATTTTCTTTGCCTTGGTTTCCACCACAAATTGCTCATCAGTATAAAAAAAAAGATGCATAAATATGAAGACTACATTGCTGTAAAATTCCATCTCGTGAGAATTTGTTACATAATACATCCCAGACCTATTTACATAAAGAATCTTAGTTCTTGTGTATCTCATCTGTCATTATAAACTATAACCATATTACGGAGCTTGTAGGATGGTTTTCTGCACATATTTATTCCCACAGTCTACTGTTTAATAACAGAACCAAAGAAAAGTGTTCAACTCTCCTGTCCTTCCTCACTGCAAGGAATTAAGGCAAGCAACACAAATTACTTTTCAAGCTAAGACAAAATTAAATCTACAAAAAGTAAGGGCTTATTTGGATCAGAAAACATGAATCACTGTTTGATTGCACAGTTCCTACAGAACTTGATTTCTTCAAACATTTATATTTTTTCTGGAGTCAAAAGTGCCCTGCCACTGCTGGACTTCTGTAATTGACCATGAAATTCCTAACACAGTCGACTTGGCAGAAGAATTACAAAGAGCAGGGCCTCAGAGGCTGCCTGACAGCAGTCCTTGTAGACATATTTTTTAAACTGGTCTTCTTTTTCATTAGACTTGTTTGACTATGGCTAAGTTGCATTGTGGCACCTTGAAGTGTTAGAATCACAGCTAGAGTGGATCAAAAATATTGAAAAGAATCTGGTTTCACACAAAAGGAGGACAGAATTCTGGCACACTTTGTTGTCGTGTTTTAACCCCAGCCAGCAACTAAGCCCCACACAGCCGCTCGCTCACTCCCTCCCCCCGATGGGATGGGGGAGAGAATTGGAAGAGTAAAAATGAGAAAACTTGTGGGTAGAAATAAAGACAGTTTAACAGGGAAAGCAAAAGCTGCGCACGCAAGCAAAGCAAAACAAGGAATTCATTCACTACTTCCCATCGGCAGGCAGGTGTTCAGCCATCTCTAGGAAAGCAGGGCTCCATCACGCATAACGGTTACTTGGGAAGACAAATGCCATCACTTCAAATGTCCCCCACTTCTTTCTTCTTCCCCCAGCTTTATATGCTGAGCATGACATCATATGGTATGGAATATCCCTTTGGTCAGTTGGGGTCAGCTGTCCCAGCTGTGCCCCCTCCCAGCTTCTTGTGCACCCCCAGCCTGCTCGCTGGTGGGGTGGGGTGAGGAGCAGAAAGGGCCTCGACTCTGTGTAAGCACTGCTCAGCAGTAACTAAAACATCCCTGTGTTATTAACACTGTTTTCAGCACAAATCCAAAACACAGCCCCATACTAGCTTCTATGATGAAAATTAACTCTACCCCAGTCAAGACCAGCACATTTCTGTAGATTTTTCCATCTACTTCTGACAATCTTAAATTCTGAAGTACTGTCCAGCTTAATCACAGCCTCACTATAGATAGGACATTTTGTTACTCTTACATTTTCCTCTACAATATCTAATCCTGGCAGTTTTTTCAGTTATAGTTGCTTTAGTCACGGTATATTCTAATGTGGTACGATGAACAGTTGCATAGAGCTAACTGACCCCAAATGAGCTATTTCAGGTATTAAAACAGTAAAGGTATGTTAGCCATGTGCCCCAGAGGAATTAATTTGTTCTGTTGGGATGCACTGGCCCGAGATAAAGGAGTGTGCTAATAAGACTGTCCTTTATTTGGTAGCTAATTTAGCATTGAATGCTAACTTGGATACCTCTGCATTGGACCTCACTGTGCCTCTAGGTAAATCGCTTTAGACTGACTGTCTGGGAAGTGCTGATGGGAGAGAAAATCACTAAAGATTTTCAGTTCTTTTTCTGTGCAGTCAACTGTTATGTACTGCAGGTGCTTTGAAGGTTCATGCTTCTAAAATTACTTTGAGTTGTTATGCCTTTGAATTCAGGTAGTCCACTCAGAAAGTCAGCTGTATCATTGTCCATAAATTAATCTCTTTCTTCCATCCTGTGCACTATTGGTGATTTCAAGTGCTTTCTTATGTTTTTTCTGCAAAGCTAAAGGTCTTCCTGGTTAACTAGAAGATGTAAATGCGATGTCAATCCTTTTTCCATGATTCAGTTAGATGAGATTTTGTTTTGTGTAAAGAATGCCATTACTAATCATACAGGAATAGCATTAGGAATGGCATAGCTGCAGATAGACAGAAAAAAGATGCCCCTTGCACCATTACGGCATTTGTTAATGAATCTCTGCAATCTAAACCATGCCTAAATCAATTGCTATTATACTTGACTGTCACAAGTCAAGGTAAATACAACAAATACTACTTAAAAACATCAGTCCATGACTATCCTAAAAATATTTCCTTATGCAGACATGTAGAAGCCTCAAAAAATCTAATGTGTGTAGAATTAATATGCGCAAATAATGACAAAAAGTCTTTCACTACTGAAGAGAGCTGGCTCTAGTGTGATACAATAGTGTGAGAGTGGCAATGTATCTGTTCTATAACATGATAGATATTTACTTTGAGAGCATGTAGCTATTTTTTTAACTCTGTCTTTACACACAGAAACTTAATTGTTATTAATACATATTTTATACAAATAAAATAAATATGGTTATATTTTGCTATGTATTTTATAAATTAAAGTATGCTTTATAATTATGTATCTAAATAATTTCTAAGAAAAACACACAGACACACACATATATTGCTTGAGTAGCAGCTGTCTAGGCTGAAATAAGTAGATGTGACTCCAGGACATATATTCTACTTGTAAACAGGGTTTGAATATCCGTCTAAGTAAATCTGCAGCTAGGGATATCATTTTCTGAGCTAGGATTGTTAACTGTCCCAACTGGAATTGCAATGTAAACACAGCTTGTGTTGGTGCAGGCAAACCTGTTTAATAAAACCTGTCAGAAAAAAGAATTTCTACTACAACTCACTTCTAGCTCAATTTTTAGTTTGAAACACTGAAATATGTAATTTCAAATGTGTCCAATAGTTTTGTTTTAGTAGACAATAACATTAAATGTAAATGAAGATTTCTGAAGATCTCTTCCAGTCCCCTCTTACTTGATTCTGTGAAATGTATCAAAAAGTTAGACTTGAATTTATTTGTTTGGATTTTTCCCCATGAAATGGAAAGCCCAGAGGGGTACATTTCAGTAAAACATCCTACATCTGATCACTACCACTCTTATGTCAGAATGAATATTTGTTTCTTAATTCCTTACTGAGCTACAGTGCATACTCTTATCAATCCAACCATGCAATATATAGGCCAATATATTTTCATAAATGTTTTAAGATAGCATGTGATATATCTGCTTATGTGCTTAAAAACAGTCATTGAAAGTGTGGTCTGGATAATAGCTGTAGTTAAAAAGAAAATAACATAAAAATAAAGGAGCAAAGTGCTGAGTTCTGCTTTCTAAAGCATGTGCTTTTCTTTAACTGCACTTTGCTGGGCAGAGACTCTGAACTGAAGCTTTCTTCCTTCAGGTAAAAGGCAAAACAAAACCCCAAGCACAACATTAATCCTTAGCTTGCGATTATCTTGTAAGAAAAGTGTTCAGAGTCACAACACTATCTTGTATCCTGCTTTGAGTCTTGGGATTTCCTAATTGTGATATTAAAACAGAACACGGAACTATTAATAAGAATGAAAAATGTTGTTTTCCCCCCTCTTCTGAGGAGTTCTTTCCTAGAGATCTGAGATATGTGCAAAGCATTTATGTTACATATTTTTATATATTTTATGTATGTTATGTGTGTATGTGGCAATGTATTATAATCAACACATTAGCCCAAGGTCAATCAAATACAAAAGCGTAGGTTGTTATTTTCCAATATGTTAGATTTAGGAAACAAGCTTGTTTTGTGCCCATAAGTTTGTTTCCTGCTGCAAAAAATTGCAGATATAAATGGGAGATGATCCTGAAAAACTATTCTAAAGGAAGAGCTTAAAAATATGTGTGTACTTACAGTACAGTAAAGCTAGTCTACTAGCATGATCCAGGACAGGTGTAAAGTCATGGTTAAAATTCTGCAATGCAGCATCACTTGCTGCAAGAACTTAAAAGGTAAAATAAGGGTTTACTTAATTTAATCTCTTCTGTCCTTCATTTCCTGCTGGTTCTTTGTGCTCAAAACTTAATGCTTTGATTTGTTTTACTTCAAAGTAAGAATTATTCACAATCAATAATGCCATTGCAAATGGAAATCCAGTGATATAGGAACAACAAATATTCTGTTTATATTATATTTTAGATTAATATATAAGTATAGAATCCATTCTGCTAATAAACAAAACAGGTAAGCTAAAGTCAGATAGGGAACTGGTTCAGCGTCTGCAATTATGTGTATGAAGCCACAGAAACACTTATGTAGATGTGTCACTTTATTCACATTAGGAAACCCATATTTTCTCAACTAAAATGTCATGTGGTTGTTTGCAGGATCAAAATAAACATGTAGTTTTACTATTGCTCTCCTGAAAATGTTGAGAATATTATACTTTGTGCTCTTTTTATAGTCCAGGAACACTCATTTTGTATCTCCATCATCAAAGGACTGGTGTATGTACAGACACCTGCACACATCCACACACACACCATTTTGTGGAAAGGATTCTCACAGGACTGTAATAAAAATAAAACATACTTAATTTTGTGGATAGTTCATAAAACCTGAAAACTTAACCCTGCTGAAAAGAATGTACAACTCTCTCTTTAGCAAAGTTGGTAACAATTTCTTTTAGCTTTTGTCTGGTAAATTAAAAATTAAAAAAAAAATTATTTCATTAACATTTTAAAATTGTTATATTAATATAACATGTTTAAGTATTAAATAATATTAATATATTAAATAATATTAAAATATTAAAAATTTACACTTTAGTAATTAGCTCATCAGCACAAAATTTCTCCTAATATGTGAGGCTTTCCAATGGTCTCAGATCTTTCTTCCATTTGTAAATCACAAACATATCTGTACTATGCTATTTTAAAAACTGTAGTGAAAAGGAGAAAAAAAATTATATTGTGGAAGGATGCCTTTAGCTGTACTAACACCATCTGAGTCATTCAATAAAGACCATGGTGAATATGAAAAAATCTGTGTCAAATAATTGTTTTAAAGAGACACATGGATTTTATGAAATCTATTAAGTATTTTAATCCTAAATCAACTAACCATTATGTTTAAAACTGGGTTTTATTTAATGTGCTAATGCAATGAGAAGACACTTCAAATCCCTCTAGCTGACGTTGGAGACAAATACATTTTTCACCTTCCTCGAGAGGTATAATAATAAACTAATATGTGGTTACTAACAGGAAATTGCTTTCCTTTCTCAATTTTGTAGTGAACAAAACAATCTGTTTCCAAATAGTACAGATACTTTGACCTCAACTGAGATCAAGAGTATAGTTTAGTGAAGAGTTTTGTTTGTGTCTTAAATGGCTATATAGACTTAGGTCTTTCATCTGGACTTTGGTTTGCCACTGTCATTTGAGAACATAATTCCACTATGTATGTTGCTATTAAGAACGACAGGAATTTCACCTAACATTGTGGTTACAAGAATGCAGTCCAGGAACTATTTGATTAAGGAGATTATTAGTCTGATCGCTAGAACATTTCTACATATATAAGAAAAACCTATGAGAACATAGTAACAGGCTTAAGAAATATCCACACTGATACAGAGGTATTCTTCATGTTGCATGACCACATGCTCCAGGGTCTGTTCCACTAATTTATTCAGGTTACTCCTGAATAACACCTACCATCAGTGAAGCTGAATCTGGAAAAGTAATGTCCACTTCTTTCTGGGTGCACAGAATCATTATTATTAAACTCATTTCAGGTGAGAGTCTTCAAGGTAGACTTGAAATGTGGTGCTAAAACTAAAGAAGCAGTCCTGTTAGAACTGGCATTAGTATCAGGGTTAACTGTTGCCCTCTCAGCTCTAAGACATTATCACCTAGCCTTTAGCCCCATTGTGGCAAGCTGAATATCAGTTGAACTCCCAAATACTGTCAAAGAACATAAAATAGGATACCTTAAATTTTATCTTAGTTAACAGAAGTAAGGATACGTTTAAAATAACTTTTAAAACAATTAGTTAGCTACTATTGTTCAGATAATGTTTTCTGTGGTCTCCTTAATCACACCAGCACAAGAAGTTGTTTCACAGAAGTTTTGTATTTTCGTGTTTCATTTACATATATGGTAAAGTGTACTGGAGGAAAACAAAAAAAACAGGACCCCTGCTCAGTAACACGAGAGAGAAAAGGAGCTGAGCAATAATATTAATGTTAAAGTGGTAGCTATCCAGACTTTCTGAAGTAGCATTTGGTACAGAACAGAATAAAACTATCCTGGGCTCATAAACAAAAGGTGAATTCAAGGTGTTTTTTATGGAGCAAAATGCATAAATTTCAGAGTTCAACAGGTCTTTCTGCAGAGTTGTTGCTGTTAAATAAAAATAGATATTATGTATGTTAATATTTAGGTTTCAACACAGCAGCTGTTTTAAAAAAGCAGATAACACATGAACTAGCTTGTATTATTCTGTACTGATAAATGATCCAATGGCTGATCCAAGATGTTGATTACATTGGTCCTTTAGGTGACTCTAAATGTTGTAAATATTAATTTTCTTAATCACCTGTGCTTTAAAAAAAGTTAATAATAAATGTTGTGTCTCAATTCTCATCTACTATCAAGTCAGCTATTGCTTTCTGCTTTATGTTGCATCATTTTTAAAATTTACATTAAAGTCTGCCACAAAGTCATACATTGACGAGTTATGTTTGATATACTACATGGAACAGTGGTAAACTTTTTTTAACTACGTGGCTGTGCTCAGATATTACTCCCAACCAAATTTAGCTGGTTAACTTAAAAATGCCAGTTTGCATTAAGCTGAGCTATAGCTGTTTTTTATAGTTTTTAAGATAGAGAAATCTAACTACTTTTAGAACTATTTCTTCAATTTATCCTACTATAGTCATGACACTCTGATATACATGGAGCTTCCTTTTTATAGAGAATTATTAGAAAATATTAAATTTATGAGTGATCTGTGAATATATATTAATATATACTTTCAAAAAATGATGTAATAAGAAACTTCAATGAAGAAAGTAATGTTAATAAGCCCTCCACAATGGAGGTGAGTCTTGTTGTATACTGCCCAAAAAATAGTCATTATTATTGTAAGAATGTTAATAGCAAAATATATTAATTTTAATTGCTATGCACTGAAGTGGCTGGTCATGAGAAACATGTAGAAACAACTTGAAATAGAAGCCTATACACGTAAAATTAAAATAACAGAATAGATTATCTCAAAGAATCACCTCTCAAAGAGCTTGGCTACTGCACTTTATATGATAGGTTATCTAGTTACAGTTTATATATATGCATGTATATATGTTTATATGTATATGTGTCTGTGTACACATATTTTTTTTTGTACGTATACATGTTTAGATATGTGTACATAAAGTCTTTACTTTTCCACTTGTACGTAAAATCTGAGTCTCCTCTCAGAATGAACACAATAGATATCAGGGAAGACAAGCTTCTAATGAATTTTCTGTTTTCAGATTATTAGCAAAGATTATAAATTCAAAGCCTTTAGGAAGGTTGCTTGGTGCTCTTCATTTCTTGCTATCTAAGGTTCTACCTTAGATCACTGATGCAAGAAAGTGACATTGTCTGGGGAGTCTATTTAAACTAGACACTGAAGTAAAGTTGACAAGAAAATATATTTTGAATTCAGACTTCTACTTAGTATGTCACTAAGACACATGTAACATGGTAGCTGTTAATGCAACCTGGGACAAAATTTTTACATGAATTGATAGTAGGTAGATTGATATCAAAGAAGTACAGCCTAGATAATACTGAAGTGTCATGCAAAGGAATTAAAGTAGCAGGCAAACAATTCCTCCCCCCCAAAAAAAAAGAGTTGATAAAGTATACCAAATATGAGAAGCTTAAATAACAAATCAGTGAAGCAGAACATCTAACTCGTATACTAGATACATAC
Source organism: Pelecanoides urinatrix (assembly GCA_013400755.1). NCBI lineage: Eukaryota > Metazoa > Chordata > Aves > Procellariiformes > Procellariidae > Pelecanoides > Pelecanoides urinatrix. Next base: position 13,700 of record VZTQ01011089.1, read on the forward strand.
AGACTGAATATTACTGGATGAAAACCACCCCCAAATGGAACAATAAAGCATCTCACTTTATGGAAGGAAGTATTTTTTCAATAAATGCTGGGTTGGGCAAGAAATGAATTCTTTGTTCTAGTCCTGACTCAAGTTTACCACAGAGATGGGGGAATAACAATTAATATCACCCTTTTCATAGGTATTCATTAGATATTAAGAATTAATGGAGTCAGAAGATCCACTAACAGAAAAAATGAAGAATTTAAGCAAAAAAAAAAACCAAAAACATCAGGGCATAATAAGGTACATTTGTAACTTTAGAAGGAAATTGCAAAGGACATGATTAAATAGTTTACAAAATATCTGAACTCTTCCATTAAAGTGACTGATAGTGAAACATTCAGGAAGTAGTTTCGGGAACTTTATGGCTAATACACAGCAGAATGTACAGAGCTGGGTTTCATTCAAGATTCTAAGTATTAGAGAACTAATTATTTGCCTTGATTGCTGTGTTCTTCATATAAAATAACAATATTTCATGTAGCAGTGGTGAGAACTTGTTTTCTTTATTTGCACTTGAAAATTTCCTTTTATTAATATTCTTACTGAGCCAAATTGCCCATACATAAATGTGTTGCTCTCTCAAGTTTCCAGAAGAGTCTTTCCTGTTGAAGTTGCTCCACACATTGTAATAGATTCCCGCATATACCTAGCACACTAACTGGAGAGGAGTTTGAACTGGACTTCCCTTTCCACAATACCCTCATTACTGAGCCTTAATGGCAGGCTTTTACACTATCCTCCCCAGCCAAGCTTAGGCTCCTTAGCAAGCAGAGGATGCATGAGGCCAGTGTACCAGACTGTCCTGCAGGCTGGGGATCAGTGTTCTTAGCTAAGAGGTAGGATGAAACATGATTGAATTGCTTCAAGTAAATGGTGAATATCCCTCAGCTGTCATTCCTAAGAAAATGCCTAATTCAGTGCTGTCATTTCCACCAGTACCAAGATGCCTCAAGCCAAGAACTGTAATACAAAACATTGCAGCATAAAAGTACTTTTGTTGTTATCCTTGAGTGTGATCATTTGGAAAATGTTATTTGTTCCCACTGGTGGCAAAATTAAAAAAAAAAAAAAAGAAAAAAGTTTAATAGCTTTTATATTAGCTTGTTTATAAGATTTATTTTTTTAGGAAACTGTTCATAAAATATTAACTGCTAGAATGATATTTTCCAGGAATGTATTAACTCATAAGCACATGGAGCTATCACTGCAAATGTTTTGAAGCATGTGCTACAGCATTTATTCTCAGGAGAATTCTGAAACAGAGTAGGAAGCTATTTTCTTGTGAATTATGACAGAAACTACAGAAAAGAGTAAACAGCAAAAACCCCACTGTTTACCATCAGATGCCTAAATAAATAAGACATTCAATATATAATATACGTTTTACAAACAAAATCATTATACAATAATGAAATAGTTATTAGCCAAGTATATTATGCTGGCTTTTCTGACTAATGAAGACTTTATTGAATTATATGACTAATAGGGGGATTGTAATCTAATGTGAGAGGAAAGTTTCAATATAAGATTGAGATGAAGCATTAACTTTAACTATCCACCTGTGTGAACATATTGGACACAGTATGGGTTTCAGTAATATGTTCCCTAGCTTCTATTTTGTCATATTATTTTCTTTTTTTTTTGCTATATAGAATCATTAGATCTAGCACTTGATTATCCTAAATAATTAAACTTCTAAAATTAATGCACAGAATTTGGCACAAGGCATTGCTTAATCCTAGGACCAATCACAAGCATTCCCTCTGGGTGATACTGAAACAGCAAAATATGTGGAAAGACGTGAAATCCCATGGATAGGTTAAGCCCTGTTATAATTGAATGTTCAAATTGAACATCCTTGTCTAGAATGTTTCTGGATCAAGTTAATAGCGTTTCTGCAGAAATGAAAAATACCAAATAAAAATAAGGTTAGCCAATACTTTCCATCTTGAAAGCTGTAAAAAAGAATAATGTTGTTATTGTTGTTGTTGTTGNAAGAGAGTCATCTTATGAGCTTTTGGGTACAAACATACACACATGTATACAGAACCAAAATGGGCTTATTAACTACTGATTCCAACAAAAAGAGATGTTAAAAATGGTGCACTGAAAAAGCAATGGTACAAAAACTAAAGCCTGAGTTTTTTGTAAGTTCTGGGAAGAACAGTAACCTCTCCTATTTCCACATATATAAATACATAAAATAATAACTGCTGGAATTTATCTTCAGCAGCAGCTAGAGTGAAAATATTGAAGTCTCACAAAGAAAATGTTGCAACCTTTGCTGGGAACATAAATGGGGAGGTTAATGAAGACTGCAGCAATCTGGAAGAATTGAGGGGAGAAAAGCACAAGTAGTAAAATAAAATTATAGTTATGAATAAGAATTCCAGTTTGTCTTGGCTTGGGGCAGACCAAAGTAACTTCATTTCATTTGCAACCAGATGCAAAAAAATTAACATTTTATCACTTAATTGGCAACATGTAATCTTTTTAGCTAAATAAAATTTATGTTTTGATGGATCCCAGTTGTATTTCTGCACTGATCTAAGTGGAATGAAAAATCCTGACTTACCATATAAAAGGACTAGAATTCTGTTTAGCATTTGATTTTAATTGCAGATTTCATGGACCAGAACACTCTGAGATGAATAACTGATGATGCTGAGAAACATCTGAAATTCCATGTATGATTCACAATCTAGAATTAGACCTCTGCAAAGTTGTATTTTAAAGTCTTACTTTTCACAGAAAGTGTTTCAAGGTGAGTAAAAGCTGATACTCTCCAGTTTGTCCATTAATCAATAGTTCACTGAGTATTTGATAAGAACTCAATGAGCTATATAAAGGAACAACATGACAAGTTTTATTGATTGTCTCATAAAAAGGGTAAAGAAGTGACAGATGACAGGCCCAGTTAGACCTTTACAGCAAGCAGTTACAGTATTCATGATACATTACTTACAACAATTTCTATTTTTGGCACAGGAACAGGAAGTGATATAATACCACACATATCATTTGTATCAAATTTATTTCTCACACCCAAAAAAAGAAATTGATTGTAATTTAAAAAACGTAATGGGATTAAATAGGATTATATCATCGCAGCTGAAATCAGACTCTGATCTAGAATTCTGCTTCAGGAATGTTGTTTCTCGTCCAACCTCACATACAAGGCATTGCATGGTATTTATGTTCTTGGCCTCTATGTTTTTTATTTACGGACTCGCACTGTTCTTCAATATTACTTATAAGGATTCTCTCAAATCCTAATGTGTACTCAAATGTGAAGTTATTCAATAGTCTTTGGCCATAAATCATTGTGCTGTTATTAGGACTCTGCTGCCACATTAATTCTTAAACTTTAAACATAAGAGCAGAGAGTGGAACACGGGAAGTTAATGATTCAGAGAAGACCTTTACCTCATAGTGCTGTCAAAATCCAGAAGTTTAAAAGTCAGGTTGGGGAAACAACATTCTGCAATAAGAAGAAAGCTATCACCAAGAAGTTGTTTAAGGGATTCAGCCTAAAGCAGTCACACAGACTTCGGACACTTGTCTCTAATTTTTTTTGCAATATTTCCTTTATGAATGTTTACTGTACATTCAAAGTCTCTAATAAATTACACCTTTTCTTGCTACTTCATTCCTCTTTTGCATTTTTTATGGGTCTTGCCCCACTAAGGAATACTGCCTTGTTCACTGTTACCTGTTCAAATTAACAGAACATGAAGAATGTACATGAAAAATAGTTAGACCTGCAGAGAAGAGTTTACAGATTTTTAGTTTGTTGATTCTGCAGTGAGAAGTCCTTACTTCCCTCAAGATTTGTAAAGGCAAGTGAAACAAGACTGAGCTTATTTTCACTTCAGTTAGGGAAATAACTCACTGACTATTCCTCCTCCAAAAATAGCTGGTTCTTTGGTGTAAGAAAAAAATTACTTAATTCTTAAAGAAGAAATAAGAAGAAGGAGAGAAAAATCCTTGAGCTTTCTCCAGTTCCTTCTCTGTATAGCACTTCTTGCAGGACTGAACATTGGCAGTGGGAAGAAGGCAAAGACAATCAGTTCTTTCAGGTAACAGTGGCCTAGAGTGGGTAATGATGAAGCTGGATATCTGTGCCTTAAGATCAAAGGTGGGAAATATTAAAAGGATCCTGATTTGAGATGTTGTTGTAGGGATTATTTTTTTTCTCTAAAAGTATTGATAGGTCTGCTGGACTTTAAATAAATATGTATTTGCTAGTTGCTTAGTTGGACAGGAGTTTTAATTGTTTTAGAGTTCATGTATGATTAAAATCTCAATCTTCCACACAATTATCTATCCTGGCCATGTTATATTGCTCTTGGTCAATTTCCTTCTAAGAAAATATTTTCAGTCTTGGGTAGAGGTGGTGGTTTAAGTTTGAATTGCCTTATTTTATGATTTTTTTTTTTTTTCCTTCAAGGACACCTGTAATAGCAGTGTTCATTTGATAAAACTAGTTAGTACTCATCAATGCAACAGGGCTATCTCAAGACATGTCCGAGAAAAGCTGGGGAAAACAGTGTTGTGAACTCAGTTGCACAGTAGCTTTTATGATACTGAACATATACTTGCCAAAAGGTGACTTATTTTGTTGAGCTATCACCTGCAAGCTTTACTTTTGCTGTGTACTGAATAAAAGGTGCAGGGTTTCTATTGTCAGTTACAGCAATATCATCACAAGCCAAAACTCAGGAGTATGCATGCCAAGTTCAGGCTTAAGTTAAATATGTGCTGAAGTGCTTTTCTGAATCAGAGCCATAATTGCAGCAATTTATTTAGATAACAATGTGGTTCCTTAGAGAAAAGCAAATCCCAGAAGGAATGACATTTAAAAAAGCAACATTTCTTTCTTAGAATATTGTCTGTATGATATGGTTTATTTCTGTTCTTTTTTTATATTCTGACTTGAGTAAGTATATACAAGAGTACACAACATAAATGATATTAGGTTGTAAATTCTATTAAAATGGCAGTGTTTTTTCTGTCATTGCTGCATATCTTTGTTTAAATGTCCCATGCCACTAAGTCAAGATATCACAGTCTTTGGAAGTGTGACCTGGAAGTTAGCCAGTGAGCAGTTGAAATTAGCACTTTCCAGCACCACTATTCTGAGTCTAGCCAACTTTTCAAATATATCATCTATAAGAGTACACAAAGCCAACCAGAGGTACTGAGAATCATGACTCCGTAGATGGAGTAGAGAGGGGATGTGGGATGGAACGACTGGCTGGCAGTGCTGGTGGTCTCGGGGGATCTTCCCTCTGGGGTGTTTTCTCATGAGTATTCATTCCCTTTTGCCTTCGTTACTGCGTCAGTGATTGAGCTGCTGGACATTTGTTTGCCAGAACACATCATCTTGTTCTGTCCTGCCAGTGAATGAGCAGGTGGTAGTGATGACACAGTGCCAATTTTGAGTGCATGCTAAGGAGCAGGCTAGGGGCAACACGACCCATTTCTTTTGCAAAACAACAAGTCATTAGAGACGCTAACACACCTAATCAGGCACTTTTCAGAATAGCTTATCAGTCTCAATCATCTGCCCTGGCTGACACAAATCCTTCATCAAGTATCATCTAAGTGGCAATGCACTTGAATTGGTTAGAAAACCAAGGAGAAATGAAAAAGGCCAAGGGTGAGGAACAATTTGCATCATTTGTTGGCCAGAATGTTTAGTAACTGTCTTTGTGAGGAAGGTTGTTCCAGTTGTTAGTGGGGTTTTTTTGTTGGCTTTTTTTTAAATAAAACAAAGACATGAACTCTGAAAATAGTGTTGAATGTAGAACTGTAAGGCACTTAACTTGAACTGATGGAGTTTGCACTTGATATGAGACTTCCCATAATGTATATTATGCTTTGATAGAGGTATACTACTTGACTATTAGTGGAGTATTTTTACACTTCTTGTGTACTTTGTAGCTGGACCACATCACATATTTATCACAAAGAACCCTTTTAATCTAGGGAAAGGGCAAGACAATCTGTGTCGCACATGCACAGAATAGAAAATTACAGATTAGACAGATGACAAACAGGGATATCTACAGAGATAAGTGACATTTCCTAGAACCAGAATTTTTTTTATATTTCTCTTCCTTTAGTTCTTTCTGAAACTCAGTTTAAATTGGACTTTTAACTATTTTAAGGGTCTTTTGAAAAAATTGTCTATTATCGTATAGATTAAGTACACTAGCAGTGCATTTTTAATGTTGAATCCTCTTGTTCAATCTGCTTATTCACAGGCAGGCTGGTAAAACCAAACTACTGGGAAACTGTTTAATGGAAGCTGTTTACGAAAAGATTATTGTATCCCTTTATTCTTTCTTTTTTTTTAATATATTTTGATTGCATGTGGGAAGTGAGCAAAAAGCTTGGCCACTGGATGTGATAGCAGCAAATTGGAAAAGAGAAAGCTGAATGTGAATGTTTGTAAGATGGGAAATATGAGTAGAGGGTCAGACTGGAGGGGAGTTTATCTTAAGTACCGTATCTTTGAAAAATAACACTTTGAAGTGTTTTCTCTAAACCTTTCAAAGGAATAGAGACTGAAAAAAGAGCAAGAGCTAACTAGAGGATAAGTACCATGAGGATAAGCCAGCTGGAAGATAAAACTCTCTCTCTTTGTAGCAACTGTGTGTGAGCCCTCTAAAATCTAGCTGATTAGATAGGAGGCAGAACAACTGAAGTGTTAAACACACAGCATATACCACTGTCCAAGCACCACTCCTGTGTGCTCGTAATGTGAAATGATCTCTGCTCTGTGCTCTATACATGTGGAATTATTAACAAAACTTTTGAGAATAGTTATTAATAAAACACCATCTGAGTGCTTTTTAAATTGTGTGAACAGGGATCAATTTAATAACTACTGAAATGCCGTCGTCGTTACAGTGAAACCCAGTAACTTATGTAATGCAGAGCTAGAGACAGAAATGGTATAGCCAATTAGAACTGCCGGGGAATTTAGTCAAAAGGAATGCAGTTCCTTATGGGACCGGGACAAACAACCATGAAAACCTAAGGGCCTGTTCAGCCATAACTGAACTCAATGGCCATCATCAGGATTCTTTTTAAAGTAAAGTTGTTAGAACTAGAAATGAATAACAGCATAAGCCAAGAAACAACTGGAAAGTTTCGAAGTCTAAAGTTTAAGCATGCGTTAAGAGCTGAAGTATGAAACCTGATTTCCCAGACATAATTTGTTTAGCCATCTTCCAAACTACCTATTTGCATTTTCTGTCCTGAGCTGGAGAAAAAAAATTATTGCAGAATGACATTACAAAAAAGCTGTAGTTTAATGTAGGTTCACCAGAGTCAGAATTCAATTTAAAAAATGTTCTTTATAACATCCCTTGATGGACTCTGCATCTTTTTTTAGCTATACAGTCTAGGTAATACAAAGAAAGTAAAGTAGGGACATGTAAGTGACATCTTCTGACTTTATTAGGAATAATAGATGTTTATGAATTCAGTGCATCACAGTTCTTGGATTAGTACCACTATGATATGGATGGAAAGACAAGTCCCAGTAATAACCACAACCAAGATGTTGATAACATGATATAATTAGTTGCATGTTCATGTTTAGTTATTAATTTTGAGCTAGTGGATCAAAAATTTTCATGAACTTCAAGAAGCAGCCCCTGAAAACCAGTACCCAAAGATAACAGTCCAATATCATTCATGTCACAGAGTCTTTTAAAAGCTTTGAAAACTCTTTATGAAGATCAGAATGTGAATATTCCAGATGGACAAAAAGCCTTTTCCCAAGAAATTATGCTGATTTTAGAACAACGTATCTTTCTTTTGATTGACTTAGTTTTTTTCTTACTTTGTGGTGATATTTAGTTTTCTGGGTTTCTATTTGTCTCTTTAACCTTAGTGAGAAAATTTCACATAGATATTTCAATCAATTTTTTTCAGAATGAGGAACATTGGCTAAATATGTGAATGATGTAAAAAAGCTCCGAAATCTGGGGACTGATGTAGACAACAATTTTTAGATCTATCTTTTACTTAACCATTTCTTTAATATATGTTATAGTATAAAATAAGGTTGTTGTATAGCACGACAATGTACAAAACTCTCCCCATAGTAGGCGAATAAATCTATACTTGCTAGTGTATCTTCAGTTGCATTAAACTGTGTTATGTACAGTTACTGACACTAATACAATCTACTCTGTACTCTCAAATAATGTTTTTTTCCCTCTTGTTTGCTGGTGCCTGTACTCATTTCTTGAAACTATTTAGTTTCTACTTGACGCTGTCACAAGGGAGTCAAAGTACACACCCAGTTACACGAACTTTTTGTTGAGTCTGGTGAAAACCAATTGCAGGGTGTTATATCTGAGATCCAGGTTTTCATAGAATCGTAGAATCATAGAATCATTAAGGTTGGAAAAGACCTCTAAGGTCATCGAGTCCAACCGTCAACCCAACACCCCCTATGCCCACTAAACCATGTCCCTGAGCACCTCATCTATACGTCTTTTAAATACTTCCAGGGATGGTGATTCCACCACTTCCCTGGGCAGCCTGTTCCAAGGCCTGAACAAGATGAGAACATCTTTCCTTCGGTGGGAAAAAAAAAATCTGGACTATATATATTCATCTAACTTAACTTTAGATATCTATATCTACACCAAAGATGTACAAGGTTGTCTTAGGTGTTGCTCTGTGGACAAGAGTAATGCACCCGTCAGGGAGCCCATAGGAACCATCATACCCTCTATGTCTTCTCTTAGATATCTTAACCCAGGCAGGCAAAGTATATCTCAGCTATTGTTTCAAAGGCACGGTTTTTTTCTAAAACACTTTTACACTCTCAGTCATGTATCAATATATTTGAGTAGAAATGTCTCAGTGTTGGCAAGAATCTTTGCTGTGAACATTTGAGTCCATCACTGTTAAGTGAATACAGTCTGTACTTTTCCTCACCTTGATATTACTACATTTATGAGGTTTCCATGCATCATTGAAGTTCTGTTGAAATTGGTGAGCTTTGTCATAATTTTGAGCCCTCAATTTTGCAAATGAATTTTTTTCAGTTTTTTTTCTCAATTGTGTCCATAATATCAACAATATTTAGATTTCTGTCTAGTTTTTTATAGTCTAGATGTTAGTGATGAGAGAAAGAGAAAGCAGATACCTTTGATGCTAGTGTTCATGTTCAGCTATGTTCTTCTCCTGAGAACATTAACAACTGTTAAGATTTCATATGACAGAAAGGTATTCCAAAATGTGAGTCTACTCTATCGAACACCTTGGTCTAACAAATCAAAGATCTACCAAATACCTGTGGTTTATCAATTGCCTTTGAAATTTGGTCCTGCTATGACTGAGAATTAATGTGAAGTACTTTTCTACCAGGGTCTTCAGAATAAATGTTCTGAAGAATCTAATGGTCCTGAATCTAGTTTGTTTTTCTTCAAGATTTATATACATTTTTTATTAGAGTAGTATGATTTCTTTTGAGCTTTTGAAATCAATGAGAAATTTCAGGATTATTCCATATTTCCAACTACCACCATATATCTCTTTTCACACTGTGCTTTCACACTGCAAGGCACACTTGCTTTTCAGTGTTTTATCTGCTTTCTTATTATTTGCCTCTCCCCATTTTTTATTTTTCTTAGTATTCTTTTCTAGTGTTCTTCTTTGGCTAGCTTCCTTGTCTTTGGCTTAAAGTTCTGAAGCTTGAATTCCATTGTGCAGCTTATTTTTCTTCCATTCTAGTCTTTACCTCTGTCTCTTATAGATACTCAGTTCATCTTGAGATTTCTTTCTTGGATTTATTTTCAGTTTGGCAAATTTAAGATTGTGGCTGTTCTTGATATGACTGTTCAATGTGCTTTTACATTTGTTTGAATATAATCTATTTGATTTTCTGATTCACCATCTGGTGAGTTTGTGTTTGTTAGGTAACATGAAGTTGGAAAGAGCTAGGCTGTTCACTAAACACAAATCAATGAGTTTCTCATCATTTTGATGAAAATTTCCTTCCAATGCTCTCCCACTGCTCTATCCACTTCTTTGTTGTAGTATCCTAAACTGACATTTACAGGAGGTAAATCATGTTTTGATAGTCTTTCAAACAAGCAAAGGGGGGAAATGAGGAAGACACCTTTGTTCCTTCTGGTTATATTTCTGAGTAAGGGAATAGCATGGCTCAGTTGACATCCTTCACAACCTGTTGAGGTTGGAATATATATTATATTGGTTGAACAAAACTGATGAGAGGCTAGCTGAGTGGCACTGTGAATGCAATTGTCTTGAAGATCTTTTTGTCACTGAAGCATATATAGATAAAATGGAAGATACTTGAAATCTGAAAGGAGGTTGTAGTGAGNCTTTAGTATAGGGTAGGGATTGATTAGGTTCTTGTGAGTGGCCATATTACTAGAATGGTAATTTATTCCCTTATGTGTAACTAGCAAAATTTTTACAAGTGAAGCCTTCACTTCACATTTACATGGATTTACATTTATCCAAACTTAGGAAAGCAGCTATACAAAGTAATCCCATCAGCAGAGCAATTATTTTGTAATATTGCTGTACATTGTTGTAACATAGTTACATATTTAAAATATTTTAAAGCAAGTTTCAACAACATTGCTCATGAGCTCATTCAAAAGAAAATAGAACTTTATGCTACTTACACATATCTTATTTCCATTTCAGAAAAAGGCACTTGAAAGTCCACTGACATTTCTTTCATAACATGGTAATAGTTTTCTCACAACTGTCATTGCTTTCAACTTAAGCTGAATGTCAGTGAGATTGTGGGCAAGAAATCTCCTGTTGAATTCTAATGGATATGGTTTAAGACTGCTATGTATTTCCCTCAGGAGAGTGTACTTAATGCAGTGGCCTTGTCTTACCTGGCCCTGCCTTCTTGTGGTGTAGTGTCTTAAGTTAAAGAGCGGTGCCCCCAGGAATTCCTGCAAAGCCTGTTCCACAGTGGCAAGCGCTATAATAAAGCTTTGCAAATTTCTTGAAAGCAGTTTCTGAATCTGAGCAAAAGTCGAAGTCATAGTCCATTGTGCCTATGAAGACACAGAAAACCACTTCAAGCTATGATGGCCTCTAGTTCAAGTGAATTAAGCATGAGAGAGAGAAGTGGATTTTTGTACTCTTTGCCACAGGATGCTCATTTTGTGCTTCTTCAGTTTTAAGACATGTTAAATTAGGGTATAAAACACTCAGCACATAATATCACACCCTTTTCATTGAATTCATTAGGACAAGTTGCTAATGAAGAAGAGCAAAGAACCAATTAAGAGGGTGTTGCAAACAGAAACTGTAAGTGCAACACCAACAGCCACAAGAAGTCAAAACTAAGCGGTGAAAGGATCACTGAAAAAATATTTTTAATAAACCTTTATTAGAAATTCTATCAGTTACACATTATTAGCTCTACTATGCTGCAGAAACACGGGAGGAGTAATATGAACTGTCTTACTTATAATACAACAAACCACAAAACCTCCAGGGTGTATATCATCCAAACAATTTTATTTTGCCACTCATTGCTGTATTTCCTGAATGTCAGCACCTTGTTGCCTTACCAGTTGGATTGGTACAAAAGATCTTGCTATTCATGTAAGTCAGTCATCCTCGGGGTTGTTGACCTGGCTCCATGTGATCCTCATTTCAGCTGAAGGGGGCCAATCCTGCACAAGCCAAATCTAGTAACTTCAACTGGGATAGGATAGCACTGTAAGAATATAACCCTCTCCACAGGTCATTGATTCTTTTACAGTACTAAAAATCACAAAATTACCTTTAAGAGACATAATATCAAACATTTCATGCAATTAGTTGTTTAATAAATGCAATGCATGCTTAATAGAATGTGCCTTTTTTCAAAAGTTACTTCCTGCTGAATTTGGCTGTGCTGATTTTGTGTGAAAACTCTTCAGTTTCCTCAAAATACTGCTGAAAAAAAATTCTAATTGCAACCTCTACAACAAATTCCACCTTGTGTTTTATGACAGTTCCAGCCATTGCAGCCCTAGAGAGGACTTAATGAAATAATTATAGCCATAATAAAGAAAGAGTTATATTTCCTTCTACTTGTCCCACAATCACTAAAAAGTGAGAATTTAAAGAATATATATCAAGCATATTTTCAAGTTCTGGTTTTCAGGCTATTACTTAAATGGTAAAAAATACAGAATACTATGTGTACATAATAGAGCAAGACAATATTCCTAATTTTTCTGTCCTGTTAGTATCCTTGCCAGACATTTTCTATTTCTTTAGCCTTTTGTGGATGTTAGACATGTGCTAACATGTCCACACTTTTATGCAGAACAACACCTTTTCCTTTTCTACTTACAAGGAAAATAAATCCTTCCTGAAGTATAACAAATACAAAATGAAAAAAATTAAGCTAGGAAAATTGACTTTTGAGAATGCAGTTCAGCTAGGTGAATAAGTAAAAAAGTGAGACAATGTTAAATATTTTGTGGAAC
>VZTQ01011090.1:0-34867 GCA_013400755.1 Pelecanoides urinatrix
AAAGGGACTGTCGTGTAACAGAGGGACACAGAGGAACAACACTCACTCAGCTATCACAATAGATAGAAGCCTGCCATTTGTCTGGGTGTGAGAGGACGACAGCACCAAGGTAGCAAGGAATATATCTATCTACTATAGATATATCTACTATATCTACTAAAATAGATGATGGAGAAGGCGAAGGAAACAAGGTCAGCGTAGCAGACACACACTTCGCTATACTGTGTTCAATGGCCTGCCTTAGTCTAAACCTTGGAATAGCATAAGAAGTATCTAACAGTCCTAAGCAAGCTAAAAGGTGTTTTCTGCTCTTGCCCGTTACCTCTTTTTTCCTATATTTTTACCTTTTCTTTGCACAGATATATTCTGGTCCCTTTGAAATGAAAGACAATTTTGTCATCTTCTTCAAAGAAAGCAGTATTTTGTCTTGTATTTGAAAATTACATCCATGTGGAACTTATTGTGAATACCTATAAAACAAAATTACACTCCATACATTTTCCAGAGAATTTTTGACTGCAATGTATTTCTTGTGCTAATGTAACATATATACAGATTTCTAAGGAAGTTATTTTCATTTACATACAGTAAAGCAGTTAATAGAGATTATGGCAATATTCCATTAACAGAGAGCTGATTTATCCAACACACACTTGGGTCACAGAGTAAAGTTTAAGTCAGCTCAAGAAAAGTACCAAAAAGAAGAAAAAAAATCCTCCCATCTAGCTTTAGAAATATAAAAGAAAACAAATGTTCTCTCCTTGCAGACACTGTTTTTTCAAGAAAGATTAGTACAAACACTTTTTAAACACTATCCAAAAAGCACAGAAAAGCTAACTTAAGCAGAAGTTGAAGTTGTAAACAAAAATAAACTGTATGAATACTAATGATGCCAATATCTTGTGTCATTATACACTTTTAGCAAACACATTTGAAGTAGTGTATCACAACAACAGTGTGAATAAAGTAGGGTCATGGCTTCTTTGTTTTTAAAAATACAATTGAAAAAGCTTTTGAAATGTTAACGTAAACATCTATGGCTATCTTTCCCAGAATACATTCCTCTTTCCACTGACATCATGAAGTCGGTTCAAATAGTGCTTAAAAAGGGCAGCACTGAGCAACTAGTGAAAAATAAACATTTTAAAAGGAATAGGCTTGAATAAGTAAAACAATCACATTTGCTTTGGCAGGGGTAAGAGGGAGAACAACAATAACCTCCAATCTGCTGTTGCTTTAATTTTATTTTGATACAGCGTTGAACATCAGTTATGCATAAGATTCAAAGCATGTTTCCTACAAAAGTTATCACTCTTGTCAGCAGTGGGCAATATTGCTCTAAGTTCTTGTGGTTATACACAAGCATGTGCATTAGCTAATAGCACAGTCTATAAACCAGCAAAAAGTCTCGCTTACATAATAATCCTTCCTTTTACTTACCACAAAGTGACTAGAAAGAGCAAAGGAGGTGGACCACAGCACAGAGACTAGTTAACGAAGCTGACCCTGCAGCAGATTAATAAAGGCATACCCAGCACAAACCAACAGTGATTTACTTTGCATCATTTCCAGAATGATGCTTAAAGCAATTTTAGTCTTCCATATAACTTTCCTTTTGAATAGCAATTAATTTTACATGTTTACATCATAATGCACTGATCAGCTGAGCTCNACCCTTAGTGCCAGAGCACTGCACCCTACCCACTGGGATGGTGTATGCCACATTGTGCTCTCAGGTTTGGGTCCCCACTGCCCCAGTCAGCAGATCACTGATCACAATCATAGCTCCCTCCCAGCCCAGGCTTCCCAGTTTCATTGTGAAGGCCACCCAGTCACCTGGAATGATTGATGGTAGTTGGCAAAAGACATAGCATTGTATAAACAGTGAACATTAAGGGTGTAAATTTTAGCAGACAAGAGATAAGACAGGGTAGTGCAAAATGAAGAAAAATTGCAATTACTCTCCATTGTAGGCTAAAATTGGTAAACCCTGAACTTACTAGTTATAGTTACATTGTTGCTTAGTTTCTTGCTTTCAGACCAGACAAGAAATGAATGCATTTTGAGAAAAAACACAAAATGATCAAAAGAGGAAATCACTAAGTACGAGCAGCACCTTTCATCAGTTCCTTGTTTAAAACGTTTAAAAAATGATAATCATACATAGAAATCTTACAGTGCATCTGAAATACAGCATCCAGTGAGAGATACATACCATCCATGTAAAATGAGCTACTTCCATTACAATGTCATCTTCAGAGCTCCAGACTGAAGTGGAATATGGGATGCCGAGCTAGCAACACCTTAGAAAGAACATGGACAATCTCCATCTCAGAGGAAAGAATAGGTGGGGGAACAAGTTGGACTTGGCATTAATGAGTTTCCAGAAAGTAACTGTGAGTCCACAGCCCAGCACCAGGTGCAAATCTGTGCTGGCACAAAGTCCTGTGGGGAAAGGGAGAGGAACCTATCCCAATACCATCGTTTCCACGAGAGAAGATATTTTTCCCCTCAGAGGTCAGAAAAGCTGTATAGATACAGGACTTCTGAATATAATCGTTAAAATGTACCCCTCCTCCTGACCGTGTTTTGATCACACCAGGTGTTTGCTGGGTTTGGGCATTTATTTCCAGAAGATAGCTCATTGCCATGAATCCCGAGCGAAGGGAGGCACCTTCAGCAGATGTGTTTGTTCATCTGCCCAAGCAGCGCAAGGCAGCCAACTCTTTCTCCTGGGGTTTCCTACGCAAGTCAGGCAGGCTAGCCCAAGGGCCAAACTTTCTCCAAGCTCCTCTGCACTCACAGTTAGTACTTGCAGCATGATAGAGCCTTGGATCAGGGAAGCTCAGAATAAAGTGGTATCCAAAGCCCTTGCAAATACACCAAATACGCCCTTACAACATAATAACAAGGTTTGGAGAAACTAAATGGTATGGTAGGCATAAATAGAAATGTGTCACAGTTCTAAGTGCCAAATATTAGAAGTAATAATTACTGCAAAACTTAGAGTCGAATTGGTAGTATGGACATTCATCCACTTTTCCCGTTGTCCAAATATAAACTGTGGATTAGAGCGGAACATGTAACTATGAAGTGTGCTGCAGATTTTTCAAAGTCTGAAATGTCTTGTATGTGGAATACGTAAAACACCATTCTGCTAAGGAAACCAAACCCCATTAAAACTTCATCTTCTCCAAACTATTTCCAACTTTTATAAGGAACAGTTCAAACAAGCCACTGCAATTCAGCAGCAGCGTAGCCTCCAGGAACCCACAGCATATTGTTTGCATGTGAAACACTTGCTTTCATGTGACATTAGACATGGCCACCATGAGCGTAACAGCTGAGCTTGCTAACACCGCTACATACAAACCCTCTTAACTCTGCAGCAACTTAGATTTGCTAGTAGTAGGAGCAATAGCTGAACAGTAGCATCCTGGTGGCACAGATGTATCTTTGGAGATGCTTCAAGTAAGTTGTGTGTATATGGGAGAAGGAGATGAGCAGGAGGAATTAATTTAAGCACAACATTAATATGAATGTTCTATTGATATAATTGGTTATTTATAACTAGTAGGTAGCACAGTGTGAAAGATGGCCTTGGATATTTTTGGGACAAACATTAACAAAATACTTTTTGCTAAACTGCTATTTAATCTACTCTTACTCTTCAAGGTTAGTATTCCCACTGAAGTTAAAAGAAGTGCCTCAGCTCAAGTTTCAAGCTTTCAATCCACACAGGAAGTTTTTGATTTATCTTCCACACTTGGACTTTAAGAAATTTCCATGCTTAGACATTAAGAAACTCCAAAATTACATTCTGTTATAAAAAGCTAATTATGGAGAGGTGCTGGAGGGGTTTTTTTTCCCCTTTTTAAATATAAATGTAATTCTGGACTCAAGCCTTGGCATGCGCAGTAATTTCAGCAACAAGCTCAGGGACACAGAAGAGAAATATCCATAACCTATTATGGATACATAAACCGAGGTGGGAAAATAAGCAGCTTGCCAAATAGCTCCTATGCCTATGAGCCTTAAGTAGCAGGATTACAAAATTCTAGTCACTGAAAGATTACCTTCCAGAAAGAAGCTTACAAAAGAAAATCTCAGGTAGTTCAATATTAGTTTATTAAATCAGCAATTTTTATCACCACTTTCTAAAAATGGTTACAAAGCATATTAAAATATATTACAGTATCTGCAAGGAATCTGTTGTATAATAAAAGTGCAACGATAATGAACTTACAACTTTGTTTGTGTAGTTGGACAAATTGAAGCACACTGCACAGATCAAGCCTTCCCTCAAAAATTAGAGTGCCTTTGAAGTGAAAACACAGTATTTAACAAAAATATTAGAAAAGGTGACCATGTGAAGTAGAAAACAAAGTTCATGTTCATTCTCTCAGTGCTAAGTTACACATACCCATCAAACCATACACTTCAAACTCTGAATTCCAACAATATAAAGAGCCACCAAAGTGAGTGCACATTGTGAAGGGAAGGAAGTGAGAAGAAAAAGAGGGCACATTTCAAGTACTGGGGATGAATGATGTTGAAAGTCAGGGACCAGATACTACTGCTTTGAGACCAGGTTCGACACAAATCCATACCATCCCCAACTAACAACTGGGACCTCACCCTGACCTGAAAGTCTTTATAAACTCACCATTTTCAAGCTGTCACAGCTTTAAAAGGCTCTCACTGTCCTGTAGTGTGGTTATGAGCAGTAGCCTCACATTTTCTATTCCAGTCTACAACGAAATTCTAATTAATTTCTGTGGGAACAGAATTAGGGTTGGGAATTAAAATTGTGTTGTGGAATAGTTGGAGAAGAGCTAAAAGCAGCAGTCTCTACTTCGGTTTATGTTGGCAGACTACACCAGTGGGCACTGATTTCACAGGACGAATTACTGACAGTTTTGAATGGTCTCACAATGTGATCAAAATCCTAGGCATAAAATGGCCAACAAATCCAACATCTTAGTCTTTCTTCAGCAGTAACATCAAACTGAACACCAAAGGTTACCTCATACTGCTATTCCAAATAACTACCTGGAGTACAATTTCATGAGACAAGGTAGTCCTGCTCACTTCACATGCTCCTAACACACGCACTCACTAACTCCACAGAACATTATCCAAACTGTTGCGTGTAGCTGGTTTAACGAACTGAATGGGCTTGCAGGATCTGACAAGCCAGAGAGCCAGCAAGGCAAATGGAGTAGGCTCACGGGTCTGCAAGGAGGTAGTGAGAAAAGAGATCCCTTCCCCTGAGCAACAGCAATCTACTGTATCAGTTTAGCTGTGCAAGAAACTGCTGTTTAAAGTCCACATGAAATGTACTTTATTCCTATCAACTAAGTACGATGCTAGTGCACTGCACCACATATCTAGAGATACATCTATGCACGTAGCTCCTGCATGATGATCCTGAAACAATTCTAAACAGAGAAAAATCAACCTCTACTCCTATACATGCTTTGTGCATTCCCCTTCCAAATTCTACAGGAAAACAAAACAAAACATTTCAACCCCATCTAGACAAAATATTTTAACTTATCAAAATGATGCGTTTCTCTCCCCTAAGCCCAAGTTAGCACACTGTCACGGAGACTGAAGAAAAGGCTGTGTTCTCCATTTTACTACCAATAAAGCTAGAAAAATAAAACAAAATCACTGAGAAACTATCCTGCTCCTCTCACTGAAGGAGGATCTTTCTACTGGCATGGGATCACATAGCTCCAATGCATTTGGAGCATCACCCCTAGAAGCTATACACGGTGGGAACTCAAACATGGGTCCACCCCTGGAACCCTGTGCTGCTGAAGAGCAAGGTAAGGCAGGCAGAGTCAGATCATCAGCAACTTCCCAGATCCTCTCAGCTTTGCCCACACTACATTAGTCACAATACAGGTGGTTTTCCTTACTAAGCTAGTCAGGTTGGTAATTAGTGTATGAATTTGTTACTGACAGCAGACACCACACACAAACAAGCATACATTACTACTTCTGCTGCCTGTCTTTTTAACAATTCCTGCAGTGTCTATAGGCTACTTTTTGTTCAATCAAAAATAAATTACATAGAAAATCAGTTACTCTGCAGATGTACAGTCACACAAGTAGACTCATGGTCAAGTTTCACAGCTCTACTGAAGTGCACAGAGATGCCCTAAGGCTAATTTGGCTCCTAATTTACATCTAACAGAAATAAAGTTGGTATGCTTGAATGATAAGAGAAAAACCTAAGAATTAAAAAAAAGCAAGCAAGTCCTCCAGAACAATTTAACTGTGCCAAGATATCCTTGATACAAGCCCGGAAGCCTGGCAAGGTAAAGGTGTTCTTCTGTCATTACTTAAAATAGCTTCATTGTTTTCCCATGGTAGAGCCCTGGCAAAGTTCACCGTAATTTCACATGAGAATAGAACAGATGCAGAAAGATAAGAGGTCTGGAAAGGTCTGAAGTATTAAACCTGACTGACAACCTACAAATGTACAATTTGAAAAAAGAAGCTGAGGCTCTTCTTAGGTCACCTACAAATCTGAACACGTTAAGTGTGACTAAAATCTTAACTGGGAGACAATACCCAAACTACTTCCCTCCCCACCCCTACTGCAAGGATGATAAACACTTTTTGTCTTGCTCTGTCTCAGAAGACACTGCTGCTACTGAGACTCAAAGAGAAAGTGCTCAAAACTACAGTACCTTTGATGTGTAGGGTATTTCATACTACAACTGGAATTCTGCTCACATGCATAGAGCAAAACTGACTGCCAAGTTTGTTTTTAGAAAAGAACTGGCCCTCCCTGAAAGACTCAAGTTCACAGGGCCAAAAATTTGCACTTCTAAGGTACTGATAAAAATCAGTTGTAAGCAGCCGGTATCTTTGACTTTGATTGTGTTGTTAGAAAAATGAATGTTTATTAAGCATCCATTCCTTTCACAGATTGTTTTCAATAAAGGAATAGTATCTGGAGGGACCAGTCTGTCATTTACTACAGTCAGTGTGAAGATTCCTGTTAGCCTCCCTATCTTTCAAACCTTCCACCATAGGAATCGAATCTCTCTTTTGTGGTTGTCAGCTACATGTTGGCAAAAGAAAGAGTTAAAAACTTTTCTTAAACATATTATATATAAAAAAATATACAGAGATAACTGTATAATTACCTGTAAATAAAAATTAAATACCAGTGAAAACATCCCAAGACAATTCGATGTGCTTTGAAGAGACTGACTTTGAGCAATGCACTTTTTCTGAACAGAAAGTGAAGCTTGATATCAATGGAAATGTGATTTTTTTTTTTTTAAGCTTATGACAACATTCTGCTGTCACTTTGAACAATTCAGGAATTTATTGCCTGCAGAGCAGCTAAACTGAAACCTCGCAAGAAACTCCAAATCCAAGGAACAAAGGAGATTCAGTTCTTCTAATGATAATACTGAGTATACAGTGCTGTATAAAACTGAAGAAGCAGTTCTTCAGATAACAAGACACAATGATGACAGATTGAAAGAATCATTTTAATATTTTGCAGTTCTAGCTATAATTGATAAAGTTTTAAAACAAGTCTGCTCATATTCTGAGCACTTAAAAGATTCTCCCCATTACTCTTCTCTCTTTTTCTAACCCCCTGTTAAATAATAAGAAGAACAAAAATAGGATTTCCTTTTTTATCAGCCTTTTCTTAAACTATAGAGATGCTGACATTCACTTGATGCCTAAAGCATGTTTTTAGCATAGAAAATGTTCCTTGCATAAGCAGGTGAATTTAACATTTAGAGCTTCCTTGCAGTATTTAAAACAGTTTGGAGGAACTTATGGTTGATAAGTATTTAGGTTTGGTGAAGGTCAGTGATTTTTATACAGTTGTAAAGGCAGCAAGACATGGAAGCAGGACTACAAAAACATTTTCACCTTACGATAGATCTACAAAAGGCACTTGTGAGCATGTCTGAGTGAAGATCAGCAGGGACAGCTACACGAATGTTTCCCTGCTACCATGCTTCTAATTTCAGTAACTTGCGTGAAATGTGCTATGAGGTTTAAGGATCTAAGCCCACTTTCAAATTTTGGTGGTTTCAACATGTTTGGTGAAAGATTTTCAAAATCTTCATTCTTCTCCTTGTATTTTTCACTCTGCTGTCTGGAAAGGTTTCCTGTGAGATGGTGGCACCAGGTGTGGAGGTAGTGTGCCAGGCAGTTCATATCCATCCAGTTTAATCTTGATGAGATGTTTTGCTAATGCAAACTCCTCATCATCCAACATCCCATCGCCATCACAGTCTGCAAGTTTCCAGATCTTCCCCAAGACACTGTTGGGTAGTTTAGAAGTCACCATCTCCTTCTTTGCACTAATCCCAGATATTTTGCCATTGATTGGTGACAGAGTGTAGAAAATCTCATCATAAGCAGGTTTATCTTTGGCAACAACCCATTCGTCTTCATCAGCTCCTTCCTTAGCACCTTCTCCATATCCGTGGCCAAAAGGTCCTGCCATGGTGCCATCAAATGCTCCACCATGTACGATCTCTGTGGGCATATTGCTCTCTTCCTGTCTGATCAGGCTCATCAGGGAGGCAATTTTGTTGGCCAGCATGTTATCCACAGCTTCAATTAGCTTTGGTTTCAAAGAATGAAATTTAGTGAAGTCACAAGTCTCCAACAGCTCCTGTCAATGACAAAGGTTTCAGTGACAGTAATTAGAAACATTTCCAATACATTGAAGAGGTTAAAGAATGGGCTTCAAGTTAAAATAATCTGTTATCTTTTGAAGCATAACTGAAAAATCCTCTTGAAGGAGAAGCAAAGCTGACACATATGCACCATACACCCAATATATTGATCAAACTCATTCAGACAGTTTCCAACAGTGTATGAGCTCATCTATTAAATTACATTTACAATACAATTTTCAAAATGGCAATGCATAAAAACATGTCAGTTGATTAATGTTACCCAACAACTTTCCATTTGATGGAAACATCAAAGAAAGTATGCAAGTAGGTCCTCAGTCCTGCTAGCACTTATGCAAGTGTTTAAAGTTAAAAATAAATCCAAGAGTTTGCAGGACATATCTGATTTCATAGATTAAACATCTTGTTTGTTGTTAGGTCACAAAGAAGTGTCCTTTACCAACAAAGAAAAACTGAATTGGGATAACAGCAGCAGCGTTTTTATAGAAGTGCTGCCAGAACTCATGAAATCATATGGTCCTTGCCAAGTTCTCATCTTGTACGTAAACTCCCACTAACCTCAGCGAGATGTTTAACTAGGTGATATGTGCTATTCCAGCACAAGCCCAAGTATGTTTTACATCAGAGCGTTGGAAAGTTAAAAATGCTTTAGGCAATTATTTAATGATTTCTACATAAAAAATGCTAGCCAGGAAGAAGTAGTTAGTTAACAGTGGAAACTATTAAAAATCCCCAAACCACCCGCCCCAAAACCCCTCTCAAATGGTGTTAAACTGCTTTAACAAATCACATCTATCACCTCAGGGAGCTGCTCCCATACATATCAGAACTATAATGATATGCATGCAAGAAACGGAAGCACAGGCAAGTGGCTTTGTCCATGCACACAGAACTTTGGATTTCTTAGAGGAAAACTGCCAACCAACAACCATCACTCTGTTCAGGTGACATTTATACACAACTGCCTGATTTACGGCAACTGATCAGTATAAATTTATGACATGCAATAAATCTTAGAAAGCAAAGGTCAAACCTGCTATCTGTTTTGGCACAATTTTGTTTTCTCACAATTTTGTTCCTCATTACAGAAGTGACTGATCTCTCATGTATATATTTGCTGCCATCTGCTGCTGAGGCTTAGCAACATGCTATTAGTTTGATAAAGTTCCATTCAAATTTTGTTTCAAAATTCAAACTGACAAGTGATGACCTCTCATTCCCTCATTTCGCATCACCAAAAAAAGTGGCAAGGGTCAGCTTTTTCCACACAACCCCCTTTTAAAGCCTAACTCATGAAACCCTTCCAACAATCCTGCCTGTGAAAACCTAGCTGAAATAGATCTTGTGCTTCATCTATAATTTATTGTCTCATGCCAGTAATTGATTCCCAAGTTAAATATTTTAGTTCATAAAAGAAACTTGTGCATCCTTATAGATAGGTTAATCAGACAGTCATCACTCTTTATGATTAGCAGTGTAAGTGTACCACGTAAATTGTCAGAATGATATGCAAGTGTCAATCTGGAAAACATCCTCCATCACACTCATGACTAGCCCACAGTCAGACCAAACTGCAGGCTCCTGATCTCATGTTCTTCAGCTTCCAAACTGAATTATCTTCTAATTCAAAGGCTATTTAAGAAGTCTATGATCTGAGATCCAAAAGGTGCAAATTGAGGCTTGAGAAATAAATTGAAAAGCATTGCTAACACAACATTAACTGTTCTCCCCTAGGATACTCTCCAAACGATTCACCTCAAATCAGAGAACAGAAACAAAAAGCTGAGAAAGTGACAGAAAGTTGGTAGCAAGATTGCATAATGTTCAAAAGAGGAACAAGAGACAAAATATATTTAAAAATTAACAATAAGAGTGCAAATTGAGAACTTTCTCTCTCTCTTCTTCATAGAATACAAGCTCAAAAGGACAGTAAAAACCGAAAGGCACCATTTTCAGCAGAGTTAGGTTTTGAGTTGGACTTTTCAGGTAACACATTGCCTTTATTATTCACTGGAAAACAGTATCAGTAAGAGCAAGAACAGAGTAGGGTAAAAATGAGTAATATGTGACTAAGGATGTCTTCACCTAGACAAGTATATGATAGCATTACAAAAGCGATATAAATACCCATATTTAGGACACAAAACAAGAACCAGCTTAACCCGTAAGTGTCCACTGCCATTTTATTTGCACAAAACCTTTAGTACTATCTGCCATGAGGGACCAAATATTGACTAAAAGGACAGAAGGTCTGATTCCTTATTGCAATTTCTATAGTCCTGTATCAGTGGATGCACACTAAAGATGTTACCAATTTTTTTTGTTCTGCACTGCTTCTAAGTCATGCTAACCCCATAACAGACACATGATTGATTGTCACTTCAGTTGCTCTATTACTGAAGACCCTAAACTATAATGCTGAGATAATCTGTCCTACCTTTTCCAATTCAGCAATCCTGTTGGAAATTTAGTATTATTTCAGTGGAACTGTAATCATCTTACCTGCATTTTCTTGACTTCAGGGAAGTCCCCTGCTGAGATATGGTATTCCCTTTGCAGCTGGATGTAGATCTCTGGTAGTCTGCTGATAAGTTCCTTCTTCTTGTTCTCTTTTCCAAATACAGAGGGCATTTCTTTTTTCAGATAGCTGATGATATAAGCATGAACCTAAGAAGAAGCAAAACTGAAATCAAGACTACTTATCTACTTAATACTAGTGTTCATCATCCAGGTCATAAAAAGAAACAGAAATAATATGTTTCCCTAAGTCAGCTCAAGGATAAGATATTATTAACGATTGTTTTTGGAACTTCATGTTTACATGAACAGCTATCAACTAGCTTTTGCTGCTTTCAGCATTCCTTTGAGGGGCAGAGAGAAAGCAAACACATTTAAAGGAAACGAGGATGCACACTTGCAGTTTAAGGAGAAGCATGGTACAGCATTCCATCATTACCAACAGTGAGAGAAAAAGCAAGGCCCCAAAACCACATCCTGGCACTACATGCATGGATCATACACAGAGCACCAGCCAGACTGGTCCATCTGTCTCAGTGGTAGAGATTTGTTAATTCCATTTGCCTTGCCAATCATTATGGGAAGTGGTGTGATAATGCCTCAAGTAATCCAAGTATGCTAAGTGGCAGGCCTATCTAATTGAAGTGACACTGCACTCCTACTTATTTACTGCTAAAAAAGTGAGTACCTATAGTTTATATTTATGCAGCCACCAGAGGATGCCAGAACAGTCAGGATACTATAAGAACAGCATGCCATGGCTGCCTTGCGAAGCCTTAGGGAGAAAAATAGACCCTTTCCAGCATATAAGGCAAGACGTTAATTTAGGTTGACAAATCCTAGAACACATTGATACTTGCAGAGCTCTTAGAGTTTCCCATCTGCTGTGATCAAGATAATCCAGCACTGCCATCAAAACATCCATCCTGCCTGTGCACCCTCCTTCCACACTTACGCTGAGCCATTCATCTCTTCCCCTTTACCACCCTCCCACCACCTTTCACCACCAAAAGGATCTGCTTGGCCACACAGCAAGTGATCTGGTCCAGGACAGAAATGGTGGTTGCACTTCTTAACTGAGGTGAGTTCACTTATCCAGTTCATTGTGTTGGACACTGACACTCGTTCTGCACACGAAAGAGAAGCGCAAGGACAGCCTTCTTTTAGAAGCAATGCACATCTATCACAACTTGACATAACCAAACTGCTTTCCTAAGCTCTGACCCAGCCAGGACAGCTGAAGTCAAATGACCTCCACAACAGGATGAATCTTTACAGAACTCAGATCCTTCTTCATTAAAAAAAGGATGCAGCTGCTCCCAAAACAGAAGTTACTTACAATTTTCACACACACAGGGGAAAAAAAAAAAAATGTAAGTAATTTTATGGCTTTTAGGTTTAAAATATTACTTCTAGCAAAGCCATAAAAGTGTGTTTATAGTTCACAAGCACTAACAGTATCATATGTGTATGCTAAGTGGTCTAAGGTCTGCCAGTATGCACATGTGTTTCTTGTAGATAAAAACAGTTCCCATCTTCAAAATGGGATGGTGAGTCACAGGACTTGGGAAAAAAAAAAAGAGAGAGAGAAAAGCCCAATGCCCAAATTTGACAGCAAGTTAACAGTTTGCTTTTGGTTTTGGTTACTGTACATGTTTTAGAAGAGATTAACAGAGTGGCATTGAAACAGGTCAAAAAACCCACCATGCAATTCTGTTAAAAAAAAAAAAAAACAAACAACAAAAAACCAAACCAAAAAAACTTTTCAGTGTCAGTACTTTAAGTTCAGTTTGGAAAATAGAAAGAGGACACTGGAAAGATTACATTGTTGCTTTCCTGCAGACAAACAGTTTATTCCCGTTCCATAGCTGTCTAATTAGCATGCCCTATGAGCACTGTATTTTGTATTCACTTTTATCCATTTTTATTTTACATTACACCTGAAGATGATCCATCTGACACTTTTTTACACTTTCATGTAACAAATGAAAGCAAAAACCTGCCAACAACATCCACAAAACAGATTGAGATCATAGCAACTTTTAACATAACAACATCATCAGGAACGTGATTTTAAATGGAATTTTCAAAGAAGCAACTGCTATGGGATGCCCTAAAGCTCAGGCCACAAAAAAACCTTTAAGTGTATCATTATATTCAGACAGTTAATTAAGCCAACATAGGAAGTGGCATACTATCCCCACACGACTATTCTTGTATCAAGATAAGTGCAAGTCCTCTTCATTTTTGCTTAGAAGTCCATATGAAAATGTGTTCCAAGACAACTGCATGACCTCAACTCACATTCTGTTTGATAACTGCTTTGGAAATTAGAATTTCTGTCTGGTACCACCAGCTTTCTTCCCAAGTATTTCTGAGGTTAGTTCTCCTTCTTTTCCAATCACACACAGCCTGCCCACGCACACTAGTTAGTCACTGTAGGTTGTGCACAACGCACGTACTCCTCCAGAGCCAAAAACGGTGACAGGGGCTACCTACTGTGGGGCACAAAACTCATGTTCCTGGATAACGAGAGATGGGTTTTTCTGGATATGATGACACGAAGTCTGTATCACCTAAGTGTCTCTGTGACTGGGAATGAAGAAGGTATAATCTGAGAGGCTCAAGAGTTTCAATCTAATGCACAAGCACCTCTCCAATTCATCAGTGCTTCACCAAGAGTGAGGTTTTTAATCAGTCTTGTATTCCAGGATATAACTTACATGCATTTAGTCAAGGCATTTTCCCACAGCAGCTGATTGACAGTATGCATTAAGGCATTAATATGCAAAAAAAAGCATACGGAAGGTTGCATGTGAATAATTTTAGTTGTGTTTTTTTGCCCCCCCCCCAGTGTTCTCTACATACCAGCTGTTGGTTTAAAAAAAAAAAAAAAGAAAAAAAAAAGAAAAGGAAAGTAACACTAAGACTACCTTGCCGCAGAGTGTAAAAAAAAAATTCACTCTCCTACCAAGCAAATAGCAGCTTTAATGGCCTAAAAAGCATCAAATCCCTTCTCTAAAGTTAGGGAGGCATGCCAGCACAAGTCTCAATTTCCTCCTACTTGCTTCTATATCCTGAGTGGTTACCTCTTCCTTGAAAAACTGACAATTCAATCCATTTGCTGAAAAACACACAGTTTATAGGTAGAGAAAGATTGGGAAGGGTGAGAAAGGACACACTGAAAGAGACAGAAGAGACTGCTCATTCAATTAATTTAGGTTTTTTTATCTTTTCTCACCTTTGCAAGTCTTGCCCTCTTAATGAGATCATTGAGTTTCCGCACAGCAGCCTTCTGCGGCAGACTCTGGATATCCTTGAAAAGATCCTGTGCCTCGGCTTCAAAGAGTCTTCGATTCTCTGTGTTTCGGAGAGGATGGGCCCAGAAGGAGCCAATGTAGACCCGCAGCACCTCTGGAGTGTTGATCACCTTTCCCAGGGACCACATCAGCGCACCGTAGACCCTCATCAGCTGCTGTGTGTCCACTTGGTCAGCCTTATTAAGCACCACTCGAATCTTGTCATCCTGGCCCCGGAATGACTTAATAGCCTCTGAAAACTCATCAGATATATCCAGCTTGTGGGCATCAAAAAGGAGGATGATGCGGTCAACCCTCTCAGCAAACCACTGGAGAACTTGGCAGAAGTCATAGCCTGAAGGAAGAATACACTATTACAGTCCTACTGTTCAGAAAAGCGAGTCTCAGAGAAGGTAGGGCTGGGGATAGAGAACAAGGGGATCATAGCATTTACCTGGGGGAAAAGAGGAGACGCACCACCTGGAGAAGAGTGTCTGTGGACAATGAGGTCAGGACATTTCCTACATTTCCTTAGACTGGTCTAACTATTACCGCCTTTTGTTTTTATCATCCTCAAACTTGCCATCCATCTCTGATGTCACTATCTTTTGTGCTGCTGTGAGTTACCATCTCACGCCCATGTCTGCCCCTTCCCAGGAGTTCTGGCCCCAGCAGAGCGCCCAAGCTAAGCAGGTCTCCGGGGCTCTTATCACAAACTCTCTTCATCACTGTTAATACTGGCCACTTTGGTAGCACTGCCCATGTGTACTCACAAAGAGAATAGCACAGGCCCAGAATTCCAGCATAAGTCAGCAACCAGAAATATTTGGATTTTAAAATTATTTCCAAACTCTTCTCTCCTTGCATTGCAACACTTGCTGTTATTTCTGCCACAGCAGACTTGGAGATCCAAGTCTGCAAGTAACTCGCCTGTGTTGCTGATGGCTTTGGGGATGTGACAGGTTACAGAACACAAGCAATGACTTTTCTGATCATCTGAAACAAACTTTTTGATAGTCTAAAGGAATGCCTATTGTAGCACCTGTCTGAACGCTTTTATAAGTGCAGCTGGTACCTAATCCACACAAACAGTATTCAGGAACTCCTTATTCAGAAGTGACACATTTAATCCACAGAGTCACCACTAGTGATGTGGCACTGGGCTTGGTGTGGATGTGACTCATCTTGTTTGAGTAAGGAGCAGCAAGGTATGAGCTGGGAGCAGACATCCCAACCCTCCTCTTCCTCTCAGAAACAAATGGGAACTAAAAGAGGGAGCCGTCAAAATGCAAGGACTGGTGTAAAGTAACCCAAACAGAATCAACAGTTTTGCTCCCAGCAGCATATATTTAAATGCCCACAGCAAAGAAAGCTCAGTTACCACCAGTGAGCCCTCCAGGGTGTCTTTGGTCATTTCTCAGCTGTGCAAGATAAGCCTTTAAACCTCCAATCCCCCAGCAAAGAAAACCCACTTAAGACTACTCATACATGAACCAATTATCCAAACACTTCATACACCTGGTCCAGATAGAAGCAAAAGACACTTCACCACGCCTCATTTTCCCTAGCATCTTTTAAAGAGTATAAATAAAAGAGTATAGGGACATTGTAAAGTTGCTTAGTTTTTCTTAAAACAATGCTGGTTCAGTCAAGTCATTATTCATTACAGCTTCAAGTTGTTGGTCTTTAACAGGGAACCCAAAAGCAAATCATCTTTTTTTTGTTTTCCAGTAGAACCTGACTAGGGCCAACATCAAGAAAAGCAGACATACCTGAAAGTAACACGAAAAGGTGGAGAACTCCAGATTTGCCATGGAGCATACTTGTGCGTGTTTAGCAACACAGGAGAGAACTCAGTCTTAAATCTTTTGTTTAGAAATTACAAATAGCATATGAAATGAAATGCAGAAATCCTAGTTAATAGTAAGAAAATGTCCCCAGTTACCTGTCTTCAGGTAATCACTAAAAATCCAGCACAGACACATCAAACTGAAAGGAGAGGGCTATGTTAAAAAGTTATTGGGATCCAAAAGGATGCAGGTCAGGCTCATTAACTGGCTACACAAAAAAAAGCCAACATAACCTTTCCCATTAAAAGGATTACTTTGTAAAGAATGCAAAATCCAGACCCTGATTTTGCAGATAATGCTGCTCTGGTGCTTTTATACGTTCTTTCCTGTGACCAGTTCCTGAAGGGCTGAATGCGAGACGAAAGGTGGGAGCAAGGAGGAAAGCTGCACAAAACGCTGCTGGAAGAGAACTCTTCTCACTTTACGCTAACAATCTAATCAAAACCAGTACGAATAATTTATCTTTATAAAAATTTAGCAGGAAAGAAAGGGAGAAGCGAGATCTTGTATGTTACTTGCATGTCGCAACATAGTTGCAACAGCGCACAAATCTGAGCTACGCAATAACCTGTTATGATTTCACTCATGTAGAAGGAAATATGCTGGAAATGAAATACATAAAATTGCAAAATGAAGCAAGTTCAATTCTATTAAGTTTTCCACAAATGGATATTTGAGAAGGTGACTTATAAGGCTGGTTAAATAAATATAGAAATTCCCACCACACATTTGATGGATTTTGAACTGTAAAAACACTTGTACAGTCAACAAGTGTATGTTAACTAGCAATAAATTTATTTTAAATATGAATTAAATATTAATGAAGCATTTGCCTTGAGAAAGAAAAGTCTGCTTGTTGAAAATGGGTAAGAAAAAGACCTCATAAAAAATCTGAAAACAATCTATTCATTTGAATGAAAATTTGGCATTAGAAGTGAACCTATTTTATATACAGATTCAGTGTATTCAATGTATTACACATTAGAGTATATCTGGACTACAGAGAAGTGATACATGGTTAAATATTTCAGCATGGAGACACAATGCATTTGGGATCCTGTCTCATAGAGTACATGTGTGTGGATTAGGGCTTTCAAGGTTGAGCAGTACAAGATCAACACTGATCAGTTTGAAAACTTGACCAAAAAAATTTGGTGTTGATACTTCTCAGCCTCTTGCTGCTCTGCTTTTCCTATTTCTTCAAAGGTTTGTTCCCAATGACTGATGTCAGCAATTACATCCAGCCTGAGGATCTATGTCTCACCAGGTATATCTACGTACAAATGCATATTGGAAAGTCACAAATCACCCTTGTACCCAGCTAAGGGACAGAGGAGAGCAGCGCTGCAGAGCTCTTGAGCTCATCCCGAGCTGCAGGGAGGGAGCGGGCTGGTGCCTTTGCCAGGGCTGTCGGGCAGTTACTGTCAGTAACGGGCCGAGCAGAGACCACAGAAGAGAACAAAATGAAACAATGCAGAAGAGATAAAGTTGGAGAGAAACTGCACGTGGTTACCAGCCCTGGAAACACTGATGAGAGGAATAATCATGAGCTCTCACGTGTCATTAGCACAGGGCAAAGTACCAGCCCCGTGCATGACAGCTACCAGCCATACTCAAAGACACAGCTGTACAGTCGTGCAGCATGAGCACGGGTTAATTTTCTGTGCCAGTTAGTAATAAAGATTTAAACAAACGGTAGGCTTTCCCTTGTGGGCCCAAAGGTAAATAATTTCTGACTTGCCCTAGTATCATCTCCCAAAGCTTTTGCAATTCAGAAAACAATTAGGGAAGCTTGATGGGCTCCACCCACCCTCTGCAAGCACAGACAGGTCTGTGTCCAGTTCTTCCACCCCTGGGGCTGGTGCTACTGGCACAGAAGAGAGGCACCTCTCAGATGAACGCTGCAATGAGGAGCTTCCAAACTCAGAGAACAGTATCCACTTACCAGATGAATCAGGGGTGGGCAAAGTGCTGGAGCGATCCCAACCGCCATTGCTGCCTAAGTACCACACAACCAAGGCTACAACACACAATTTGGACGTGGACAAGAGCAGTTTTTCTCCCCTGCCCAATCCGCTGTTCTTCTAACGCTTTGCCTCAGGTGAGCATCTAAACTTCCCAGTTTTTCAAATGGAGCTCAGTCCCACATGGAAAGATGCACTTTTTGCTGTCCGGGGTGGAAGTTTCCAGTTACGTTAATGAAAGCCTGTCTCAATCCAGCACTCCTGGATAACACTCTTACTGCACTCCTGTTGGTGGGCCAATCCTAAGGAGAATGTACAGTGTCCCACTGCAAGGGAAAGGCTGACACAATGCTGCAACTATATACATCACCTTACTTAATCCATGCCTACATTTTCACAAGCTAGATTGAACTGAGAAAATTACCTGTATTTAAGTAACTCCAGTTCTAAAACCGCAAGCTAACCAATATCCTCCGTTTACCCTTGAGCTCTTTCCCCATACTTAATGAAACCTTTGCCTTCATGCCACTCAATCATGAACCAAACCCCCCCTCCTTTCTAAAAGCAATTCCTCCCCACACCCTGCCAGATGTTGCTTCTCCTTCCTCCTCTCCTTAAGCTCATTGTTCCTTCCAAATTTTGCAGACCATACACACATTTCTGTCTGACACGGGCTTTGTGAATGTCACCAGTGACGCTGCAGAAGCGGCACAGGGACGGGCATTGTCTGACCGGGGACAATGCTGGCAGACGCCTGCACATTCTCCTCCAGCCACTCACGCAGCCCCTGGGCTGACAGGCAGGGAGCTTCTGGCACATCCTCCTGCTGAGAGCAGGAGCGGGAAAGGTGTGTCAAGAGAGACAGCTTTGAACGTTGCACTCTGTCTATATTTTTGACCCTTCAGAAAGCTATCGGCTCCTTCATCCATGGCCTGGATGCTTTCCAAAGTTATAAATAAAACATGGGAAGTAGTGCATATCCTGTATTTTTACATAGTCCCTTTACTGTCTTCCTGCATTTCAAAACTGAAAGTTAACATTTGATTGCTTTGTTGGTCTCAGAAGGCTTCACCTTACTCTCAGTGATACCTGTAAAATTCTATCATTGTGCAGGTGTTACGTCCATTCATAGATAAAAAGTGAAGCAGTGGTTCACAGAAAGAAGGAAAAAAACACCAACAGCAAGGAGTGAAGGTTTTACAGTGAGGTCCTGTAATGTTATTCTTCCATCAAACACATTAAAACATCACCAATACAAAAAGTTGCTGTTCACCAATGTTAGAAACAAGCTAAACTGTTAGAAACTGCTAAACTGGGTACTGGTGGACAAAAAGCTGGACATGAGCCGACAATGTGCGCTTGCAGCCCAGAAGGCCAACCGTATCCTGGGCTGCATCCAAAGCAGTGTGGCAGCAGGTCGAGGGAGGTGATTCTGCCCCTCTGCTCTGCTCTGGTGAGACCCCCCTGCAGTGCTGCGTCCAGCTCTGGAGCCCTCAGCACAGGAGAGACATGGACCTGTCGGAGCGGGTCCAGAGGAGGCCACAAAAATGATCAGGGGGATGGAACATCTCTCCTATGAGGAAAGGCTGAGAGAGTTGGGGTTGTTCAGCCTGGAGAAAAGAAGGCTTCGGGGAGACCTTCTTGCAGCCTTTCAGTACTTAAAGGGGACTTGTAAGAAAGATGGTGGAAAACTTTTCAGCAGAGCCTGTTGCAACAGGACAAGGGGGAATGGTTTTAAACTAAAAAAGAGTAGATTTAGGCTAGATATAAGGAAGAAATTTTTTACGATGAGGATGGTGAAACCCTGGCACAGGTTGCCCAGAGAGATAGATGGTAGATGCCCCATCCCTGGAAACATTCAAGGCCAGGCTGGACGGGGCTCTGAGCAGCCTGATCTAGTTGAAGATGTCCCTGCCCACGGCAGGGGGGTTGGACTAGATGACCTTTAAAGGTCCCTTCCAACCCAAACTATTCTATGATTCTATGATAAACTTCTAGAAAGGTAAT
This sequence comes from Pelecanoides urinatrix, assembly GCA_013400755.1. Lineage (NCBI taxonomy): Eukaryota > Metazoa > Chordata > Aves > Procellariiformes > Procellariidae > Pelecanoides > Pelecanoides urinatrix. The sequence continues at coordinate 20,331 of VZTQ01011090.1, forward strand.
TTAAAAACTTAGATATGAACAGACACCAATAATGTGCAGAATAGAAAGCATCTAAGAATACTTACCAGGTGTTATTAAATGTAATATTCCATTACTGAATTATGAAAAGTCTCTTCTCGTATATATTTAGAAAATAGCAGCAAGATTCATAAGAAAAACAAGAGTTTAAAAGAAAAACAGAAAGAAACCGAAAGCCTGAAAAATTTGCTGAACTATAAAATTTTGAAATACAAAATTGTGAAATGGTCAGAAAAGAAATTCTGAAGAATTACCCTGTATATTTAGAGCTTTCCTGGCACCCACAGAAAAGCATCCCTATGTTTAAGTCTGTAATCACCTTCACAGTGAAAGAAAATGGCAGTTCCCATAGCGAAGCACACCAGCTGCAACCTTTTTCAGTGAGAAGCAACCAATGAATTTAATGGGTAACAACACACATTTTGTAGGAAAAAACCTTTGTTGGTCTGAAGGTGTACAAACAGGACCTTTTCAGACAGAGACACATTTAGGGACAGCAGAAAACATCTTGTAGAATCCTGCTTACATTTGCATAGTGATTTAAAAAGTAATCTAAGCAACTCAAACTTCAAAACATGCTAAATTAGACTTGTAGCATAGATGTGTTGAAGTCAGTCTGACTCCTTCGGGAAGCAGGTCAGACAGGCCTTGCTGTGTGCAGCAGCACCACAGGACAAGTCAAGGTTGTACTCCACAAAACCACCTGTATGAAAACTGCCTAAGCAGCCCAAAAGTCTGACTATGCAATAGTTCAGACATGGATGAACGCAGTATTGCCTAATCATAAAAGCATGCAATAGGTGCATGCAATAGGTTCATACAGTGACTTGTAGGTATTTAATGTATGCTGACGCCTAAGTATATGAAAACTTAAACGTTGGCAGCAGTTGCCCTTCAAGCCTGAGGCACAGAGAACAGTGCTCTAAAGCTGACTCCCAAAACCTTATTCATGGTTAAAGCTAAACAGCATACAGAACCACATTTGTAATAAAATAACTATGCCAACTTACGTATTCAAGACAACCCTTAATATATTGAAAAAAAAAAATTCACGAAATGCAAACTAGTCAAGTTAAAGCCTGTGAAACAGGTAAGAGTTTGAGGTTATCACTGACCACTGTCAATTTAGGTGAAAGTCTACCATACCAAAGGGCAGGCCAGCTAGGCCATAAAAACAATTGATAAGGCACGTACCATCAAGAAACGGAGTTTCTGAACAATAAAGGAACAGTCATATGTTTTGTTAAGTCACAAGAGCAATTCTAGATGGCAGTGAAGAGCCACAGTCCTTTAAGCAACACAGATACTTGCATGCTGCCAAGCACCATTTTCCCTTGATTTAACAAGCAGAGAGGGAGAAAGATGTGCCTAATTTTTCTTGGTGGAGGAAAAAGGGAGCTGGAATCCACAACGGAGAAGCAGAAGTAGGAGATTTAAGACCATCTTTGATTTTATCAGAGACTCTGTGTAAACTGAGACTTAAACATTTTGTGTACATCTTATGAGAACATTTTTCAGGATTAAAGATCATTAGTTATACACTTGGTTATTTCTGCCTGGAAGTAAGAGTGCCAACATGCAGTATTTGTTTTACTGGTCTAGTTTCACAACATTCAAGCCTTTGCTTGCACAGATGTAGAGCACTCATGCTGTTCATCTCTACTGGTTGACCAATATGTTACATATAGGAAAATACAGCTCTCTCCCCATGATGGATGCTTTACATGAGTGTATGAGCAATAAAGAGGACAAAACTACCACATTCTGTCACTGAACAAAGAATCCAGAAACATGTAGTAGACCAGTTACCTAAGCAAGCGTAGTTTAGATCACAGTCCTAAGAAGTTAGTCACTTATTCTGCCAGTGCAATGTAAAGACAAGACTATAGTTGCACAGCTGCCATATATTGTGCTCATTCCAGGATATCCTCAAAAAATCCCAGGTGTGATATGTTAAAGAACTGATTATTTCCCCTGCCATGAAACACACAAGTTTCCATTTCTTAAGCAAAGGTCTGAAAACAGAGGACAACGGGATCACTACCATTTACAACTCCACAGAAGTCTCTGACATGCACTTAAATGCAGCTGAAGGAAACAAGGAAGAAAGTTATTTACATTATGCTGTTTTAATAGTTTCTCAAAGACAGGCTAATTTCTTAAACAGCATGTTAAAAACAGGGTTCAGTTCTTTGCAGAATTTTCATTTTATTAAAAGTATTCTCATCCCCTCTTCCTCCTGCTACCTTAACTCTTTTGACTGAAAATTATATTATGGTGTGACTGAGCAACCTTAAGAAGCAACACTAGCAGCTGTGCCTACAATAAAAGCACCTTATTTATAGCCCAACCTCCTCAGTTTTTAAACATGACCAGCTTGAAGAGCTATAGCTATTATGAAACATTTCTTCATTTATGAACTTCAACAGTATATGAGAGTCTATTCAACTTTGTGGAAAGCAATTAAAATGATGGAAATAAGACTCTCTCAGTAGTGTCAAAGCACTAATTGGTCAACAGACCATGCAACCATAGCCATTTGCAGCCATAGCAGCAGGATGATAGAAATCCCAACCCCACCAGTTTTCAAGAGAAAAAATTCCAAACCCTACATCCAACCTTAATACATGGGTTTAATAGGTCTTGTAGTAAGAAAGTTTGGGACACACCACCAGTCAATACCACTACAACAGGCCCCCCAACAGATTAGGATGATGGCTTGTCCAGTACAGCAAAAGTAGTGAGCTTGGTTATTTTCAATTCCTGCAGCTCACCTCTGCTGATGCGCTGCTTCTCTCCAGAGAGAATGCCAGGGCTGTCGATGATACTGATGCTCTTCAGTACCTGGTTAGGTAACTGAGAACACATGAACCTGGAGGAAAGGAGGAGAAAAAAACATTAACAATAGCTCTAGCTCACATGTAGATTGTCCCTTGAGAGCTCCCCTTTATGTATCTGCTTTTAGAAAGGCTCAAGTGAAATTTAAAAAAAAAAGTTTCTGTAGTCCTCATGAAGCCCCATGTTTGGCAACCATACATGTTTAAGAAAACAAAGTCTAAACAGAGAGCTTCTCATAAGGAAAACACAGGAAAACCTTGTAAAACTGTATGTCTAAGTGCTGATAAAATTCCAAATTTTGCAAGAGCTGACAAGGTGGGCCATATATGCCACATTAAAAAGACTCCATAAAACAAAGATCTTGCTAGGACCAGAATTAGTATACACAAGAAACAATTCTTCATGTACTCCAACTTTTGCCCAAATTCAAAGAGATTCAAAAGAAGAGGGAAGCGGGGAGAAAGCCATACTGACGATATGCTTATATTCCAGTCACTAGCAAGTCACCCTCCCACCTGCTCCGGCAGTGTTGGAACCGTCCCCGTCTCTAACCCACCACCCTCCTTAGGTGGGGCTTGCGGAGAACTGAAAACAACAGTATTTCTCCCAGAAAACAAGTAAAAGCTTTCACACTGCTGGAACCAAGAGTTCCAGTTACACACGGCATGCTTTAAACAATAACCTCCTGCCTCTGCGACAGGAGACAAATTCAATGGTGGTATTATGAAAAATAAATAATTCACAAGGCCTCTGAGAGTCGTGCAGAACACTTTGTGTGTTAAATCCAAACCACTCCGATGCTTCTGGGATAGTACACGACTGAAGAACTTCACCTCCCTTCATCATAAACTGCCTTTAAGAGATTTGCATAAGAGTTTAATCTTCTTATCGGATAGCAGCCGAAGACCGTACTAACAAACCCACACTGTAACCCACCCTCCTCCTGCGAAGCGGCCCAGAGGCAGCCGAGCACAGGGGTAAGCTGCAGGCTCAGGCTGTAAGATGGCTGCCCTGCGTTAACCCATCGCTTTAGAAGGCACACTACCTCAAGAAACAGGGTATCGCAGGACAGCAAATTTTAACCGTGCCAAGGTCAAACTAGAACTTTACGACCAAAGATAATCTGAGTTAGAAAGAGTTCAGGCAGTCAAATATCAGATACAAAATGTAAGATATGTCAAAATTTGGAAGCTATTGTACAGATAACGATCCAGATGATTCAAAGGAAATCAGGAAGAAAAAAACCCTTACACCTCGCTTCACCTTGTTTTTCAGGTGACCTTGTAGTAACGAGTCTGTAACAAAAGCACACAGCATGCCTTCTGGGGTACAACAGATTTGGCAGCATCATCTATGTCTCTCCCTGAAACCCAAGAGGAGATAGAGAAACAGCAGCCATCTTGGCCTGATAAAACTTTAGGGTATGTAACCAGCACTACCCTTTGTGGTTTTTGTTTGGTTTTTTTTAAGTGGAACACCAGGTGTAAAAAATACTGCATATCTGAAGCAAACTCTTCCACTAAGGCTAATTTTCTAGTAGCTTAAGAGATGCTATTGAATAACATAACATTTTTTGAACTTCCCAAAACCTAAAGGAGACACTATGTTAAAGCAAACACATTTTGTACAAGCATAGTGGATGTGCATAAGCAACAAAGAAAATACATTTGACCATGTCAACCATTACAAAAAAATACATCACTAGTATGTACAACATGAAGTAGCTTTCATAAATTTGGAAGTGTGAAGACTGAATTTTCATGTATGTTTTTTCTTATCACTTTATTTCAACTTTAGAAAGTCCAGTACTCATTTAGTATCACTGAGATGTTTCTAGGCCTATCTTAGGGGAAGAGGGGCACCATTACTTCAGCCTAACAATATGGCAGTATTTTGACTTAGGCATCACCCAAACTGGGACAGCTAGAAAAGGCCATGCAAGAAAATAGAGAACTACAGGCCTCAGAAATGTAAAGACACTACAGTCTTCGCAGCAGTCATTAGTGGCAAAGGAAGGCAGAAAGTATATAGGAAAAGGATATGAAATAGAAGGATAAACTCAGAATTAACTGGCTATAGCTTTTAGAATATATCCATAATCTAAAGACAACAGATAGGTTAAAAATCTTACATCAAACTAGTATTTCAGACAACTTAAAACTGTTGTATTTGAATATGTCTTTTCAACATTGAGACTTGGCTCTGAACCACTATTTCTTACATGACTTGTATGAAGTGTGATTTTAAGTGCTGCATCATAAAAAGCAGAACTACATACTATCTACCTAAATGACAGGACGTTCACAAAAAAAGCATTAGTTGTGCGAATGAGATGACTGTAACTGATTATGACACATTAGACCTTTGGTACTGTCATGTTTTTCGTATTATCATATAACTATTGTTAAAGAAAACCAGCAATATTAGACTATTCTTGCAAACATAAGTTACATTGTTTGCAAAAATGAAATCAACCACCTTACAATCATCTGTTGTTTTCATGAATTTTTTTTAGATTAACTTTGGATGACTCAAAGAATCTAGTAAGAACTTATACTCCTTTTTGTGTCAATTCAGATACCCATTAGAATAGAGCAGGACCACGTCTGTCTTCTCAGCAGCACCAATTTATTTCCGTGATCTTCTGGTATACTGCAATATTCTTTCCTCAGTTACTTTACCCAGCTTCCAAGGGCACACTAGGTCCTGTCCCTATCCCCTTCCCCCCCAACTTTCCCTTGAAGTACGCAAGAGAAATAAGGCACAAGTTTCTACACTTAGGAGCCTTACAAAGACATCTCTCACAAGCAGTGAGATACAGGGGGAAATAAGAAGGGGTCATGGAAAAAAGAGGCAAGGTAACATCAATAAATTAATGCGGCTAATTAGTAAGTACAAGCCTTGATTGTGCTACTGTGTTCTCATTTGGTTTTAGTTTCTCCATTACCTCAGTCACTGTTTCCTTTCATCTTACATTTAAATGAAAAGGGCACTTGACTTCACAGTCTTAGTGTCCATAGCCTTGTAAAAGTAATACCTTAAGTTTTTCCACAAAACAAAACACTAGGATTGTGAAATCATTTAAAAAAAAAAAAAAAAAAGCAGGGGTGAAGGGGAGAGAGAAGTAGAGAGAAATATATTAAGGCAGGAGTGAAAAATGTAATATTGGGTATAAAGCATTGTCACTGCCAGTATGGCAAATGAGAGAAGGCTAGCAAAATATGTAGTATGACCGCAGGTAAAGAAGACAGGGAGAAGTTACTCAAAGATAATGAAATAAAGCCTAAGACATCTTCAACTAGGTAAAGTAGCAAAGATAAATGAGTTGACAGTTTTAAAAAAGCAGCAATATGATCAGAGTGGCAGACAAAGCGTGGTGCTAGGGGAATATAAGCACCTAGATCTCTGCTGCGAAACTAAGGAGCAAATGTGAATGCTGGGGAAGATAAGGTTGCTTACAGCACTGCAATATAACGCCACCACAAGTCACCAAAAGAACTGGAATAATTTAGTCAGTTACTTTGAATGTTCGTCTTTTTAGATAGCAAATAATCCTGCTTGCCTAAGATTCAGGATCTGACACAACTAGCCAAACAGATGATTTAGCCAAAAAATTATGTAACCCATTCATCCACACAAACATTTAGTATTATTACCTGTTCTATGCCAATATTTGAATATTGTGCAAAATACTATTTACAGTATAATTATATTAACTTTTCATAGAGACCACAGTGGTAGGGAGAGAGAGAAATAGAACAGTGATCTGGAGGACAAGACTTAGCCAATAATCTCACAGAAAGGGGTCTTGGACCCCTAATTTAAAATGGGACTTGACTGCAGCTTCCCACAGTACATATTCTTATCTCTCAGCAAAGTGATAACCAAGCCAACTATAAGTAGCTATAACTTTCTTCTGTGAATAAGCACAGCGAGAGATAAAACTGCACATGACGAACTTTTAACACATATGCCAGTGTTTATCAGCCAAACAGGAAAGTTTATTGTTAAAAGAGAACCAATTTAGATTAATTGGCTCACAAAACCAGGCCTCCATGTCAAGCCACCATCAAATACAGGAAGAAAACAAGGTGATTGCTCACACAATGCGAACAAAGTTATTAATAACTTTTAACTGGAAATATTTAGCCTGCTACTTAAGTCACTCATGGTGATATTCACAGCCCCTGAACATCTCTCCCCTTTTTTGCAAATACCCAGCAGCCATCCAGAAGCTAACGCTATCATCCTGGTCTATGGGACTGCTTGAAGACCAGCTAGTTAAAATTAAACACTTAACAGCTTGAATATGTACTTTATCCAGAAGGTATAGTCAAATATTCTCCATTCTTGCAGGCCTTTTTACATATCCCAGCAATTCACAACTTTAAAGAGCTATACCAAGACCTCAGGTAAAGGAACAAGACAGCATCAAAGGGAAAAGATCTTTTCCTTTGATGGATGGTAGTTTTTAATAATAGTACTAATCTACCAGTTTTACTGAGCAGGGAAATTTGTGCCCAAACTGATCTTGAGTTCCAGCTGGCGTAATGCCTTACAAACAAGTTAGCTAGTGGAGCGTTTCAGCAGTTTTCTGTGAACTAGTTTTAACAATTATTTTCTGTTCTGATAACTGAATATATATAAACACTCTTTACCTTTTTAGATTTTTTTTTTAAGTTTTACCAAGTGTACACAGCTCTATGCTAGTACTACCTATCTCGTATGGCTTTTTTTTTTTTTTAAATTCACTTGAACTGCCACCGCTCCTGCTTGTATTTGAATATTTATTCCATGCAGTTCAAAATAAATACAGCAGAAAAAATGTAGTAAAAAACATTGATGCTTGAAGATGGTATCAAGTAGGAATTTAAACAAAAATGAAAAGACGGGAAGCAAACAGATCTCACCTGTTCAGGAAAGCATTTCCAAAGCGACTGAGTTTGCGGAACGGCTTCTTAGGATCAACAACTAGGGCATTTCCAGGAACATTTCCTTCTGTATCTCCATACATCACAGCAATAAAAGAATCTGTGGTAGGCTCTGGACCAATCCGCATGCCTGGAAAGTCTTGTTCAAGCAGGTATCTAGAGATGGAGAATACATAAAGTAACAGAATGAATGACTGGGAACTACAGCAAAAGCAAATACTTATAATTCACTTGAAAATTCCCAAGGATATACACACTCTAGAATAATAAAATTACATTTTTCCAGCATTTCATTATTCCTATTAACTAAGGAGAAAAAAAGAAAAAAACAAAACAAGTGAATTCCAATTTTTCACAACAACTAGGTAAAAGGATAAAGTAAATCCCTTTACAAAAACAGGGTGGAAGTATTCCCTCAACTGCAGCACCTGAACCACTCAAGCGGATGCTTCTACCAATGATCCCAGTGCTGTAGGCACACTACAAGACATTGCTGCTTCTGTGTGTGTTTTCAAGCCTATACAAGTGCTGCTGGATGACTAAAAGGGAGCGGTTTGAAACAGCAGGTGAGCAGTGTCAGTTTGCTGACAGACCTAACCCTTCGATGAACTCAGTGTGATTTTACTAACTTTAACTCATCTTACCACAGGCAGAGATAACACAGTTATGAGACAATACAGTTACATCTGTTTGGGAGTGAGGAAAGGATTTTTTTCTTTTGACCCACATATCAATAAGTAATTTTTAACTAAGTCAGACCTGCAGAACTTGAGGCCTAACATAACATACTTCCAAGAGGCATCAAGTCAGGCAGCGCTGTACCAACAGAAACCACCTTGCATCTGAGTAATCCACTCAGAGATGCAGACAGCACATACTCAGTGGACCAAGTCTGATACACCAAGTCTTGACTTTCCAGACAACAAGGTCTCAAACGAAGGATGTGCGTATTTAAATGCTAAAACTTAATGGAGCCGGAGCATGTATTTACAGAAAAAGCCTGTCTGCATCCCTTCCTGGATGGCAAGTGACAAGCAAGAGAAGCCCCAAGCCTATCAAGCAAGCCTCCAGTTTACAACATTCCCCCAGCCTACACTATAACTGCCACTTTTCAACAACAGAAGCAGACAACCCTGCTTAACTTTAAAGCATGAGTGCTCTTGTCCTCATTCACAACAGCACTATCTTGAAAATGTTCACCTCAAGACTAAAACCAAATTGTTTTCAAGTATGCTGTAATTTGACATTACAGGAGCATTAAAATTCTCCAACGAACTCAAGTCATCTCGTAATTATTAATTCCATGGGTTCCATGTCACCCTGGAGTTCTTAAGCCCCCCCCACAATTTTAACCAACTACAATTTAACTTTTTACATAACCAAAGCTGGATTTAAATGAGAATTCTTCTTCAGGCACAGGGAAAGGATCTCTGAGACTCATCACTCAGTTCTTCTCCTGATATGAACTGTCATTCCCAGACTTCTGCTGACAGAGGCAGCAATTCATAAGGTGGCAACACATATGACAAGAAGCTCCCAGAGCAGCAGTGAAGAACATTGTACTGAATCAAGTATACATGAGAGAAGCCTCAGATCCCAGGTCACAGAAAACTACATGATGGGATCTGAATGCAGGATGGGACACCTCCAGGGTAATAGGATAATTGCTATCCATCGTAAGCTCATGAACCTGCCAGGCATGGTTATGGACATTCAGTGGTGATGGTCTTTTAGATGTCTAAAAAAATAACCTCATGGCCTGCTCATGAAGTTGCTGCACATGTAACACTTGCAGAATTTACAAAAAGTCGGAATTATTGAGCACCTTTTAGGATTTCCAACATCTGTATTTTCAGCTCAGAATTCAACAGTGCAAATTCAGATTAGCTGCTTATTGAAATGACTAAACAAGAATAAAGTGCTACTGAACTGCAATGATACTATTAAGTTAAAGTCACAGATGCAGCTTTAAAAAACAGACTTTTATAGTGATAACAATCTAGGAAGGCAAGATCTCCTTCCAAATACCAAGTCCCACCCAACAGTCACAGTGCTGAGCCTGGTACAGCTATTCAACAGACATAGGAAACACTTTGCAAGGCAGGTATTTTCCATTAAGACTGGCTCACAGTTGCACATCAAGAATCAGTACAGCCTAAAATATACGCATGAGCTTGAGCAGTGGCTGTACAAGCTATATCACACTTCCTCTCAGCATGAAAATATCAGTTTCACTTAGCCACACAAAAGGGATAAGCAGTCTTCTGTAAACTGAAAAGCTGCAAACGTTTTTCTACAGTATGCTGTATTAACAGAGGAAAATGCCTGGATTTTTAGCATCCGCAACTGCATGCCCTTCTCAGGAATTTTCAGCAGAGAGGGAGTTCAAAAAGGTTCACAGGAAGAAAGCTTAAAAATAGCGAATGTCCCAAAAACAGCCTAGATCAAACAACAGACATCCTGTTGACTCTTCTCCCTTTGTTTTTACCTGGGCTATAGCCTTTCTGCTTTGCCAATAAACATTCATCTATGTTCCTTTGCAAGATCTATAGCCGACTATGGGAAACTGGTTTACAATGTTCCAGAGATAGCAAAGATTACCCACAGTTTTGGATACTGATAATCATCTGAAGTTTAAATGCTTTAGCTAAGCCATACTAATGCACGAACACAGGTGAGCTGGACAGAGCAGCATTGGGCAGGGATACCCTGTGATGCATGGGGAGACAAACTCAAGTCTCCTTTCATAAGGCTGCTCACCTCTATACTACGTACTGCACTAAATCCTCCACACTTTTTTTTAAACATAACAAAACTAGCAGATGTTTGCTTGAGTGTAAGAATTCTGCTGCAAATAACTCAAAACTTTCATGTAAAGTTAGTAACAAAGAAGTTCCAGCTTTCACCCAAAGAAATTAAGAGGAACCTTTTACCCCCAGAAGAAACAGATGCAGCCCATTCTTGCCGTACAAGTGACTGCATGCTACTTGCAGACTCCAGATATTATGCATACAAAAGGGTGCTTTCACAAAACCCAGTTCTGGCTGAGTTAAATAGAAGGAAGTTTACCATTTTAACCTCTGAGTAATACCTCCGAGCAAAGTAAAAGCACAGCCTCGCAAGCTGAGGAATTTACTTCTGTTTTTCCTCATCTTGATAAGTTCTTTGGAAAAAAGTCAGCCTCTTACACTTTTAAAATAGAAAAATTATGAACAAGTTAAACTTTATTAGACTAGAAGTTTAATTCATTGTTAGAAGGAAAGAAAAAGGTCAGCAGCCAGAAACTCACACTGACCAGCTCCTTTCTCTTTCTCATACACTACAATTCTTCTCTCCTGTCCCTTCTTTCCCCACTTCTTCCTCTGAAGCAGCCAGGAGAAATTGAGAGAATTACAGAAGCTGCAAGGCCAAGCAGCTCACATGCAAGATAAGCATTTGGCTTTCACCATCCTCCCATCCCATTAAAAACAATCAGACAAGTATTAACGTTTGGGCCTGGATATATTTGTTTGAATTGTCAGCATTGTCAGATACTTGAATAAAACAGTATCACCACGCTACACCTTAGACAGCAAAACTGGCTGGTTTCACTGCATTGTTCCAAGTGCAAAGAGGATAAACAGCACCAACTGAAAAACCAGAAGAGCTGTTAGAAACCTGGAAGCGTTTGTTTGCGTATCTTACTCCCCAGGGACATTCAGTCATTGCTAGATCAATGTTTTCCATGAAGACTTAGTGGAAGGAACTGGTTGGATGTGGATGTGTCAGAGGTATGAAAATGTGAAGTTCTCATGATAATGTCTAAATCAAAGTAAATCCCAAATGAATATTTGTCAGCTAAACAGAACTGTTATGTTCACACATAAACCTAATAGTAAACACTTAAGTAGATCTAGTATGCCCCCCTGACCATGAAATGGAGAAATATGGAACAAAAAGCAGTTTTAATTAAGATTTAAAATAATGTTTGCTTGTTGAAAGGCTAGCAGGAAACAAACTACAGTCCAACTTCATTCTAAGAAAATCTACAATAAACCCAGAATTATAAAAATCTTGAGTGTATAACATTTTCCCATATGAAATTCAGCCTACCAGAGGGGAAATTTATTTGTGGCTGACCTGAACACTATAATATTTTCCCATGACTTCTTCTAAGTCTTGCCTTCAGCATACAAGCACTTCTCTTTTTTGCTTTTCTTTTTCTCCTCTAAATTGGATTTTGAGTAACAGTCACTATAACACTATTGTGTAAGTTGCTGTGCATCTTGAATGGAGCATTTTCTTGTGCTGATTCAGCCAATTATTATCTATTCTATAGCGAACACTGATGTAATGAATGTTCATCATAGTGAGGTCAGACTGTGGTCCTTTAGAAGCAGTAACAGCTGTTCTGTTACTGACTGGGGCTCAACAGTGAATTCCTGTCTTCTCCAACACTTAGTAAGGAACTAAACCACTCTGCAGTCTACCTAAAATGGGGACAGGAGAAAGGGATAAGTGGGTGAAGAGAAGGGCACATCACAGTAGAAGTCACTTGCTCCATTGAGTTAGGTATTTTAATAAAAATACGCATGAGAAAACATCTTTGATAACTATATCCCTGTCAAATTTGTGTGGGCATCTTTGCCCAGCAGTGACCAATGTTAAAAAAAGCTGGAAATAGCTGTAATAAATGATACTTCTTTTCTCATTTGGACAGTACATTAGTATCAGTCAACCCTATTGCTCAGTATTTTATGGTTAAGGTGATAATAAGTTACTCACAAAGCAACAGTATAAAAAATACATCTAAGGCACTGCAAGAAACACCAACGTTTCTAAGCGCAATATTGACTTGCACCCCAGTCAAATATGGGCAACTGTAAAGGACAGAAAAGTTGAATGCCCATAAAACAAGAACGTGTGTTCTCATCCAGGGCAAACTCTTAAAGGAATGGAAAAAAGTTTCCTGTGAAATGCAAATGACACAGTAACTCAGCTGACAGGCAGAACAGGTTCTGGTACGTTCATATTTGGGACCATTCTGTCTCCATATTACCCATGCTCTCACCATCCCCTGTCCATAGGCCAGGCAAGAACACTCATCTGGAAATATATACAGACTAACAACGCAGCTGTACTTTAAAGAAGAAAATGAATCAGCATGGCTAAAGAAATGTTAGGAAAACCCAAATCACCCACTTTACATGTTTGCAGGAATTCAGTAATAATTAGTAAAGAACCACGTTCAACTTTAAGCTTCCAATTAGCTAGCTGTAAAACCAGGAAAGAAACATGATTAGCTCTGTAAACATCTGAAAGCTCTCAGGTGAGTAAAGGTAAACATCGCTCTTCAATGGAGAAGAAGGGAGGTAAGTCTTTCACACTGTAAAAGAAGAGTGTTATGGCAAGGCTGCCTGTAACCTTTGGAACCGAAAGAGAAACATTTGTAAAATTTACAGAAGGACTATAAGGAACTTCAGATATAATAAGTAGGTCAAAATTTGATCCAAGTGACCTCTCAGTGTCTTTTGCAGAGTTTTGTATAACCTTAGACTGATTTGTAAGGGGCATATAAGAGGCAAACACACTCAAATATACGCAAAATATTCACAAACTCGTAATACCCAAGGCACACTTCAGCTTCCTAAAAGTTACTAACCAACTTAGCAGTAAGACAGGCAGGAAAGACAGAAACTACTACAACAGCAGCAACATTATTAAGCTGCTTTATTAGTGATATTGCTTGTTCCACGCAATTGCCCAAAAGAGTTGGGGGAACAAAAAGGACTTTCCAGATACCATGTGTTTTTTTCCCAAAACCGTTATTACGTTTCTCTTTAATCTTCACACCCAATCGATGCATTAAACTACTTTTAGTAGGGAAAGAAGGGGGGAGGAGATAAGGTTTAAATGGTCTGTGATGGCCGATGCAGTCACGCCGTTTTAAGGCGAGGTGCCTGTTTTCCCTTTGAAATAATTTAGAGATTAAAAAGAAGTTAAGAGGAAGTAGAGAACGACATGACACTTTCTCAGCAGAACACGAAATCGAGATAATATTCTTAAACGGCAAGTTTGCAGGAGAGTTACAGAGCATGTAACAGACTCGGGAGCGGCGCCCATCCTCGACACACCACGGGAGGCACTCGGAAAAGCCCCACGCCTCGGCAGGGACGCGCACAGCGGCCACCGGCCTGTCACCGCTACCCGGGGCTCCCAGCAGCCAGACGCCAGCGCTGCCGGCCCCGCCGCGGAGCGTTAGCCGCCCCTCACCGAGACGGGCGCTCCCCGCTCCGCGGCTCGGCCCGCCGGCGCCCGCTGCCCCGCACGGGAGAGCTCGCCGCGGGGTGCGCGGCTGGCGCGTAGGAGGTATTTACCGCACAGCAGAAACGCCCTGGGCAGGAGGCGAGCGAGGATTACCGAGCAGGCGGCGGGGGCGAGGCGGGCAGGGCGCCGGCCGGCGTTCCCCGAGCGGGGGAGAAGGAACCGCGCAGCCCCGGGGGGCGCCTACCGGATGAAGGTGGTCTTGCCGGTGCTGTATTGCCCCACCAGCAGCACCATGGGCTTGTTCTCGAAGTCGGCCTCCTCCAGGGCGGGCGAGTGGAAGTCATGGAAGCGGTAGTGCTCCTCCAGCGGCAGCAGCTTGCGGAGGTAGAGGTCCCGCAGCCCCCCGGTCACCGTCTGCACCACGTCGCTACCGCCGCCGCGCTCCCGCCCGCCGCCCTGCTTCCCCAGCCAGCTGAACATCCCGCCAGCACCGCGCCGCGCCGC
>VZTQ01011098.1:0-15242 GCA_013400755.1 Pelecanoides urinatrix
CCAGTCCCTTCATCATATTTGTGCCCATTGCTCGACTCTCTCCAGTGTGTCCATGGCTCTCTTGTGCTGGGGAGCCCAGACTTCGCACTCTTTTGTGTTCTTGTTCTGTAAGGTGTTAGTTTGCTTTTTAGGAACAATCTTAGCTCTGTGTGCTGAGGAAGCAAGCGGATCGCAGGCTGATTCAGACTGTAGTACTTGTTGGTGTCAATGTAAATTGAGGCCTTATCTGGAATTTTAGTTTTAAGCCTCTGGGCCCAGGCAAAACTTTGGTTTGGGGCCCTCTCTGAATAAAAAGGCCCATTCCCATTAAAGGACCAGCAGAAAGAAATTCTTTCGGCTCACCAGCTGAAGGAAAGGATGCCAGCTAGTTTAAGAAGGAAATTTGTTATTCCGCCCCTGGAATTGTTGTGTCAAAAAAGAACATGAAAGTTCTGGATCATTTTTCTATCTTGAGGCAATGAGGAGGAAGAAATAAGTCAGTTCAGGCTGAACGTTGTCTGAAAAACTAACAGGATTTCTGTACAAAGGTTAAATGTAAAGTAGACCTTGTTATATACAATATTGTCAATGCCGGTAGTTCTGGAAGAAATGTCAACATTATAATTCTGAGCAAGTCAAGGCAGCATGGCTTAGACTGGCTTTTTTTCTTCTAACTGCTTTTGTAGAATGCTTGAAAAGTTTATTCTAATGATGATTCTAGGAGAGAGTACTAGACATTAAAAAATATGGGGCACTAAATAAATACAACCGTTCACTTTTCAAAATGATACTTCACTCCTCTAAACTTGTTTGAAATTTTCAGTGATGAATGAGTTTGTGCATAAACAATGTTACAGTCCCTACAAGTTGAAATCAAATAGTCCCTTTAAGTTTCTTCTAATAAGAAACATAGTTTTTCATGCAGTTGGAATATCAAGTGACTTCACATAAAATTAACTAAGCAACCAAAATATGCTTTAAAACACAACCCTCCCCCAAACCCAAACAAAACAAGAAAAACAACTCCCATTGGACAGCTGGAGAGGGCTGTGCAGCTTTGAATGGCCTGATAAACTTTTAAGCCAATTACATATATGCGGAGAGGTGAAGAGGGAGGGAAAACATCAGAGAGGCTGTTCACAGGGAATTATCTCTAGATAGACACGGAACAGGGCTTGACATGTTCTCTGATGTACATTTGATACAATTTTCAAGCTCTGAGCATAAACTGCATTCCCTTTTCCTCTGTAATAACCTTCCAGACGAGCTATAATAAAACAAAGGACAAGACATGATACTCCCTCATTTTCAGTTGTTCATCTCTATCACATGCCCTTTTATTCTCTTCCTCTTTTTTCCTCTCTCCCAGCCACTTATTTTTAGAAGAACGAACACATAGAAATAAAAAGAACTGGACACATCTTCCTGTGTAATCTCTCACCTGATGTAGCTTAAGTGACATCCGTATTCCAGGAACCACTACTTTCCTCAGCAATTCCATGTCAGCAAAGATCCATTCATCTCTAATTGAAGATATACGGAAGTCACCCTTAAATAGGGCATGCAGGCCGTACAAGAAGGATTCCAGATTACTGTTGGGAGCAGGGGGGGGAGGGAAGAAAACAGTCCAAATATTAACAGAAATAAAAAAATATCCACAATTGCCATCACTGATGAGCTGAAAATACTGAGCTGTACAGAAAGGCACACAATTCTTCTCTGTAAAGATAACTTACAGGATAAGACAGGGAGAAGGGAACATAGGAGTAAGAATGTGTGTGTAAGCACAGCTTGGACACTAAATGTCTATGTGCACTGAACAGGTAACAAATAAACCATACATGCAACAGACTATTTACACAGACTAAAGTAAACAGGAACACTGAGGAATACCTGACTTTATTCTGAAGATTTTTAAAGAGAAAACTTTTCAGGGAATGTAACGCCACAATGGACCAGTTAAGGAGGATATGTAGCTTCAGTTGCACATGCTTCAGTACAGAATAAAAATCTTGACAACTTCCTCATGCTTAAAAGCATCATTTCCTTTTATTAAGCTAACTTAAGAATGAAAAATCAAATATGCTCTGATCACTCTTGTGACTGCATATCTGCAAGACCTTCAGGGGGCAAATGGCCGGTACTTAGAAAATATTAGTCAACAGTTTCTGTTGGTTACATTTCACTGGCTGCTACAACGAAGACAGGTTACATAGCATATCTGTCCAGTTTAAGGAAAGATAACATTAAATATTTGTTCCCTGTAGGAAGAGGTACTCATCTTATGCCTAACCTAGAAACCCTGAGGGATTTTGAGGAAGGGAAACTTACCACAACAGTATTTTATTACCTAGACATATGATGTGAAGCTGTTCCCAATGCCCTCCGCCCTAGAACACACAGTCCATAACACAATGTCACCAGGGGCGAGTCTTTACTTGAATCCAGTGGCTTGTAATAACAAAAGAAAAAAAGGAATAGTCAGGCGAATGGAGTAAAGAAACTGTCACAGAAAAATGTTTTGCCAGGAGTAAAAAGACCCAAATACACACAAAAGTACACAAACTCAAGTGTGCATATGTACCTACCACTAGTTACTCTTGCTCAGACTTCCAATAGGAATTCTTTTGAAAAAGTTTTGCAAGTATGTAGAGTATTTGTAAAGGCAGACACACACATACTATATTTGAAATAAGAAATTGTAAGCTGAACAGATGCATGCAACATTCCTCATGCATACTGTGTATCTTGTATGCAAGCTGTTGATTAGCAAAGTTATAGGGTTAAGACAAAAATATTTTTAGTGAATAAAGTGCATTCTCACTTACTGGTTAGGAGTATATAATTCTGAATTAACTGAAAACTTCCCTGGACTACAGCTTTATTCAGAGGAAAAACTTGCCCACAGCTCAAAGCCAATGGTAGCTGTATAGGGTATATAACGCCCTAGATAACAGTATCATTCTTTTAAGTGATTAAACCTGATTTTGAATACAAAATATTTCACATGATCGTGACTTGGAAGGAAACAGTTTTCTTTGGCTGTTGTTTGTCATTTGACTGCAGAATGCTTTAAATTTTACACCCGTTAAAATGGGCTTCTAATGAATCTTTTACCTCCAAAGTAAAGCTGAACTCTGAAGTCTTGGATCCTTCATTAAACACAAATTCCAATTATACTCCTGTCCCTTTAATCTCAGCCAGTTTCTGCTTATTCTCAAAGACAACACTACTTTGACTAGACCACATACAGGTTTTTTGTAAACACTAGGAAGTCAAGGCATTCCTCTACAAACATACTAATATTTCTATTTAAAAGGTGGAAGGATTTGGAGAGAGGAAAAGGGTTGAATATGGGATCATCATTTTCACAAGCCAACAATTCCCATGGTCCAAAGGAATGGTATAATATGACCACTAATAAAAAAGCAGTCAGTCTTATAAGCTGGCAACAGGTATTTGGCTTTTTGGAATTTTTGTTTTGTTTTGAGGTTTTTTGTTTAAATTATGGCTGATCTGTAAACACTGACATCTAAGCACAAAACATCAATTTTATAAACGTACCCTTTTGTGTGTAGATAAATGCCTGACTAAGATTCAACTAATTCATTTGAGCTGCTAAATGAAAATTCATTAATGAACAGGTTACATTATTTACTACTTATAAAATTTATCTAAATTCACATCTCAAGAGCAGAAGATTAAAGCCAGTAAACTACAAATTAATATTTCAATTATAAATCTTTATTTTAAAAATCAATATTAAACCAGCCTGTAAGACAAACCTACAGGGGAAAAAAATGAGACCATCCTAGAATAGTGAATGGCTTTCCTCACACATTCATACTTACCTTTTCTCTTCGAGAGCAGCAGTATTCTATCCAGTTCAAATATATCACACAGAAACTCTCTCTTGAGATCCCTGCTAGACGGTGGTCATAATCCTCATCAATATTGGGGTTAAATGTTGGGTCTACATCAACATAATTGCGGTCTGTGCACAACCGCAGTCCTTCCTGCATTGTCTCATTAGCTAACCATTCCTCTAGCTTGGGGGATGTTGTGACATAATAGATGATTCCCTGAAACAGCAGTAGTTAAAAACATGAGTCAGTATTGCAATAAAAAAAACAAGTCAGCAATCTCAATTGTTCCAACTCATTTGCATTATTTTCCCAGTAATGAACAAAACTGATAAATAGTAGCATTTATTTAGCTCACAGATGCAAGAAATTTGCACAGAAAACACAATACAGGTTTGTATACAGGCATATTTTTCAAAGACTGTCAAGATTTCTGAAGCATGCACTGAAGGAATAAGGAAAGGAAAAAAGGATAGGATAGGACTCTCGCTGTAATTTTGCAGAAAAACAAACAAATTGGAATTGTTATCTGGTTAACATGGAAGCTTAGATATTGAATTTCTAAGAATTTAAATGCTAAAAAAAAGACAAGACAGTTTAACTCCCTTGTGTTTGGGGAAAAAAAGAACAACAAAACCAAAAACTTGCATATGAGTGTGTATAAGTACCTTGGAAATATTTCAAACTGAATTTTTTCAGCTCTCTGAAAAAGGGTAGTTTATGAAAGATCTTGATTAGTAAACTGATCATCTGAAGGGACCTGAGGCCTAGAGTCCTCTTAAAACTGCAGGGCTTTTTAAAAAACCAAAAAACCAAAAACAAAACAAACAAACAAAAACAAACAAAAAACCAACCAAACAAACAAAAAAACCCAAACCAAAAAACCCACAAAACCACACACAAAAAAACCACACCAAAAAACAAAGATGGGTTTGGACAGCTTTTAAACATTGAAGCAGCTTGGCTTTCTCCAAGAGAAACATGCTATTTATTTAACTTTTCATTTACAACACAACTACTACATTTGGGTAACAGCTTTGAAGTTTCTACTCCAGCTTCAGCTAGAAAGTGTCCTCACTCTGTTCTAGACTATAGAACTCATTGTCCTGCCCATGCAACAGAGTACCAAGTAATCATCAGTACAGCAAACTCTGTCCTCCTTTGATGAAGGCATTCATACATCTATATTACATTCTATGACCATAGAATCATTAAGGTTGGAAAAGACCTCTAAGATCGAGTCCAACCGTCAACCCAACACCCCCATGCCCACTAAACCATGTCCCTAAGCGCCTCATCTACACATCTCTGAAATACTTCCATGGATGGTGACTCCACCACTTCCCTGGGCAGCCTGTTCCAAGGCCTGACCACTCTTTCAGTAAAGAAATTTCTCCTAATGTCCAATCTGAACCTCCCTTGGCACAGCTTGAGGCCATTTCCTTTCATCATATGTAAGACATTAAACGTTCAAGACATTAAGCAGTTCCCAGATGTAATCCAGCCCACCCCCCCACTCCCCCGAAGGGTTGTACTGATTTGAATCATACCTTCACATAGTACGTGGTGAGAATTTTCCGGAGATCAAAGACTTGAAGCATGGAAGCTGCACTGTTGTCAGTGATGCTATAACCCTCCAGAACATACTTTGTCACAAGTACTTCCCAAGCTAGCCAACGCTGCCCAAAGGCAGCATTAAAGGAAAGCATGTGAGGAAGGTGGCCTGGTTCACAGCAACAAAACCCCTCATCTTCCTCTACACCTTCAGTGATGGCCTCTACTTCTCGTTGCTGGCAATAAGTTCCTTAGGAGAAAATAGACAAAAGAAGAAAGAGTTGAACACTTTATATAATTGCTTTAACGTTGACTTGTGTTTAAAAGTGTTTAGAATCCAACCAATCCCCAATCACGTTTCTGTAACACCAAGTGAACTATCTGCCAATGAACACAGAAGATTTGGATAGCTTAATTTATCACTCTAGGATCACATTTTAGTTAGGTGTCTCTAAGAATAATTATGGTAGCCATGTTGTACTAAAATGGAAAGAGAGACTTAGCATCAACTCTGCTACAGCAAGCTCGTTTTCCTCACAAGTGACAGGGGCATGAAGAGGCCCTGCAGCCCAGTTTCAAAGCAATTAATTTACAGGATGGAACTGAAAATAAGTAAAAGTTTCCAAAGCAGACGTCTACTTTTTAGTACCCGCAGTTAATAAAATGTAACGCACTTACCTCTGAATTCAAGCCCTCTCAGCTGGAAGGTGACCAAGCCATTTCCTATCTCTATAAGGTGTACTAGTGCATTGAGGTAGTCAGAGGCTAGGATGAAGCAGTCCCCAGTACTATAGTTTCCCCACCGACCCAACAACAAGTCTCCACACAGGCTGTGCTGAAGGGAACGGGTTAAATGTTCATAGAAGATTGAATTCAGGTTGTTATCATCTGAACCTGCAGGAAGATTGGATTTGGGTTATTATCTGAATCTGCAGAAAAGCATCAAGCTTAAATGTCAATTATCACTTCACATTGAATCCTACACTTTTCTTAACAGCAACGTTGTTTCAAGGTCATTCTCCATATCCCACCCCCTCTTTTTTTAAGGGACAACTACTCCAAATGAATGCTAAGTGACATTTAGTATTTTTGACCAATTTTTTTCCCTTCTTAGTCCACTCATGCACCTCACATCAATCTATTCCACATAATAAAGTACAAAAGCAAATGAGCACAGAAGTATCTCAGTAATGACTGTTGTACTGGTCTCATCACCATGACATTGAGACACCCTCAGATATTATTTGGCTTTTTTCAATTACTTAAGAAGAATAAAAAGCAAAACAGCTTAATGCATACTACAGTTATAAATAAAGTAGTAAAGCAGACACACATAAAGTTAAGGGGGAAACAAAAAAAACTTATAGGAGAATCTACAGAATAAAGCAAGAGAGATGATGGAGGAGAAAATAACAGACAGAACAACAGAAAGGTTTAGCAGGGTTGGAGAAGATGAGAGGGTAAACTGGTCGTGAATCCTATGAAAATCCTGTAAAAGCTATTTATATTTGAAAAAAACACCACTATCAAAAAAACCCCCATCAACCCCCCCTCGCCCCCAAATCAGACTAGGAAAGCTACCTGGATTTCGATCAAGCTGCGAAGCCAGTCTTGTATTTGAATGATCCACACGCTTTGTGCTGAAAATAATAAAGTAAAGCATACTTAACACAAAATTTATTACTGTAAGAAAATCTAAGGGAAGAAACTATTAACAGAATAAAAATTGTTAAAAAATATTCCCACTGAAATAGTTTCAAAAAGTTATTTAAAAATAATTTTATATGCAAATTTGCTGCTCTTCTCATATGTAAAAGTATTTTCTGCCTATAATAGCATTATGATCCAATACCTAATAAAGTTTGTCCACAGTAGGTACCCATAGAATAATCTTTAGTTTTAGATTTAAGTGTATATTTTCTCTTAGATAGATACCACAGCTTTAGATGTAACAAATAAACTTAAAAAGAATTAAATCAGCACAGCTAGCATTCCAGTAGACTTTACTGAAAGGGCAACTTTCAGAAAGTTATTATTTATTGGCTGAAGTTACAACCTTAACTCTTTAACATAGGATTTGGAAGACTGTATTTAAACTGTTCTAATGTTAGAGGGAAAAAGGCAATAAAGCAGTGAAATGAAAAACTAGTTCTCCACAAATACCAGAACTATCTGCTCATCTTGCCCTATGCTGTTTATCTAATATTTCACTGGTCTGATACTCCATCAACAACAGTGGACTTCGGAGAAATAAACCACAGGGAGGTATAATCTGACATGAATCTTTTACTACTGATGCCACCTTGATCAAAAAAGATTTACTTTAAAGATTTTTATATTGAGGCTAGTCAGTTTTAGCTGTGAAATAAGCAATAATGAAAACAGGTCAAATACAATTATGGACAGCCCCCCAAAACCTTTCTGTACATAAATTAACTTTCTGATTAAAATTGCACTTTACAATACTGTAATTTTTATGTTTAAAAAAATTACCAGGATGGCATACCTCTAAGTAAAAATTACTTAAGAAACTAAAGCAAATGTTGCTAGTATAAAAAACAGCTACTACGGTATTTCTGGAACAAGTTCATTGAAAAATTTCAGTGCTAGAAACTAGTTTTGTCTGGGGAAAAAAAATATCAGCACTTGAAAGAAAAAAAAAAAACAACAAGAAAACCAAACCAACACATTTAGCCACAGTTACATTATTAAAAACAAAGGACACAAACTTTAAAGGTCTTATTTCACCTACTTGTAGTCTCTTTCCCAGAATTTGACAGGCCTGGCATATGAAGTGATGAATATTGCACTTCCCAGAAAAGGATTCAGTGGAGTAGAGAAGAAAGCTGACACGGCTGCTTGGACAAACAACATTGCAGAATCTGTAGAATAACAGAATTAAGGAAAGCCAAGCAACAACTACTTTTTTTCAAGTTTCTGTGATAGTACCCGAAACAGACAGCAACACCAATTAAGAGCAAAACAAGATCTCTAAGAATTTTTATGCAGCAAGATATCCTTACAGTATCTCCAGCAATAAGAGGATTATTTTTGTTTTTAAAAACAGAAATAGGTGAAAATTTGGCACTAGACATGGTGGTTGTTCTCCTTCTCAAAATTCTGCAGCAAATACTAACTCAACACTACATTCTACAGAAGCTTAAAGTGCAAAACTCAAGAACTAAAACCATAGTTCTGACTCTTGAAAAAGGGAACGACTGTCAGAAGAAAAGCTGTGTCATTTTCAGAATGAAATAACTCCTGCTCCATGTACCTTTTAAGCCAGAATTCTATTCCTACTCTATCTGCTACTGTATAATTCGTAGCATTATAGCAAGGCAGAAAGTGTGCACAATTTTTCATACTCACTAGACAAACCTGTTCATTCAGTAGATTCAGCCCATAATACATAACGCATTATTATGCAACATTCAGAAGTTCTAAACACACGACTTCAGGAAAAAGTCTGTATTTTCAAAGGATACGTGGCACAGCAAAGGGCTGGGCAAATGCATGGAAGGCAGATCCCCATGTGATCTGCCAGGGAGCAATGTAGGTATATACAAATCTCAATTTATAAAAGAGTTCCCAAAGCTACAGGAAAAAAAAGAAGAAAAAAAAAGAGAAGAATAATTTCGTTATTTGGCTAAGAATCAACATGCTCTGCAGTACACAAATAACCCGAGGAATTTACTGGTCACTCTAGAGTTCTTACTGGTCTAGCAGAAGCCTTGAGACTTAAAAAAAGGATGTAATAATGAAGCAGGTAACGTAATATGCACTTCATTGTTCTACTAACAGAAACTCATGAGATGTTTAGAAAGTTACATATGCTTTCTCAAAGCTTTGGGAAGGAGAAGTCTTAGCTGTCTTATAGCATATTGATATAGTACCAATAGGACTGATGATCTGGAAGATTACCTATCAGTTAGGACTATCCGTTTTCCCTTTTGGATGACCTGAAACATGTAGAAATAGAGAGTAAAAGTTACCTTGCTGAAGAGTATGGACATGAAGAAGAGATCTAGCAGCATGGTCTCACTAAAACTTTTGTAATCAAAAGTAAAGAAGAGCACTGTGAAAATAACAGTGACATACTGGCACGTTGGGTTACTGAATGATGAACGCAGTAACTTCAAGCCAGCTATTGTGATCATTAAAGCACCCAACCTGTAGAAGAAATTCACACAAAATAGTTACTTATCTGCTGTCTGAAAGGGGCTTAAAGACCACCTAAATTGTTGCTGTCACACAATGCCAAACTCAATGTTTAGGTTTGGGTTTGCTTTTGAAGTTTTGGTGATGGGGGTGGGGGTTGGGTACGTGTGCTTTGGTTTGTTGTTTTTTCTAAAGACAACTCCAGATTTTTATTTTTCAAAGGTTACTATCCAAGTCTTTCTATCAGTATTCTCAAACTAATCAATGTTCAAGGATTAGCATTAATTGTAAGAGTCTCACTTAAAAAAAAATCAGATGTGGAATATCTTTGTACTCTGAACAGAAACCTGGTCTTTAATTTAGGTTATGAATAGCGAAAATGCTAGAAGTCCTCTAGTTTAATCAGCAAGAAGATGTTAATGAACACTGGATTATCATTATTTCCTGCATGACTATACTGCTCTAGCTCATATTGGGGGAACCGCAACTTAATAATAAACTTAGTAATATTCTTTTCAGAGATAGTAACTGATAGATCAGAGTTATAAAAATAACATTAAAGTAATGTAATGGCAATATTCCTCCCAAACGTCTTGTAATGACAAAAGTAATGAACCCAAAGCAAGAATTTACTAGATCCAGGGATTATTAAACTTAAAAACCAAACCCACACCCAGAAAATCCAGCACCCTCCCAAATACATATACCATTTTGTTTCAAGTTTTATTTTCTCTACAACACTTCTGTTCTAGATCAATAGAACTTCAAATCCAAAAAAGCCACCTGGTCACTTGTTCTTGGAGCCAAAAAATGCAGGGCCTATTATTAAACTCATTTGCTGAGACAGTCAGATACACTGCTTGAGGGATTATAACTAAGGCTAAATTTAAGAGGCAGCTTGCAATTCCAATCTGGATACATATTATACTTAGGGGCTGGAAGGCCTGGGAAATTCTTTGATGCGAGCAGAAAGCTGTAGAGGGGCTACAAGCTGGCACATCAACTCAGAAAGCATTACACAAGTCTTGAGTTTACACCTGACAAAATACCAGAACATATTGTCACTATCTTGAACGTGCAGTCCGGATAATCATATTACAGACTCTGAAGATCAACAAGGAAATTGATATCACACTACTAGATAACTCTGCAACCTGCAATCTATATAGTATATGCTATGAATTGAATGATTTATCTTCATGTAGGTTCCTAGTTTAATACTGTAATACTCCATTCAGTTTAAGTCAGCACGGTGACTTGGTTCTAGAAGAGCTTTCAAATAAAGAAAAACTTTATTTATTCCTTTCCTTAGTTTTAAGGCAATAGCATTAACTGTCTTCCCATTGAGGCCAGAACCGACTATTTAATTTCCCACCACAGCAGACATACTCAGATTACTTGACAGCCTTTTCTACTTACTCAGTATCCAGTTTCTTTGGACTAGCAATATTCTTAGAGCTGCTACTAAGCTCATTGAGGACTATCAGTGGATAGATAACATTCTTCTCTACGAAAAGGAGCCAAATGTGAAGTTTCTCAAACCACATAACATGTGCAGCATCTATCAAGAGATATTAAAAAGAAGAAATCAGATTGCACTGTCAAATCAAACTCACTTAACACGATAAAGATTCTTGATCCAAGTAATTTGTGGAGCCAAACACTAACTGTATTCTCATATTGGACTTTCATAGTTTTATCTAACCAAAGAGATATCTAACTGAAGAGAAGCTTCTTCTAAGCTACTGTCAGTAGAACCAGTAGAGTTTTTGCACTGTTACACATCTACACAAAATATATTACAATATAACAGTTTGCAAGCTACCTGCTTACTGCACATAGCAGGAAACAAACTGGGTTGCCATCTCTTCAATAATTTCAATATTGATACTGATGAAGCTGTTTGACATTATGCATTTTATCTCATACAAAAGGAAAAAACAGAATAGCTTCAGTTGTTACTAAGCCATTTTTGATAGAAATTTCTAAGTCTGCTGTTAACAATAGAAATGTTCCAACAGTGGAGACCCCACAGTCTACCACTACATTTATCCATACTGGAAAACTGATCAGCAGTATAACTAACTTCATATTTTCTGCAGCCTCCAGGGAAGGATTTCATGGAGACACAGACTTCAACACAAAGTGCAAGTGCATGTCTGTGCAGATCAACTAGGAAGACTGGTTCCTTAGTGTGTTTTTCCATTAATAGGCCACTTCTACTACTTTCTGTTGTCAACATGTCAACAATACCATTAAGAATCAAATCTATGCCAAGATGAAATCTCCAACAGCATTCACCATACCTAATCCTCTAGAACATTTGAAAACTTACTATCCTGAAGAAAGACCTAGTGAAACATACTCTACCTTTATAAAAAAATTAAGGCAATCAGTACAAACTTTGGAACTTAATATTTTGAAAACTGTGCTTTAATGGACCTACTCTGAGAATGTTAGCACATGTAATATATTACCATCATCAGTTAAGAGATACATAAAATGTCATGGAATCAAAGCATGAAGAACTGAGAAACCAAGACATTTCTAGATTAGATGTCATTAAATACTCCAGTGGTGAGAAAAATAAAGAAAAGAGATTAAGTGTATCAATAGGTAACACAAGTTGGTCAACAACCACAGCAAGCTCAAAGTGTCATGAATGATACTTACTTCGGACTTCAAATTGATAGTATTCCTTGGTTTTCAGCAGGGGGTGAGAAAAGCAATGCCAAGGATGTTGCTTTCGGAGTTGAGGCAGAACATAATGGGTCACAAAGCCTACCGTACCCACCAATGCATAGAGAACATAACTTAAAATAGGCTAAAAAGAAGAATTAAAGAAATTAAGGTTTGTGATTTATAAACAAAATCATACACTAATAATGTAATACCTTTTCCAGCATCTAGGTAGGTGGTCCTGTAACAGTAAGTTGGGAATGTATTTCTTCATGAGAAGCTATACTACCAACTTTACGATCAAACAAGAAATGCCTGTGAGAGAATAAACCATCTACTCCTAACAAATTTTCACTAAGTTGAGAAGTATTTTAAAGTAAAAATAGTACACCAATCTTCCGTCACAGTCCATTGCTTCTGACCCATCTGCGTTTCATTTTATAAGTGATAAAGCTATTATCCTCTAAAGGCTGAACCCAATTTACATTTTCATCTGCTGGATAAAAGGAGGTATAAGCATAAGGAAAAACAAATCACCTTATAGTCTCTTAAGAAGAAGGCGAATGAGAAGCCTCCCACCAACACCAAACTTTTTCACAGAAGTCACAAAATACTACTATATTAACATGGTATGAAGACTGGATTTCACAGTAACACTTTCCATACATTAAAATTTTCTCTAAATTTCTAGATATGTCATAGCAAAATTAGGATTGCATTACCTTGTTATAAACTCTTGATTCAGAAATTCTGTGAAGCCTGAGCCTATTAAACTATACAACTGGTGAAGAGCACCCAGCCATACAATAGAAGAGATATTTTCCTTAGAAAAAACTAATATACCTGCTTAAGTAGGACACTTCACCTGAAAAACTGAAGCTACCTAAACACATATGCTTTTTAAAATTAGTGTCTTCTTTAACTGTAGGCAGCAGCAGGGGGGGTAAAATCCTTCTAAAATACATTCAGGAAACTTTCATTTGCCTGACATAAGGCTGTACATAAGCTAACCAATGGTTCCACTACAGGAATACCAAAATAAGAAATACAGCAACTGCAACTCTTTAGGCAAATGCCTTTACTTAAACAAATTCAAGCACAGGATCTGGTCCCATGTCATCATCATCTAGTAGGAGTCATATATACACAATAAAAGTATCTGAAGCAGTAATATTAGCTAGACTGAGAAGTAAAAAACTTGAAACTCAAAGGCTCTTTGAAGTCCTGAAAATAACCATACCAGTAAAGGGGTACTCTCCTATACTATAGTCTACAAACAGCCATCCTGGCATGCAATTGCTGAGTCAAGGTTCAGCCCCTTAACCTTTCAGAATCAAACCTTTTAAACTTTTATAAAAGTTTCATTTTTTTTCTTACTCCAAAATGATCCCGACACTATTTAACTGAGATAGATGAAGCAAAAGAGGGCATTTTGTGTCAGAGACTAAAATAAAAATCCAGAATGTAATAGGAAACTAGGAAAGAGCAGGGGAAAATGTTTTTGAGCACATAAAACTGGAATGTGAAGATCTTCAGTCAGGTACTTGTCACACTATATATTTAAAGACCATCTAAAACTAGTCAGGAGACTCAGTGCACTACCAGAATAAGCATTATATCACATTAGAGTATTTGTATATAGAAGACAAGTGGCAGACATGATGGAACACCTTACCTGTAAAACTGTAAATACTGTACTGACGTGAATTGCAAAATAGAGTACACCAATGACTATACACACAATCAGGTCAGACTGCAATCGTTCACTCTGGGGAGTCAAAACAAAATAATTTTAGAAAATACCAGTTTTGGTTGTCCTCTTCAGACTCTTAATGCCCATCAGCAGTAACACTGAAACCGATGAAAGATTTTCAAATTATGCCAGTATTAATTTCTTCCATCAAAGTTATCAGAAATTTCACAAGATAAATCTTATGGTTAAGAGAATTAGTTCAAATGAGTTAAGTGGAAACATGCATACCCAAAATGGGGCAGGAGAAATAAATATACCCAATATATTCTCTCTCATTCTGAACTGAGGGGGTTTAAGGACCCCCCTACAGCACTGACAAAAGAGCTGGAAGAGCTAACCAAATTTCCCATTTATGATTTAAGAATTGCTTAGACTCCTGGGCAATTAAGAGCTCTGGAAGACAGCTGCCTAGACAAAGCTAATGACCAAGTGGAACATTTAGGCTCTTTAATTTTTCCCCCTCCTTTGCAGAAGGGTAAAGGATAGCTTTGGAATGACCCTGAGGAAGGAGTTTGAGTTTTCCCTTTCCCCTAAAAAATGAAGACAAGGTGTTAATAATATATGAAAAATAACAAAATGAGTAATGCCAGACTCAGTCACAAGAGGGCAATATGTACTTAGGGCCACTACAATTCAGTGTCTCCAAGTTTAGACCTGTTACCACTCTGTAAATAGAGTATTAGTATTTTCAGCCTAGAAAATCATTGAAGGATTAGCTACTCCAAAATCGGCCAAATAATTACACACAGCAATTATTGCTGCAAGGTCTTAACTTCTTGCAATAGAACTTGATTTTTTTTTAAATCAGTAAGTCCCGATTTAAAAAACACTGAAAGAAAGAACGTTATCATAATCCTCAGCTCCCCTGCCTCTTGGTGACTAACAACACAGTTTGAGATCTAAAGAGGAGCTTGCAGCTCCTATGGTCATTCTCTCCTGTTAAGCGTTAAAAGAATTACAGTTTCTCTGCTCTGAATATTTACTTGCAGTTTCCACATACTGTACATTGTCACGCTTCCCCTACAGCCAAGCCTTATACAAGGTTAAATGAATGTTCAGCCTTCTTTTGTACAAGTTAAACATACTAAGCTTCTTAAGTCTTTTACTTACTGATCCACTGTGTGGAAAAAAAAAAATGTTTAAATATTACTACTTTCATAAATATTTAGAGTGAATTTGTATTAAAAATTCAAAGTATGTGCTAAAGTAAATGGAACAGGTTACATCTGCTCTTAAAAAAACCAAAAAACCCAAAC
>VZTQ01011100.1:0-28658 GCA_013400755.1 Pelecanoides urinatrix
TGATTCTATGATTCTAATATTGCAGCAGTAGTGTATAAAGGTCCAGCAGGCAGATAACTTCCTCAGGAGCTTCCTAGACACAGATTCTTTGCCTTCCTCTGAGGGATGGGATCTAATTCAACACCACATGATCCAAGAGGATGTCCAAACCCACTAGGATATGGACTGAATGAGGCAGTGGAAATCTCCATCCATCACATTCAGCTATGTTACTGTGCCAGAAAAGTTGTGGAATGCACCAGTAAGAGAGCTTTATTCTGGGATTATAATAATCCTAACGATGTTATGCATTTTTACCTTGTGATTCTGTATTGCAAAATGCATATGGACCACAAATCTTTGTCTTCCAGAGAGGTGTCCTGATTACATGCTGACAGATTCCTTGTGACTTCTCCCCTCCTAGCCCCCACTCCTTGGACCATGATTTCTTTTATTTCTCTCTGTACATCTGTCCCTCAAATCCTCATCAACCTAAGCGCCGATGATTAGAAAGTACTGAAATTCTATGCAACCCCTAAATTATCCACCATATGTTTCTGGAATTCTGCCCACCAGAACGTCTTTTAGCATCCTACAGAGCAATAGAGCAGACCATACTCTGAAGAACAATATAAAGAGTGCTCTATAGTATTGGCAAGTAAATAAATAAATGCAATGAAGGCTAATTTCTATCAGCCTAGCAGATGTTCTCACATAAAGGTGCTAGAGGGCTTTTCTAGTTTCAGATTTTTTTTGAGATGTCAAGTGAGTCAGCATTTCCAGAGCGACTGAACAGTACTTCCAATCCAAAACTCAAATAACTCTCAGGGTTGGTGTTTTTTCTCTGCAGGAAAGTGATTGTTAGTGACTAGTAGATATCAGATGTGAAACTGCAAAAAATGAAGCAAGGAGGTGGAATATACAAAGGTGGTTGGCTGCATGCACCTAACCTTAGTAAAATTAAAAAGTTCTTAATTTTTGAGACACGATTCTCTAATTTTCAAAAATCTTCCTTTTTTTCTGTGCAGATTTGTGGTTTTTATACTAATTAAACATGTGAGTTCTTTGAATATTGGTAATACTTTTTTCCCCAATATGCCAGACTATTTTCCCTGCTTGCTAAGGATACAAGCTGTTCTTTTCAAGACCAAAAGAAACAACCAAATTTTGCAGATATAAGCCTGTTGATGGGAACAGAAACATGTTATGTCACATCTGCCCTATTCTGTATGGAAAAAAGTGTAGCTGAGATTTTCCAGGTGATAGAGCTAGAGCAAATACTAGCTGTTTGCCCGATGTTATACTTTTCTAAGAATATAAGCTATTTAGCACTAGTGAAGGAACTGCTCTTGCATAGGCAATCAGGTCACATCCTGTACCCTCATGTTTTGAAGGCACAGATTTTTCGAGGGAGAGTCCCCCAAAAGTCAGTCTTTCACTGGTGTCTCAGGCTGGGATGGTATGAAGACTCCTGACTTGGGTAGCAGCACTGGGGCAATGAGCTTTGCTTCCAAAGAACCAATGCAGGGAAAATGAGACTAGTTTCATGCAAAGCATCAAAAGGATGGTGACATTTGGTCACTATAGCTGTGGGCTGAGCTCAAACAAGCGATCTAGAGAAAGAAGACGTAATACCCTCTGATTCATTAACTTCCTCAGAATCATAGTCAGATGTTATATATTGTGAGTGTCCAGTTTGTAAATCTCCTTCCCGGATGACTTCATTAAAATTCTGAGGCACAGAACATTTCAAATTGTTTGTGCTCCTTGCTTGACTTTGCTGTATTAAGCATTACAGTACAGACCACAGGGAGAAGGAGCAGGCATGCCTATCAGACAGCAACATACTTCAGTGACCTCGCACCATCACCCATCCAATAAAACTGACCTCCAGTTTACCAGCTGTCAGCATATGCTTGCTTTCTGTACTAAACCCTCCAGGAAAAAAAACAAACCAGTAAAAACAAAAACTCTAACAAACCCCCAAAACAAAACTCATCTAAGGTTTCCCAGAAATCAATACAAATTATCCTTGTCTTTCACTGTGTATTTTCCCTTGCTTCCTAACTGGAAACAAAATCTTGAAGCTACCAGTGCTGGCCTTTACCTATTTAGCAGCAGATGTACAGACAACATTTATCTGCAGAATAACGTTAAGTCTCTTGCTTTATGGCTGGAAATGGGCTTGAACAACCCATCCACTCTGCAGAAACACAGAGGGGTATCTAAGTGACATATGGCTCACACCTTCAGACTTGGCAAGTTAGTTTGAAACCTTAAGAGAATGCCTTCTCCCTAAATCCTCTTTAGAAACAGGCACATAAACTTTAAAAAAAAAAAAAAAACAAAACAACGATAGGGATTTTGGAACCCGAATCAATTAGAAAAGCTGCTATATAATCATTTGAGTAAATAATAAAAAATATTAGTAGGAAAACACCCGTTCTACAAAAGATGATGGAAACAGTAAGTTCCTAAGGAATTACACAAGTTTAAGGCAATCTATCCGTTCTTTGTACATGTTAAAATGCTGCAGTACTTGACAGAGGTGTTTAAGACAACTGTTGGCATCCTGCTAGGAGAAAGCAGTATCTTTCCTGCTATTGCATCTCTTTCACTCGCTCTTTCACATGAAAGAGTGATAAATTTATGACATTTGCTTCTAACACAGTTATAAAAGTCTCTAACGTGTGTGGGCTTTTTCATTTTGCAGCTCAGTACAAATTTTGTTTATTACTTTTCCCCATGTTTTGTTTGTGGAAAATTTTGGGGTTCTTTTGTGTTTTTTTTTTGTTTTGTTTTGTTTTTTTAAGCAAACCATTAAAATCCCCTAAGAGTGTTAAGGCTTCCAGCTTCTGTCTGTTCAGGATGTCTTTATGTGGTAAACTGTCTCAGCCGGAGAGTTTTCTTTTAGCCAGTTCTACATTGTAGAGGTTGATTTTGTAATTCAAAAAACTCCAAGAGAAAACTCTAATCAGAAATGGCACAGGCAGAAAGTGAAGGGAATCTCTGAAGAAACAAAGAGACTTTTATTGTGCCATCATCACAAGAAGTGAAAGCAGTGCTTCATGTCTCCAGTTCATTGCTATTTATACCGGTCACTTTGAATAATCAACAGTACTCATAGATTAGTGGAGTTCAGATGCTCTCTGCTCATGGAAAGGTCAACAGCCCTTTACAGTGCCCAGGCCATTGTCGGGGCTCAGAGCTGGGAATAACAGGGACTTTTCAATTTCAAGAGCCTACAGGGGTTTGCTTTCTAAAAAAGAGTATTACTGTGTACTCCCTGCGACAGGGAGGTAGTGTAGTCACTATAAACAAGGTTCTAAACAAGCTTCATATCACAACAGAACAAAACCCCCTAGGAATTAATAAAAAGGGGGAAAAAGTGCTTCCAACTTTCTTCTCTGCCGCAGGTTATTTTCAAGATCTTGCTGATTCTTTCCTCGTCCAGACCAGAGTCACAAAGTCTCCCTCTAGTTGGTCAATGATTTTACATGTGTTTCCTCCCTTGTTCATCACACACTTCATTTTACATTGCCCCACAGGCAAAACTGCTATTCTTTGCTTATTTTGCCAAAGCATCTGTCCAAGGATTGTTTTTATAATGCTCAGCCAAACAGGGCCCAACCCCTGACTGAGGCCCTTGGCATTGTTGTCAAAACAGAAGTAATTTGTTATTTATTACTCAATATCTCCTAGGTACCTACACAAATATAACCCATAAAAACAGCTATTGAGTCTGAATAGACAGAAATATCTTAATGTACCATCCAAAACATTTGGCTGAATAACCTTCATTTATACTTATCTTGCATGTGTTAAGGAATGGGGATTATATCTTCTGTATTTTGGATACTGTCTTGAGATTAATCATGCTTGGTATTTTATTTAATGACACATCACAAGAATTATGAGAGTGATGATACAATACGAAAAAGTTAAGAGGATACGATATAAAAAGCAACAGGCTGGTCATGAGAACTACGATAACAGAAATATGGCAAAAGTCAGTACATCAAAGTGGAAAATAACACAACAGTAACACAGAAGTTCTGCAGCATGGTGGATGCCTGTCAATCAAGCAGCTTGGGAGAAGGACTTGGATATATAAGGCAACCACAGGACAACAGTGTGAAAAGGTGCCAGTGTGAAAGAGGAAAACTCAAGTGACATCAGGAGAGGTTTCTAGTACAGAGAAAGACAACAGAGACAGTAGCAGCTGTGCCGTACACAGCTATAGTAGGGCCTCCTCTGGCACCTTGTGTAGTCTCCTCTATTCAACAAAGGTCATTCAAACTGGAACAGGCAGAGAAAATTACTATTGAGATGATCAATAAAATTCTTAATTTACAAGAGGAGACTAACAGACTTGGTTTGTTTAACCTAGCAAATCAAAAGCTGAGAGGAGATGAAGTTACTTGCTATGAAAACAGTAGAGAGAACAGAAAAGAGAAAAACTATTTTAGAGAATAATGTTGGCACAAGAATACATGTGTATAAATTGACTGTGAGTAAGTTTACAAAAGAATGTGAAAACATTCCTGGCAATTGGAGCAGAGAGATTTTGGAACAGCCTTCTACTCGCAGTAGCAGGGTGCAAAACAGTATTAAGACTGAGTCCTACAGGAAGAGCTGGCATGCTCTGGTGGTTATGAGGAGGAGACTTGTCTAGAGGGTCCAGGGAGCTTCCACTACTCCTGTTCCAACATCAGGTTCTCCCTCAACTGCATTGAGAGGAAAGAGTGTGATACATTTTCATGTCTATATAATATTACTACTTGACGCTTCTGTTACAAGAACAACTTTCTCTTGATTCTTTGGGTTACACTGAAGAAGCAAGTGCAGAGAAATGTCCAGCTAATGAATACAAAGATTAAAAAGCAAAATATGGTACGTATCCAGCTTATTTCTGAAAGAAGAAAACCAGTATGACAAAATTAATGAATTCTGAAGTCTTCAAATCCATGAGGCTTTTTTTTTTTAAAACAAACAAACAAACAAACAAAGAAACAACAAACCCCACACCATATTCACAGTTTTTTGGACACAGAAAGATGCATAATGGAATTTTCAAAGGCATGTAAGACAAGTTGTTTAATCAGCATTCACTTCAATAGGACCTAAATCCTTACTCCACCTAGATAACTTTCAGTATGTCATTACATATCTATCTGTATCCTAGATAAACAAGATACCTTTAAAATTTGGTCTATGGTGATGGCACAGTAAAACCAATAATTACAATTAATACCTGCTTCAATAAGCCAGAATTATATTTTGATATATAATGGACATGTCAAAATTATCTTTTGGCATTGTTATTGTTCCCCTTGCAGTTCAACATATTATTTTTCATTAGCTAAATGTAAGCATTTTTAAAAAGGAAAACATTCAAATGAATTGTAGTTTCCAAATGCAGCTTTACACAATCTCCAAGTAAAACCTTCAGTTAGCATATGCATCATTATTTATTAATAAAATATCATAACTCTGAGTCTGAACAACATGATACTTTCTCTACTGAAAGGGTGGTCAGGCCTTGGAACAGGCTGCCCAGGGAAGTGGTAGAGTCACCATCCCTGGAGGAATTTAAAAGACGTGTAGACAAGGCACTTAGGGACATGGTTTAGTGGGCATGGTGGCGTTGGGTTGACGGTTGGACTCAATGATCTTAGAGGTCTTTTCCAACCTTAATGATTCTATGATTCTATAATTAATAAGCAATTGTATAAAGCCATAATTCCTTAAATAAGCATGTAGTGTAGTCTTCATTGCAAAGGTATCTTTTTTTCTGCAAACGGGCTTTCTCTCTTTGCAAATTAACCTCTCATAATGATTAACCAAACAGTCAATGGAAAACACACATCTAGAAGAATAAACACAGGACAGAAATGGAAAACTACTTAAATAACTAATTTCTGATTTTGAAAATATGATTACAACTAGCTGTTTAGAGGAGTCTAGTAAGGTCACTTTTTAAATTTGCTTTTAGGCAAATGAAAAGCTAGCGTTCAAATTTTTCCTATGGAACTAACTTTTAAAAAATTAAAGCCATAATTATAACCCATTGTATGTCTCACCAAACTAGAGCTTTATCATGAAGTGCTAAACAGGATTTGCAATAACTGAAGGCGGGGGTGGGGAAGGTTAAAAGGTAACACTACAAAGATCACTGTGGTTTTTTCCATGTGACTAAAAATTCCTGCTCAGGAGAGCTGGAGGTTTTCTTAAAGTTTAACTGTCTGACTACTTCTCCACCCCTCCTGGAAAATAAACAGTTCTCAAACCCCACAGAAGCACCACTTGAGATTTTTACCTTTATTCATTTGATATCAAGAGGAACAATTTCATTTTCTCTAAGAAAGCTATAGACTATAAGTGGGAGACATTCTCAAAAGCAATGGAATTTATTTCAAAGTGGAAAAATTATAATGAGAACTTTGACCATGAGTCCATTTGCACTTTTGCCTCTTCAGAGAGGATGCTGAACTCTCAGCACTGAACTCTCGTGTAACTCTGCAGAGAAGGAAACTGATAACTGGGAGAAATGGAGAGTATGAGAAGAAGAAATGTGGCTGACCTAACATGCAAAAAAGTGTCAGAGATGCTCACTGTATTTAAGAATCACAACCTGTTGACCTGCAAAAGACTCAACTATGGAGATTTGAGTTCTACCAGATAAGATAATTAATATTAGTTTTTTCCTAGTAGGTCTATTACATGACTTGTTTGCTGAAGAGCTTCTAAACTTGTATGATGCAGACGTTATTTAACTAAATAATACCCCTCAGAGCTAAAAGCTTCCCTTGCAAAAACAACAAGTATAAGAAAACGTTATAAGCATATGAAAATCAAAAATGGACTGATTTTGCTTTTAATGATGAGAGCAGGGAGACAGAACAACAGTGGAAATACTGCTTAACTGGTTCACTGATGACCTGCTGAAGGCCAATAAGCTAGCAGCTGCAAACGTATAATCAGATATAGAGCTATACAGATGTGGAAAATAATGATTTTTTTAAAAGTTACAATAAAAGGCCTAAAGATCTCACTACATCCAAATCCACAGTAATTTTCCTAGTTCACTATTTTGTTTTTTTTAAACAAGTACCAGCCTGCCTAAGAGAGAATCAACTTTCAACCATGGTATGGAGAAAGACACGATAGAAACATCCCATCTTATCTAAAAAACTTGAACATCAAGGATTATGACCACAAACAGTTACAAAACTTAATATGCAATGTATGCATTGCAAATCCATATGCACTGTAATTTTAGCATCACAAAACTGCCCCTTGTTACATGCTGCTTTTTCAGCCTATTTTGCATGTGTTAAGGTGGCTGCTATTTTTGAACCAATCTATCAAACTTGAAGGTTTACCAGAGACTTGACAGTGTTATGCCATAATAATGAAACTAAAGAAGTGTTAGCGAGGCAAAACGAGAAGAATTTGTCATGATATATGGAAAAATAAGTAAAATTCTGCAGCTGATATTTCCCATGCTCTGTGATAAAAATACACATTTCAAATGTATTCTATAATCAGTATTTTGCACTTATGTAGAGTGATGCAGACCTTATTTAGCTAAATAATACCCCTCAGAGTTAAAAGTTCCCCTTGCAAAAACAACAGCTATGGAATAGCTGAACAGTATGAAATAGCACATTATTTATATACTATGCTCTGCTATTTTCCTTTTAGCTGATGAATTTGTGCTGAAACATGTCCATCTAATGGAAGTATGACTGCACAAGAAATCATTTATTAACTCCTTATTTCGAAGGCATGTACCAAGAACAGTTGCATGTTTAGTCATTTTAAGTTACTATTTTATGCAAGTGTGAAAAAATTGTGACATGGTGCATCAGTTTGACATAAGCCATTCCATCAGAAAAATGAATAAACATAGTTCTATGTCTGCAGTGACAGAAACAGATGCATTTTAAAGCAGGGATTTTGAAGGGTGTACAGATAATAATGTTTAAAAACAACTGGATTGACCACCAACACTTACAAATAAAGATAATTTTCTGGAAAATAAATAAATACATAATTTTTTTGAATTGGAAAAGAAACTGCAATGTATACGTAATTTGTTTACAAAATGAAGAATACAAAACTACTTAACTCATTTTCTCTAATAATGCAATTCTTTTGAATAATAAGAAATGTGTTTCTTCAAATATGCTCAAAATAAAACTTCCTAGCAGCTCAGTATGGATTTTTTTTTAAATGAGGACAACCAGCTAATAATACTACAGCTGATCACTCACTAAACCAAACCAAAGCAACTGATGGAACAAATATGAACCTGCACCTGCAGACAACATTTTTGTTCATTGCCTGTCTCAAAACATTGCCTGTTCTATGCGTCCCTTCCTGCCCTGTCCCCCTCACTCGCCTTCCTTGATCCCCAGCACACCCAAAAACAGAGCTGTGTGCTCTGTGTCACTGCTGAGGCAAGCTCCCAACCCCAGTTTGTTATTTCTTTACCCTTCCCCCAACGCTAACATACCCCCTAAGGTATCCAATTGCTTCCCCTGCTGCAAAACACTTGTTGCTAGGAGAAAACCTACTGCTTGGCAACAGATTTTTAAAACAACAACTTTGGCTGTGTTACTCACTGAACTTTACCTTGCCAGCGTGAAATAAGGAATGTGCGTGGTTGTTACTGCATCTGTGTATTTATAACCCCCTTAAAAATGACTGACCCCTTCCAACAGGGATGTGCTTGCCTTTTAGTTCGTTACTGTTCACAGCTGATAATGCAGAAAGGTTCAAAATTGAAGTTTGTTTTTTAAAATTGCTGATCATAGCCTTTCACTAAGATGGAAGCTCTTGGGGGACTTCTCTTCCTGTTAAGACAACATGACCTTGCAAAAGTCATGTTCTTGCTGGTCCTATTCAATATCTTTATCAACGATCTGGATGAGGGGATCGAGTGCTCCCTCAGTCAGTTTGCAGATGACACCAAGCTGGGCGGGAGTGTTGATCTGCTGGAGGGTAGGAAGGCTCTGCAGAGGGACCTGGACAGGCTGGATCGATGGGCCGAGGCCAACTGCATGAGGTTCAACAAGGCCAAGTGCCGGGTCCTGCACTTTGGCCACAACAACCCCAGGCAACGCTACAGGCTTGGGGAAGAGTGGCTGGAAAGCTGCCNTGATTCTATAAGTCTGCTGTAATTTTGATTTACACTTTATGTGAACCTTGTATCAGCTTGTAAAAATGCTATATTGCAAGAACTAATTTGACTATAGCAAGCACATTGGAAGAAACATCTGATAGAGTGAAACAGCTACTGTCTTCAGAGATTATCTCACTTTTTATCTTCATTTGAAAATTATACTGAGGGTCTTGTTTCATATGCTTATCTACAAACACAGTAAAACCATGACGATTCTCCAGAAGTCAGATGGCTACAGCTCTGGCAAGCACTGCATCAACACTGGTATCAGGGAATAATTAAATACAACCTTAGTCTTCAGATAATGGCCAGTCCTGAATTTGGAGTACTTGTCATCTGGTGCAAATGTTTTATGTTTCCTCCCAGCTGGGAAACCATGACACTGAAGTGTAGATGCTTCATCTCTCGATCACCCTCCTCCACCCGGAAGCTTAGCAGCGCTGTATCTTCCCTCCCCTCCCTCCCAGCACACATCACCTTTCCCACAAACGAGAAAAGAGGATTTCCCAGATGTACAGCATCCCTAAAGTACATACACCTGCAGTGAAAACAGGTGCTGGAGATCACAGCTACAGACAGAGCTGTTTATGAAATGGGCCTATAGTAATTTTCTTAATTCAGTATATTCTTGTATATTGTCACACATACAGTCACCTCTTTTCCCCTACGTAGACATCTTCTAGATATAAGCGCATGACCTAATTACAGTATATTCAGTACTGAAATCCTACCATTTTATCAGTCTAATCTGTGGCTGTATTTCAACATTGTCTGGTTTCAAAAGCAAGGCTAGGTTTACTACTGCATCATCATGCTACTTACAGAGACTCATAGGCACTGTTTGATACTGATGCCATTATTTTACCAGTTTTGACTCAAAGGGTCAGAAGTAGAGAAAATACTCAAGACATAGGTCCAACATAGAAGTGCTTTCAATAGCCAAAAGAGGAAGACCCCAAATCCTCCCAAAATGGTACAAGTGCAGAACAGGCTAGGGAAACAGAAAGCCTCAGACCAACATTCTTGAAACGAGGAGCCTCAAAGTCAGCCCACTGAGTAAATATTGAACCATTTGAGCAAAAGCTTGATTTTTCACAAGAGCTGAGGACAGAGGGAATTCAGTGTCCTTACTCCACTGCCTAGAGACTAGATTTCAATGTAGTACATATGAGGTTTGAAAGCTTGTGCTCCACGCAAAATTATCACTAATGTCAAGAAATTCATGTTCTTCTGTCCACCAGTCAACCACTGACAGAATTAAAGAATAAATAATAAGAGATAGCAAGCAACGGCTTTTTAAGAAGCTGTTTTTCATTAATGACAGTTTTTCTATAAAATAACAATGAACATATTTGGTGGTATGTGGCTTCTAGAAACAGTAATTAGAAAAATTGATCAAATGTTCTAATAAAGAAATCAATCTGAAGTCAGGGGAATAGCTTGTGTATCAAAGAAAAATCAGAGTTGCAGATCCAGTACTAGGTTCTGTGGTTAGAATTTATAATTAATAGAACTGTCAGAGTTCAAATTGAGTACTTTGGCGATCTTTAGCTAGATTATCACTATATTGAAGGCTAGCACTTATAGTCCATACTTGTACACATTCAATACTACAGAAACCAGCACTTACTTGTCTGAACTTTTGAGACTACGGAAAAGGCATCAGAAGTGAATGATACTCTTCTGAAGTACCTTTTTTGCATTTATGCATGTGCATTTCTCTCAAATATTCTGACAATGCTGTATTAAATATTCAGAGTCAGAAGTGCACTATAAGAAAAAAGATGACCAGTCCTTTCATTACTGAAATAAAACAGAAATGCAAAGATTAAAGCACATTATTCACATTCTTCTTCCTTTTGTCCTTAGCCAAAGAGACTTTTGCATATAGAAGTACGTACATACATAAGTTATAACTATGGCTAATGTCACTGTTTCAAAACTGCTATGACACCACAGCAGCACATGCTAGACTGGCACTGCAATAATCTCCAAGAAAAAGAGGCTACTTTTAATAAAGCATTAATAAATATACTTTTTATAGCACCTCCAGGAAAAAGACCATTTCCACTCTGCCCCTAAAGCCAATGTGAACTGCAATCTGCTCTTCAGGCCCAACGCACTACAATGGGAAGGGCCATCTTCATGGTATTTTGCAAAAACCTCCCAGCATCCCAGCACCCCCTTTCTCCATTTCCAGATTCTTAAATGAAAGGCAGAAGTTGTAGGTATGCTGCTAACCTGTCAGTCTGACAGGACAACTGCCTGCAGATCCATCTTTAAGGGAAGACTATTTTCAGTGGGAAGGCAAGGCATACACCCTCCCATCTATGCACCATCAGGTGCTGATCAGAAGAGCCAAACCCCAACCATTGGCTAAGAAAAGGCTTTTAGCACTTTAAGAAAAATAAAACAAAACACTTCTTTATATACCAACTTACCTTTCATAAAACCTGAAGAAGTTGAATATACTAAAAACTAAGGAAAAAAGCTTTGAACACTTAAAGAGAGAAACCGAAAGAGCAGTATTTTGGAGAAAAAACAGTAAAAATAATTTACAAAAAAAGCTAAAAATAATATTAATGTACCTCAACAAATCAGCTTTTGCTAATACTGATCTGGAAGTAAGCAGATAAATATAGCTGAAGTATCACCTACCTTTTATAATTCAACTCCATACAAGCCTTTCAGGTTTTCTCACAACTATCTTATTTTTTACTTAAAACTTGCCAAAAATAAGGTATTTTCAGTTTAATTAACATCAGATCAGAAGAGCTCTCCAAGGTCATTCTTTTTGCTC
Source organism: Pelecanoides urinatrix (assembly GCA_013400755.1). Classification (NCBI taxonomy): domain Eukaryota; kingdom Metazoa; phylum Chordata; class Aves; order Procellariiformes; family Procellariidae; genus Pelecanoides; species Pelecanoides urinatrix. Next base: position 11,970 of record VZTQ01011100.1, read on the forward strand.
CCCTGTTGTTACCAACACCTCAGCACAGGATTTCTTGTTCCACACGATGTTTAGACTGTAAAATGCTAGGAATCCTCTTCAAATCACCTTCCCAAATTTTTCCCTAGCCAGTTTGTTTTCATTTGTTCCAGCGCCAATGTCAACTAGCCTTATTTTGATTATGCTTATTCATCTCATGTTTACATGGAGCATATATTATCATTAAAGTTTCCTACTCCTCCCAGGAAACGCTCCAGAGACTTTCCAGCGCTACAGTTCAGTCACCTCAGTGCTCACTGTGCATAAGGACAACACTGATGCGAACCTACAGGCCACTTTTGTCATCCAGCCATGCTACTTGGGATTACAAGAGAATCACAGGGCCAGCCTGGGAGGAAATCCCAAGTGAAACCTATGATTTAGTTCACACTGAGATTACACTTGCCCTGTTGGCCAGCCTCTACTGGTTTTACTGGGCACGGCAGTCTCCATATTTTGGGGACATGAAGCAACCAGTGGAGGATGAACACCACCATCTTTCATAAGGGAAGGAGAAATCTGTAGGCTTACAAAATTAATGGTGAGACTACACTGTTGACAAGATGATGGCACTGATAACTGGACAACATGATGTCTCGTGTGGAGCTTGGCCAAGTCATGAACAATGAAGATGTAGCTCTTGTAGAACAATGGAGATGAAGCTTAGATCAACTAGTACCCCAGCTCTTTGTCCTCTCCAGTCAGTTCCATACTCAGTCTTGCTCTTGCATTTTATATTTGTGAATCATCATATTTCTTTTTCTGAAGGGTCTCCAAGTCTCACTTTTAATCAAACTGATGCTTTTCTCCTGCAACTGCTCTTTCCAAGTATAGGTAGTATGTTAACTATCCTACAATCTTCTGTTAACTTAGGTTTCACTAAATATTACTGGAGTAATGATTTATTATTTCATCTACTAGTTCTTCCAGAATTCTGGCCAACTTCTCCATACTATTCCACCAGCAAGTACTCGCCACTATTTCTGTACTTTCTGTACTTTCATTTCCACTACTAGCTTTGCCATCCATGATAAATATCGCATTCCCATTAAAGATTGAGGCAAACCACAAGTTTAGTGTGGTTATGGACTTTTTATAAACGGTTACCCATCACTGCACTGACTGGCACAGCATGTTAAATCATATGCTGTGGCTGGTTTATGGCTCTTGATATCCATTTTCCGAACTATGTAATAAGTTAGTGCACAAGGTTGGAATCCGCAGAGAAAGTGTAATTCCAAATGCTGTTTCCCCCTCAGTCCTTTCCTTTGGTTTACTATTGTCAGCTGACAGGCAGCTGAAACAGATTTGAATCCTCCTTCCGAAATGTCAGAATCTTATCCATTTGAGTCACTTTTCTAGTTCACTGGAGCACAGTTGGCAGGAAGAACACACGAATGGTAAAAAAGGCACTCCCACACAAAGCTAGGATTTGATCAGAATAAGCAAACTGGGAAGTTAATGCTCACTGAGTGAAGAGCTGAAATGGAGAGTGACAGCTTCCACTTTCAAGAATAAAAACTACAGCAACAGTGTGGGTTTGGTGGGGAAGGTGGGAATTCTGGAACTTAAGGCAGCCGCTGAGTGTGCGGTGAGATACAAACATTTCCTACCAGCTATTGTGTTAAACATCCATGGATTTTATCTTCGGCAAAAATATTCAGATATAAATGTTACATTAAATCGAATGTAATGCACATGGCAGAAAGACTGCACCTACTAATAAAACTTCCTCCAATTTTAGGAAGCTTAGAGTTTGATTCTGCAGCAAATGAGATGACTTTGGATGCCCAGGTTAAAGTTACATCATTTATTTGCAACAGAGATCACCAGCTGCTCACACTATCATATCACAATTTTAAAGGAAATTAAGTTTGACGCATCAATTACTTTAATAGATTTAACAGCATGTCATACTGTTTTAGACTCTATATCAAGAACAGTTATTTCTGGCAACTGTTACCTACCAAATTCTGGCTAGGCATTCAATCAACATGACAAAGCATCATGACAGACTGCATTTGTGTCATAGCATTTCATAGCCCTCTGGTAACCTTGAGGGTCTGCGACCCTCATAATACCATCTGTTCCGAAGCCATTGTGGCTATCACTAAATTAAAAACCAGACAAAATCTCAAAGAAGCTATTGTCAGCTGTCACGACAAACTGTAACAAGGACCATGAAAAAACTGGAAATGGCTCTGCAGCTGACAGAGGTTCACTTGCTCATCTTTTGAACATTTGTAACCACTTGACAACATCTGCCTTAACTTATTACTTGCCCCCATTCAGAAAATAAAGGTTTTTGTTTTTAAATGAGAGAACATACTTTTAAAACTATGTCTTTATTTTAAATTACTTATTTTAAGGTAGCAAAAACCACTTACCAGCAGAGAAATTTTCAGTCAGAAACCAAGGAGAAAACAGTCCTCTCTTTTAGTAAGTCAGATCACCTCTGATAGAAGGCAAGTATTTTTCCAAAGTGCTACCTAACACAGCCTTTGTCCATGTAGATTTAGAGCTCTGAAACCATTTTCACGCTGTGTATTTTACAGAAGAAATTTTGCATCTGCATGATTTTTTTTTTTAATTTCCATAGCCCTTTACTGATAAGTTCTTTGTAACACTCACAATTCACTACTTTGTCTAAATATGTTAAGCTATCAAGTCACATAGCTAACTAACCTAATGTAGCAGAATACATTATCTTATGTTCTGGAATAATTTTAAAAAGTTAACTTTTAACAGCTATGTCTGTGAGCATTGACCGTAATGAAGCCTGGTTTGGTTTTCTAATGACTGTGTCTTATACCCCCTGCAGCAGAGAATTTATGAACGCTCACTTTCCTGTGTACTTGTTGGTATCTAATAAAAATTTGAAAACATTAAACAGCCTCGGCAGTCTTTCCTCCTGCCTCTATTTTTGTAATACTTGCACAAGCCTAATTTTTTTTTTTTTACATCATTCTCTCTTCTCTCTAGATGAAACTGATTAAAAGAATTTTAAAATTATGGAGGCAAAACTGACAACACACACACACACACTAATGATTTAGTAAGCCTGATTTCCTAAGGATATCAGTCTTAAACAGCAAGTTCAACGTGTGTGATATAAACAATGTATCAGTAGTGGCTGAGGGAGATTAAACACGCTGAGCTGCAACAAATCATTTCACCAGCATCACTGATTAAAAAGACTAATAAATGAATTACAACCCAGAAAAAAATTGAACTCGAATGTTAATTTCAGATACTTCCATAAAAGTAACATTCATAACTTCAGTTATGAAGTTTAGTTCCTGGGATAAGAGGGAAGCATTTAAAAACTTCGGGATTTTTCATCAAAGTATTTAGAAAAAAAATTGAAAGAATCAAATGTCTGCATGCTAATGGGCCTACTAAACCATGCTATATTGCTCAAGTGTTTTGGGTAGTGTCTTTCCTTGCAGTGTTTAGCTTTTAACAGTGTGAACAATGTTCGCGTTTTCATATTTGTGCCAAGTAAGTGCTCTGCTAATGAATTGCTTTGCTTGGTTCATCTGAGCAGTACTAAAAGACGGAGGATTTCTTCCAGGTCAAATGCTTTATGTGAAGATATGTGGCTCTTGAGTATGAGCACTCCATTTTAACATCTCAATGTTTTGCTAATACTTCTTTTCCTTTCAGTTCTATGCCAGTTCTTAAGAAAGAAAAGCTGTTTCTAAAAGCAACTTTAAATTCCATCTAAGGGCTATTTCTTGAAAGCCATCTTCCTTGAAGTACCACAACAGCATCTATTATAATGCAGGATTTTTCAGATTTGTGTGAAAAAGCCACATGTATAAACTACACAGGTTTCAGGTCAGAGATTAGCAGTGTTGTAACACAGCTGTAATGCATTGTTATGTACAGAGAGTTTTAGTTTCCCAAGACTCTGATAAGTGCATCTTAGTACAAAACTACATTCAACCTCAATATCTGGACAATAATATTTACAACTGTTCTAACAAAATTCAAGGTATTAAACTGCCCTTTCTTGTTTACCTCCCACTAACCACAGAGTGGGAGCACAGAGTTATGGTTTGCCACGTCTTACCAAACTGATCTCCTTCCCCAGAGGATATTACCCCTCTTCAGGAAAAAGCTGGCTTGAGAAGTCTTACTCAAAACTATATTTATTGCATATAACGGTAATTACATGAGCACACAAACAACGTAACACCAAAAGGAAATTTATGACATTAGTTCTCCAAATCTAACTCACGCTACACTTGAGTAAATATGCAAGAGTTATATACGTGCTCACCAATTCATGTTAGGGGCTATAATATCCTCCAACTTCCCCCAAGGACCTAAACCAAGACTTAGTTCTTTGTTGTTCAAACCGAGGTAGGAGTCTGATTTGTAGGACAGGAGGATGTATCAAAGCATAGACCTGAACATAACATCTGAGAAAAAGTAACTACCCATTATAATGAAAGAAGCAATCCTTTTTCCTTCAGATCTCTATATCCACAGACTTCATATTTGTGCTGGTTTGAAGTTAGCTGTTTTTGAATTTTAAATTTTCTACTGAGTAATACTGTAAGATAAGAAACAAAGATCTATGGAAGTAGTTCACCTTTATTACCGATAAAAGTACATTACTATAAAACAGTGCTAAGTTTAACTGAGCTCTCAAAACCAGATCAAAAAGGAGTCACAGAAACAAAGTACTGATGCCACAGATACTTATTTCTGAAACAGTCTGCTATCCGAACAGCCATCTCCTTCACCAACCATCTCAGATGCAATGACTTGGGAAATATTATATTCATTGAGCAAATGCAAGACAACATTGACAAAATCTTCCAGAAAGGAAGATAGTTGGGGCAAAGAGAGATGTAGGTAAACAAACTGATCTATTATTTTAAAGTATTAAAAGTTCTGCAGTGAATTTGAGACAAGGGCCTCACTTTACTTGGCTGTGCTGAAATGGCTACTAAGGAGCTGCCACATATACTTTCACTTAAACTGCATGTAAAGGCAATAAATATCAAAAAGATAATTTTCACTGATAAATGATAGAGCTATTTTAATCATCTACACTTTAGTAGGAGGTCCATCAGTGATAGTACTAAATTTAAATATTATAAGGGAAAACACTCCTAAAGTCTGCCAATTATTTGCAAGTCAAAACCTACAAAAGACAGCCTACAGGCTGCCTTCAGCAGGCAGTGGGAATATTGATGCTGCTGCCCTAACAAGGTTGACTGATACATTGGAGATTCCTGTGGGGAAAATGATTTACTTCAGAGTGCAAATGCACTGGAAAGAATAACCACAGGAATTAAATGTGAGTCCCACGAACGTGATGCTCAGAATAGAAATTAGGAGGCTTGTATTGTATTTAAAGCTAGGTAAGTCGCAGTATCTGTGCCTCAGTTTCCCCATTCCTTGACTGGGAATAAATAATACATAAAGGCAAAATGTATTTGAAACTTAACATGTTGACCACTCAAAGTTGTTATGAAAACAAATACTATAACCTTTTTTAAATATCTAGACTTTAGATTTAGAAAAAGAGTAAAAGAGATTTCAGTCATTCTTACTATCTGCCATACCAACTGTCTTAGCTGACCTACTATCTGCAGCCACTCAACTTAGCCAGTTACATTTTTATTCCTGTAAACTTGCTCAGATGCTTAAATATTTATGCTTAAAAATATAAAGAAAGAGGTGAAACTAAAAATGCAGCTATGCGACCAAATATCAAATATTGCATTCAAGATTTAAATCAGCTATTGCTTCAACAATGTAAAAATTTATAGTGTGTAGGTAAAAAAAAAAGACTATAACTAATGGTATTTTTTTCAAATGCCAAGAATTGTTTGCAAATTCAGTGTTTTAACAAAACGTACATACTAAAGATGTAAATATGTGATTAACTGTTGAAACTAAAAAGCTCTTATCTTTTTGGTCTCTATAAAGTCCATGCATATTAATATCAGAATTAAAAAAGTACAGATCAACAGATTGAAAAAGTGATGAAAGCCCAAAACAGCTTTCTGTTTTCAAGTTTAGCGTTCCTAAGTCTCACTCACGATGTATTTTTTCACTCATATCAGTTTAGCCATGATAGAAATGGCATTAAAAGCATTAACAACTCTAAATCTGCATTCACTATATTTCACGTAGAGTGAACTTGGATTAAACACACGGTGGGCATGTTTACTTGCAGACAGCAGAGTACTGGAAACAGTCTAGTTTTAGAAAACATTGGTTCTTGTGCTTTTACACATATATAACTGGCTCAAGCAAATAAACTGTACAACATAGCCTCTGATATAGGTGTATCCAGTACTCAGGTTAAACATGGTCAGCTTACTATGGCTTCAGTGAGCCTGCAGTGTTGACCAGCCTTTTCAATCATTACCCAATTAAGTCAACACAAATTGAAACTCAGACCATTGTTTCACAATGCCAAATGTACAGCAGTTTACCAAGACACTGGCTCGTAACTTTAGTGTTGATGCTAATATTACATCACGTTATAGCAACAGCATGAAAAGATCCTCTATGGTCAGCAGAAAATCGGATTAAAAAGGGATCCAGACTTCCAAAGTAAAAGTAAAGGAATTTTCTTTTCCAAGCCAATGTAAAACCAAAACCAAAGAGATCCAGATAATCAAGTTGTGAGAACTGGATTATCTCCATCCTAGAGAAGGACAGAGAAGAAAAATAAAAGAAATCAAAGACTAGCTACCAAGTTAATTGTGGAAGCACTTTTACTACCAAAAAATAGTATACTGTTTGTATTTCAAAAAGAAAATTATTATTTCAGCTTTCTTAAATTATGTGCAAGGCCTTAGAACAAATGTTGAAGAAAGGAATGGTTAGCAATACGGTAATAGGGAAAAGTGGAATAAAACACAGTATGTGTTTATTATTGGTGAGACACTAAGCTAGCCTGTACAGTATTTGATTAGATAGATTAATTCCAGGAAAAAAAAAAAAAAAGAAAAGAAAAAAAAGTTGTAGAACTAATTTGCCTGGATTTCAGTAAAGTTTCAATATAGCTGCATATAGGAAAACAAATCACACTAGAGATGGCATAGAGCAGCACAAGAATATAAAAATGAGTTAAGAGCTAGTTTCCACTAGTCCATCCATCCAACAGGGATGGATGATGGTGAGTAGACTTCAAGGTTTGGCCTCACGCCATATCTTAGTTTCATTTATTGTCTTAGCACATGAGTATCAAGAGTGCTGATGAAATTTGATTGCAATGAAGTTATAGTACAGAAGCAAGTCATCCAAAGGCTTTTAGTAAAGAGCTCCTGCAATCCACATATTCAGCCACGATGGTTTTACTTAAAAGACCATTCTCATGTCCCATTACCTAACTCTAGTTACAGAAGACAGCAGTCAGTTTTATTCAGAGAAAACACTGGCCTTTTTTAGTGAGATGCAGTATGCAAGGTGGCCAAACAGCATGTCTCCTCTCCCTTACTGAAATACCAAGAGATGGCAGCTTTCTGAAGAATAGTAGCTGCACATAGCTTTCTTCATACCATTTGTTGCTACTCGTTGAAAAAAATAATATAAAGAATAATGGAAAAATAACCAGCAAACGTTAGAAAGGAACACAGTTTTCAGAGTTGGACAAAACACACTTCAGATTTTCCCATGAATTAAAGCTCACTGAAATAATTGCTTTCTCTGTTAGTTTGATCATCTAGATTAAAAAAAACATCTTGACATAAAAAATAGCCTGGCACTATCCTTAAAGGCCAATTCTTTAACTCCATCTAAAACCAGTTAGCTACCAGAAAACACATTCTATGTTTAAAGAAAACTAATCTTGGAGAAATTATATTATGCTCTTCATACATAGTAAGTTGGTTGAATCCTTCCAAAGTGCAATGTTCCACTCATCTTTAAACTGTAGACTCATGAGCCCGGGAAGGACTGCTAAGCACAATACTGGCCTAGCAGGGAAGTAAAGCTTCAGTAAATGTAAAAGAGGTCTTCAAATAAAATTTAAAATGAGATGAGTTGGAGAGATAAAGAGACATAAAAAGACTGTTCCAGACTGGGGATTTGCAGAAAAAACTCTGTACCAGAGTAGACAACTTATCTGGGGAATGCAGCTGTTTGACATAATCCTGGCAAAAGCAAGCATTAAAATAATTTCCTGAGGGACAGTTGCTTCCAGATCTCTAGTTCTGCATTAAGGTAGGCCACTTTCTGCTTGATAAGGATAAGATAAAGCACAACTTTTAAGAACAAGTTTTTTATAGTTTCTAGTCAGAAAAAAGAAATCGTAATTGATTAGGTAACTTCTGGTCCTCTCCAGAGCAGTCTGTTGTCTCAGGAAACAGCTTATGCCAAAGCAAGTCAAGCCCCCCTGTGAGAGATGTAAAGCAAAAAGCAAAAGGTAATTTCATCAGCGCACCGGAAATGCACCTGAGAACTGCAAGAGATTTATAGCAAAACACGTGCACCGATAACTCCTGCACAATTTTATAGTAATTCGTTATTATAAGAGAGACTGCTAAAGAGCTAGGTCTCAGACTCTTGGCTACAGTGCTGCAAGTTTCTCACACACATTTACTAACAACCGCAACTAAACCACATAGAATGGTTTGTCTCATTCAGATTGCTGTTGATGGTAGCATTTAGTTATATTTCACCAGTATGTAAAGTTAAGCAGCACAAGAAAAGAAGAAGGGGGGGAAAAAAAAAAAGACAACACATGTAGATGACTTCATGTCTCAGATGTTTTCCTGTAGTTAATGAGTTCTCACAGAATTCTACAACAGAACCTTTCTCAGGAAAAGGAAAATAAAATCCCTTTTGTTCGTTTAAAGTTGAGGACGTCTGCTCTCTCCAGCCTTTTTCATATTCTTTTTTTATTCATTTACCCCAAAATAAAGCCTTATTTCTTTATTAATTATATGAAATTCAATTATAAATTATTAGATGCCAGATGTTGCCTACAAGCAAAAGCCTTTAGAGACTACAGGAAAGACAGCCATGCATACCAGGTGCCACATAGCTTTGATTGCTGTGTAAGTTCTCAGCTCCAGCTATAAAGTAATACTTTAATAAATTCAATGAGCACAAAAATGCTCAGGGAAGCAAAATAATCATAATTAGCCCAGTGCATACTTCAGCAGAATGACCTAATTTAAAAAGTGTTTTGCAAAGCAATTCTCATAGTGAAAGGCAACTACACAGAGCAAAATAAAAATTGTATTTTTGAGAGCCATGCAAAAAAGCACCACCAAGTATCCATGAAAAGGAATGTAAAAGACTACAGAGCATAGTAGGGAATAGCACACATTTTCAATTTCTTCCAGGCCTTCTCACATTTCCATTTTATTCTTTTTTTTAAACAAGGAAAACTTAAATATCAAGAGCAACTATTAGCACTTTACTGACATGAGGCCTCCTGGCCATAACCTGAATTACTGGGACTAAGACTACTGACATTTTCATTCTGTTACATTAGTCTTGCTTGTTAGTATTTTTCCACTAGTAAAAATCTGTATTTTTTTTCCCCTCCATCCTCTCTTAGGTGGCCAGTTACCCAGCAAAAGGCATGGGGGAAAAGGCAAAGATTACTCTGGATATCAACAAAACCCAAGTGACAACGACTTTAATGTAGTCAGTCCTTTAGAGGGTAAAATGCATATGAAGATGGAAGGAGTCTGGAAAGACTTTTAACAGGAATTACCCTTTCTAACACCTACAAAAAAAGCCTGAAAAAGTAAATTTTTCATTATGCTGTGATCAGATGCTTTTACTAGCTTGCTGGTTTGTTCATCATCTCTACTTAGTACTATGAAACAAGGAGATACTTTCCATGTAAGCAACTGTAGAGAGTCATAAATATTTTGTGTTCTTTAAATAATATTAGACACATCTTTGTCTAAAGAAGCCTCAATGCAGATCATTAAGGTATACTTGAACCTCCCATGAGAAAACCATCAAGAGAGAGACAGAAGCCCAAAAACTTAATTTGTGAAGATCCCAACCGAGGCTTTTCAGTTGATTGTTTTGCCACTGACACTTTTGTATGGACATTCCCCAACCATATTGCATAAGCAGGCTGCATGAGGAGCATGACTGGAAATATTCTGGAATCAACTGACCATTCTTGCAGTTGCAGTTGCATTGTATCTGCATGCTTTTTTACAAAAAAAAAAAAAAAAAAAATCATTAAAAAGCTCAAATACTAAAAAACCAGCCAAATCAAGCATATAAAATATCAGACTGGCAACAATCAAAAATGCGTCATTATTAACTAGCTGTCACAGAATGGGCCATTTTATGGAACTGTGGAGTACTGCAATGCCTGCAAGACAATGACCAGTTGATAACAACGAGGTTGCATGGCACACGGTTTGGCAGCACCTCACTTATACAGTGCAAAGACAATAAGATGTATCCAAAATATTAAGGCAGATTTGTGGCAGAGAATATATGTATACATACATATATGTATCTCTTATACATGCATGTATGTAAAATGAGTGAGTACAGTTGAGAAACACATTAATCTTTTGTACTTTCCTTCCATGATTGCTATGGATAATGTACCATGGAAATGAGGGAAGAAAGAACAAAATCTGTGCTTTATAGATTTTTACCACTGGTAAAAATAAGGAGTCTTGCGTAATAGGAAGACTGTAACAAGATTTTATCTACAAACAAGTGTTCCCATCATGTTGTCTAACAGAAATCATTACCTCTATCCACAAAGCTTGTCTTGCTTGCATTCCTAGAATTGCAGGATGACTGAGGTAGGAAGGGACCTCTGGAGATTGTCTACATCCAAACTCGGAGTCACCTAGAATGCGTTGCCAAAGGCTGTGTCCTGTCAAAATTTTAATATCTCCAAGGATGCAATACTCCACAACCTCTCTGGGCATGTGAATGTATCTTACACGTGTATCTGAAATACTGTTACCATCACGCAAACAGTATGTGATCGTACTCTTGTTCCCCAGCTCTTTGCCTGTCAATTACTTGAAACGAACAGTGTAGGGCAGGGAATCCTCCTCAGATGCTCTGTTATGATGTCTAACAAAACCAAAGCTGTGATCCAGACTGGGCCATTGTGATCTTTGGATTTTATTCCTTGAACTTGCAATGATACTTGGTTGCTACCTACCACATTATAGTATTTAATCCGTACTTGCTGTATGTGAAACACACTGATAATAGCTCAGTTTTGATAATAGAACCCAGTTCAAAGACTTTATGCTATAAAACATGAATCAAAGCTTGAGATAAACACTGCTTGTATTTTGAAAATTTAAAATAAAGATTCTTAAAATCTTCCAAGCAAAAAGAAGCAACTTTGGAGTAATAATGCACACTGTAGACTGACCTGCTGCAATAGCAAATTGTGATGAATTATCTGATGGGTGGAATTTTATCAGTTCCACACAATACAATAAAAACACTGAAATGATTCGTGACCTTTCAAATAAAGAGGAGTAACTCTAGCCAAAGCATCCCTTCCTTCTGCCAGCATCTACCACTAATTAATTTTCCATTTTTTTAAAATGGGAACAAATAGAAGTGATAAAATGGTTTCTGGCAAGCTGAGCCTGAATTGATAAACTGTGGAAAAATCTATCACACAGATAACATGAAAATAGACGAAAACAGAAAGTTAAAGCTGAGCATACCAGGCAAAAATCCCTACCAAAAAAAAAAAAGAAAAAGAAAAAGAAGAAACTACTTTTCAATTCAGAGATAAACTCTCTTTCAAACAGAAATCTCAGGAAAGTTAATTGAAAAAATAGATCTAAAAACACTTAAGAAAAAGTTCCAGAAAGCTGCCCTAACCACTGCTACTAGATTCCTAATAAATACTATACCCCAACGGCTTAGATTCTCCATCTTACTCCGGTTCTGTTCAGTGCAACAACAGTGCATGCTGCACAAAATCCGATTACCTTTGCATCTTCAGATATTCACAGATTGTCTAAACCAAACAACTAATTTAAGCCCAGTTGCAATATTCCTCTTGTAATGGCTGTCAGCTGAGAACAGCACATACAAGTTGAAACCTGTTGAAGAGTCCTTATAGAGCTCACTCTCAGGTGGCGAAAAGCATCCAAGAGCAGCGATATTTTCTTGTTGAAATATCTGCTCCTGCTACAGCTGCTTTAAGCCATTTGGAGTAAATACAGGGTAATGTGAAAAGAACGTCTTTTATGAAGCAGGACCTATGTTTCATGAGCCCCAAAATACCACTTTCAGGACAACAGTTCTCAGGGGATCAGCACGAAACAGTCCTGCCTGAATAAATGGGAGCTCTCTGCTTCAAGTTATAAACAAATTTGGTGCAGTAAATTCCCATAGTCACTTTCTGTTACCAAAAGAGCAACTAAATTCTAGTTTAAATTCAAATTTGTAGCGATTATTGTTGTCAAATACCGAACAAAAATAGATCTGCTTTAAAAGAGTAATGTAAAACTCAGATAAAGCATGCAGAAATTAAGAAATTCTACTGGTCCTCCTCCAATGGTAATCTTTAAGATATGAAACAGTATGAAATGGTTAACTGCTATACTTGAGCTCAATAACACTAAAAATAAAAGAAGGTAACTTTGAAACAAACAGGGAAAAAACAAACTTTCTTGATTATTCACCTTGATTCACACTTTGTTATATTTCAAAAGCTACTGACTATGCAAGTTGCTGTTATGTACTTTTTATTGCACTAAGCACCGATGAGAAATAGTATTTTCAAGGCAGAAAAGAATATAGCCTGTGAGTGCCACATGGTGGGTGAAGAATTTAAAGTGTATTGAAATGGTCCTTGAGTCACTTGAACTCAATGGGCATGTTCCAGGTTAAAATGCAAGTAGAACTGCCATTGTTTTCTCAGAGTGCAGAATGCAACTACTTGTAATATTTAGATATGACAGTGGTCAAATCACAGTAAAATGCCTTCTATAACAGTGAGTTTTTGGCTGAACATATGTTTTGCTTTCTCTACTTCCTATGAAACAACCCTGAAGTTTCTGAAGGGCAAACCCACAATATGTCACTAACATCTAACAAAACCAATTACCGTTATTTCTCCATTCTTCTTCAATCACTGTGTGCATAAGGATGCACTTAGAGATCGAATCAAATGAGCACTGAGATTTGGCATTAGCATTTAGCTCTATGGTAATCAGTTACAACACAAACCACCCACAAGAACCAGCATAACGTGCTTTGACAAGCCCATGTGGCCTAAACCAACAATTTTTACAGTATAGTGGCCTGACAATGAAAATCAAATGAGTTAGTGAGTGTTGCCCAGATGAGGTCCTTGTTATGAAAAGATGAACAAATACTAGAGAATACTGCCTCACTGAAGGAAAAAAGTTAGTTTGGGTGACTGCGTTTAATCTTTCTCTTCTTTAACTCCCCTGACCCCTTCAAACAGGGTTTGAACTCACATTTCTAAAGTCTCTGCTTTTCCTTTCTTTCAGTCAGCTCAACATCTTTGACAGGCTCATAAGCATGCACTACCCATATGTACTGCCAGGCTTCTTTCTGGCAAAGTGTCTTTGGGTTGAAAAAAGAAAGTAAGAAGTCAATGTAGTTAGAAATAAATAACAATATATTTATAACTGAAAGGTAAAGCGCACATAGTTAATCTAAGCATTAGGAGATCTGACTTAGTTCTGCATAATTATAGGAAACTTTAACAGATATCTAACAGTGTGGAGTGGGGAATGTAGTTCTTTAAGATAATGCTTTTTGAAAACTAATTTCTACATGAGTAATTTTGTATAAGTAATTTCTCCCTTTCTGTTTTAATTTTCTACTCTTGGAAGCTAAGCTACAGTCGTGGTTTAAACCCAGCCAGCANAATACCTGGCAAGTGCTATGATGAATTACTTAATATTCAAAAAATACTAGAGTCTTCTAGAATTATAACGATATACAGATGCTGGAAAACCTATTTCATGTCAAAGCTACATTTAGCTAAGAAATTTTCAGCCTGAAAGAAAATACACAGATTTGTTTCCTGGACAATGGGTTGAAATATTCATTGCCATTTCAGGCATTACTGAATGATGGCCCATTTCAGGACTTTTCAGACGTCAGCAGTAAGGGCTACTTTCCACAACAGCACTCTGACTGCAGGAGATAAACGGCTGTTTATTCTTTTTTTACAGGGGAGGAAAATAATGACAAAAGCAGGAAGGCAGCAGTAATGCAGAAATCTGGAGGTGATGATAAAAGGTAGGGAGAATGGAGAAAGTTGTTCAAATAAATCCATTCTGGACAAAATGTCCAGAGTGACAACCAAGTATATATGACATTCAATTGAAACGTGAATCATCATTTTTCAATTTAGTAATTAAAGAAAATTTTAAATTTCATTGGGTGTGATAAAAAGCAATTTGAAATACAGATTACAAACTGAAGTATTTCAAACTTTTAGAACACAACTTGCATTGTTTTCCCCGAGTGCACTATACAACCCTTAAAAACAAGAAAGGACGCTGCATTTGTTGAAAAGCATTGCTGCTGCACTCTGAATTACACTTAATTGATGCTGCCATGTTACTGCTTCGCTCTTCACATCTTGCGAGCAGTCAGAGCTAGCCAAATAGGAAGCTGGTATAACCCCTGGCTTGGAGAAAATTTCAGTTAGCGACAAACGGTAAAAAATAGCACCTGAGAACAAGGCAGATCTTAAAATGAGAATTGCTTAACAGAATACAGTAAATGAATGTATGGATTTAAACATTAACTGTATGAAGAATAATTTAGCTGCACAAGCAGCTAAAGAGACTTTTAACAGCATTTCTCTTTGAAAGAACTACTTTTGCTGTTCAGCTGACTTAATTAATAAAAACCCCAACATTTTAGAAGGGACTGAAATAGCAACGAGCATGAACACAAACACACTGCCCCCTGCAGCAGGTCTCTGTTAGAATATCTCACATCTTAGGTAATCTAACAGTATAACCCAATCATCCCCATTTCCCAAGAAGTTTAATTAAGCAGAATACAGAACACAGCCAAACAAATTGTCTTTTATTCGTGGATCAAGCCGCCACCATTTTATGTCATGTTGTCTTAGGCATTTCATTACTAAGGCAAATACAGCAAGAGTTAACCTCTCCCTCCAAACCCTCTTGTTTATCATTATCATTTTGTTGGTGAACAGCTCTTTTCTATCACTCTTAACTGCTCCAATTTTCACACCATTGCCAAGTCCTCCTGTTTTTCATTTTAGTAAATCTTTAAAACAGCAGTAAATCGGTGAAGACCTTAGAGACAGCAGCATAATTAATAATGACCCGTTTCTTTAGAAAATTTGGATTTTAGACAAATATAGTCTTTTAATAGATCACACCACCCAATAAAAGGTAACTGCATTCACATGATACATTAGACTTCTGCAAAGAGCATGTCTTCATGGTCACATTAACAGAATATGAAGTCTGCACTTGAGACAAATGCAAGAGTCTTTATGCAGAAACTCCAAAGCACAGGACATGCTACAACTCACAGGAGGAAACACATTCTCAAGCCACAGGACTAAACTTTCTAGCCTTTCTTCACACATTTCTCCAGTAATTTAGATTAATAAGGTTGTTTCTGTGTAGAAACAGTAGATCATATACAGGAGTAAGTACTTAGAGAGTTATGGCCAAAAAATTGTACTGAAAAAATAGTAAAGCTTCAAAGTTTAATTCTTCATCCTTCTTACCAGAGTGATGTATCATCATTAAAAGGATGGATTATAAAAGGAGAAATCCTGCCTATTCCCATACCATAAGCCATTCTTATTAATACAAATATAAATAAACATTTTATTTAGTTTTTGTCCTTCTCTGGACAACTACAAATAACATCTCAAATCAAAGATCCAGATTTCTAAATCACTAGCATCAGGAAATTTTACTGAATGTCAGATGTCTCTAATTCTAAAATTTTAATTAAAAGAAAAAAATCCTTCAAAACTGATTTCAGGTTCAACTGTTTCAAGTATTTTTACTTGGAGAAGCAGGGCTGGATATGTATGCTACATGCTAGAACTTGTGCCATCCTTAAATCTTATTTCCTTTTTGTTGCATTTTATACATAAAGTTATTATAATCTATACTTGGTATTTGCCCAAAAAGAGGAATTCACCAAAGCTTATTAAATAAATCTAAGCTCTAAGGTAACGGTTATGTTGAAACAGTAGCATTTTATATCGCTTTCTAGGCATTGCCAGAAAGCCATATCAAATAATTTTAAAATATCAAATTAATCATAGAAAATAAGGTATTTTTTTCACAGAACTTTGATTCATAAACTGATTGTCAGCTTAGAATTGTGAATACGAATATTACAAGTTAATGTTTCAGCTTTCTTATAGAGGCTGGTACCTCCACAGTGCTGTTGCTATAGCTCCCCTGCCACTGAGACCACATGTGTTTATAATAAATAAATAAATATACACAAACAAAGTGTTGAGATGTACAGATATTCATCTATACACACAGGCAAGAGTAAACACTGCAAACTTACTCCTCAAAATACTTTTTGCAATAATCAAAAGACCAAGAAGGATACAGAATCTTGTACTTTTTCCCCACATGGAATTACAGACAAGTATTTTTATAGCATACATCTTTAATATTTGTATTTAAGCAGCATAAATAGAATAGAATAATTAAGGTTAGAAAA